>JAREYC010000007.1:75785000-76285000 GCA_030015325.1 Cryptoblepharus egeriae
TTCAGCCATCCTGCTGGCTTCCAAGATTTGAGCAGGCATCAGCCCTGCTATTTTGAGCTAGTAATGTGGCATTTTAAAAAATTACACCCAGGGTCGAAGTCTGTGTATTGGAGCACAAGCCTAACCACATCTACTCAGAAACAAGCCCCATTGTGTTCAATGGGTCTTACTGCCAGGAAAGTGTGTTTAGGATTGCAGCCTTTGTCAGACAACCATTTTGTGATCATTGCACTGGGAAGTGGGACATTCTCAGTCTGTCTGACTGGAAAAATAACTGGAATTGGCCCAGAACTTTGTGCAATGAGTTTGCAGGGTCAGCTTGGACCAGTTGCTCCCAGCTGGGCCCTGTGTCTAAGAAGACCCCACTTAGGTCATCTACTCCAGGCTTGTTAAATACATACAACACATACTGGTGAATGCCTAACATCACGTGGTAGGCTTGAAAGAGAAGAGCAACAATTTATTTTCTTATGAATTCTTAAAAAGATTGGTATTTTGACATTTTATTTATATCTCTAAGATTTTAGAGATCTTCCCCCCCCCCCAATACTTCCCATTGGGTCCTGCAGCTCCTAAGTATGTGTGTGACGTTTGTCCCTTTCACCCTGATGATGGCTATTTCTTCCCCCAGATGACAGACAGCATTGACTGGTTGCAGAGCCAAAGTGGACTGTGCAAAGTCGATCGCTACACCCCCACGAATGAGGCTAACCAGAACTGGACAGTAAGGAGTTGCTAACTCTTCTTCTGACTTGATCGCTTTCTGAGCAAGAGGTTTTGGTTTGGTTTGCTGCTGTTTTTAAACCCAGTGTAAATATAGAGTTCATCCTGTTTGTGATGTATATGAGTGGCTGGCTCCACATGAGCCCCAAATGGGCATGATTTCTTGGCAGCCTTGCCAGGGTCAAGTAGGAGGTGGAATGGAAGGGTTAACCTGTGTGAAAAAGCTGTAGAGAGAATGCTTCATAGCAGTCTATAAGGATGCTGGAAGAAAGTTGTCACTTAGTGCATACTTTGCCTGCAGAAAGTTCTGGGTTCAGAGGGAGGCTCTTGTGCTTGAAATGGTCCCCATGTTAAAGGACAATTCACAGAATCCTAGAGTTGGAAGGGACCTAATAGGTCATCTAATCCAACCCCCTGTCTCCTAGAGCATCACCGAGCATCTCCAATTCCTGCCCCTCACATTTAGCAGCCCACCTTCTTGCTATGTATGAGCAAAGCTATCACCCCTCCATGCATGTTGCATAATTGGAGAGCATTAGTTTGGCCATGAGCAGACCCCGGTTCACATCGTAAGATACCTGCTAGTTTTGTAAGCTCAGTAGCATCCTTTGGGAGGGCATCTGTACTGTTGGGTGCAAAGAACCTTCTCCCCAATTGATATTCCCATTTGATAATCCTGGGATGAAGCTGTTGTAAAATTGTCTTTGTTCCACTCCTTAGACTGACTCGGCCAAACTGTTCCAGCAAAATTCTTCTGATCCACTCAAAGTCTTGAGCTGGCTCCGGAAAGATTTGGAAAAATGTGCCATTGGGATCGACAACGTGCTGAATAACAGCAACAATGCTGGTGGTGCGAGGTCAAGGGAGCCGTCCTTGGGGAGGCAGCGCAATACGCGCTCTCCTGGCGGCTACAGCATCTGCGACGAGGAATTTAGCGTGAACGTCAGTTCAAACAGAGGCTCCCCCAACTTCCACTTGTCCATGAAGACTGCTTGTCAAAAGGAATCGAAGGAAGAAGAAAGTGACGGCACTACTTCTCCAACCACCAATCCTGATCCAGATGAAGTCTCCTATTACTGCAACAGGCTTTCTAACCTCGCCATCGCCATGGCCCGTAAGGAGATGACCGATCGGTCGGATGCCAGCAACACTTGCATCCATAATAAGTCGGTGTACACTGCGGCTGGAGGAGACCACAGCCACCGGTCAATTGGAGTAGGCACAGAGGATAGCAAGCACAGCCCGTCCAAGATGGGAGAAAGCAACTTCGAGGGAAGCCCTCCTACTCAGAAGAAGACGGCATTTTATTACAAAGAAGAAAATGTGGAAGCCCCCAATAAAAGTGAGCCTTTTACTCACAGGGGCCCAGGCCACCACCGGAAGCGCTTTGGGGCAGACGAATACACCAACTCTCTGAGCAAAGGCATCCTGGTGTATGCCAATAACGTGGTCTCAGACATGATGGTCTCTGTGATGAAGACCATGAAAGTGAAAGTGAGCGACTCCAGCATCGCATGCGCGGTGCTGAAGAAGGTCCTGCTGAAGCACTCCAAAGAGGTGGTGTCCGACCTGATTGACTCCTGCATGAAGAACCTGCACGACGTCACCGGGACACTCATGACCGACTCAGACTTTGTCTCTGCTGTGAAGCGGAGCCTCTTCACCCAAGGGAGCCAGAAGGCGGCTGAGATTGTGCAGGCCATGCTGAACCGCCTGCATAACGCCTTGATTGTTCAGAAGCAGGTCAGCGAGAGGGTCAAGGCCCAGAGCATGCAATTCACAACCGTCAAGACGGGAGAATGCAAGACTCAGAACATGAGGTTTGCTGCAGCAAAAACCGAGCCTACGCAGAAGGAGCGGACCTGCGCAGAAGCCGTGGGCAACCACATTATCAAGGAGGGCCTCAGCATGTGGCACCAGAAGCAACAGAACGAAAGCGGGTGCAACACCTCCTCCAAAGGGAGCGAAAGAGCGTGCATGACTGCCCTCTTTAATTCTGACAACCAAGACGTTGCAAACCTCTCCACCGATTCGTGGGCGAGAGACCTGATTGTGACAGCCTTATTGCTGATCCAGTACCACTTGGTCCAGCAGGAGAATGCCTTGAAGGAAGGAGCCGAGGGTGGCAGGGCCAGCCGGGCAGCTGGTGGCGGTTTGGGCTTCTTGTCTCAAGACAAGGGTGGTGCCGCCTTCGGGAAATTTGACTCACTGAAGCCAGGCGAAGATCTGCCCTGTGAACCGTCGCCCAGTGGCGACGACATGTCAAGTGTGGTGGTGATGCTCATGCAGAAACTGATCAACGAGACGGTCAACAAATTGGGAGGCAACGCTGGAACTTGCATGACGGACGAAACCATCCGGGCTGCCTACAAGTCACCCGAGTGTTCAGGTCCTTCTGGTCTCCCCGAAGGGGACCATTCCTATGACGAAGCTATATCCGGACTGACCAAAATGATTCTGGACCAGTTTGACGTCAACAGGAAGGAGGGCGGCAGCGGGCCGTTCATCGACAACCTGGTGGACACAGTGACCAAGCTGTGCCTCATGATCGCCAAGTACAGCAATCCCGAGACCGGCCTCGGAGACATGGTGGGAGACATGGAAGACCTGCCCCTCTGTTCCAAGACCTCAGAGCCTCCGGAGAGTCGTGTTGGGTCTGGGGAAGACACCGCGTCTGGCCGCAAAGTTGTCGTCACCAACCAGAATGCGCCCGAGAGCATACACAACAAGCAGCTGCAAGCCATTCTCCAGTGGGTGGCTGCCTCGCAGCTGAACGTGCCGACACTGTACTTCATGGACGAGGACGAAGAGACACTCAATAAGGTAGGGAATGAGGTGGCCGGAAACAGAAGGGGTGGAGACGGGACGTGAAGAGCGAGGCAGCCTTTCTTTCTGCACGTGCCTTAAGAAGCATTTGTTTCCATGTTCACTCACCCGCTGGTTTGATTCTCTGTCTTTTGGGAGTTCCTGCGGCATCCTGGGAATTCCAGCTCCCCTCTTTCTGTCATCTCCTCCTTTTGCTCCATTCTCTCCCTTTTCCAGCTGGTTCCCTAGTGGAGCTGGTCTTAATTCAGTCACCACCTCCATGCCCTCCATTATGTCTGGGTGAGGCATGTCTGCTGCTGCCTCCCCTAAGCATGCCAGAAATCCTCACCTTTCACCAGGGTCCTTTGCTCTGCCTGGCTCAGCTTTCAGACTAAAGAAACTCCTTGTCTGGTAAGAGGAGTAAGATAAATAGTTTTGTATAGTTCAGGACCAACAACTCCTCCTTGGCTATACCTACAATACAAATGTATGAGTATGGCTGCAATCCTAAACACTCTTTCCTGAGAGTAAGAAGCACTGAACACAGTGGGTCTTACTTCTGTGTAGACATGGTTAGGATTGCACTCCAAGTCTGATATTGATTTGATCTTTATGGCCTTCCTGTAATGATCCTGGGACTGTAGCTTGACAGTGGTGCTGAAACTTTTATTGATTTATTAAATTTATTTAAGGGCTTTATACCCCACCTTTTCAGTACCAAAGCAAATGCCCAAGACAGTTTACAAAGTGTTTTCCCCCTTTTCTCCTCACAACAACCCTGTGAGGTAGGTGAGGTAGGTGAGCTGAGTAAGATATTCTGCTGAGAGTAAGGTATTTTCTGCTAGATTTCCCTCTTTTCAGAGAGTGTCAGTTCCCAGAGCTCCTTTCAAGCCAGTTTATTAATGAGTGGTAGGAAGGAGAACCTGTCGATCTTCATGACAAAGTTTAATCCTAGACCTGATGAAGCTGAATCCTGAGCACAAAGCAGACAAACAGCAATAGTGGCCTCCTGTGTTTCTAGAAGCTCCAGCCATGGTTTAGGTCGTTAACTGTGGCTTGCCTAAACCAGATTCTGCCAGTCACGGATCTGCTAAGCACCTTGGCGGATAGTGGTTATTGGGAGAGAGACCGGTCTCCTTTGCCTGGGATTAATTAATGAGTTGTTAATGAGTTGTAAGCCTAACGCCTTGTCCTCCTTTGTTCCTCTGCACAGCTTCAGCAGCTCTCCTCGGTGGCGGTGGAGAGAGGCTACAGCGTGGGGGAAGTGATGCAGGCCGTGCTGAAGTACGAGAAGGAAAGGCAGCTGGGGGAGGCCCTGGGCAACTTTGTGCGGTTGCCGGTGCTGGACTGGCTGTTGCACAACCTGTGACAGCCACAGCCCTCCCCCACCCCCCACCTCGGACGGGGCTCCTCTTCCTTCACACCACAGCCCCGTCCACCCTTTAAGGCCACAGCACTCATTTGTCATTATGATAGTATGAGTTTTACCAAATCTGCTGCGCAGTAATATGAATAAAAGAAGGAAATACTTCTTTTAAAAAAAATAAAAGGAGGTGAAAAGTTGTCTTTGGTTGGAAGCCATTTATTCCATAGCAAGTATTTCAAATGCTGCAACAGCGTTCAGAAGCCCTTTTCCAGAGTGACTGTGTCTCTTGTCATTAAGTGGCGGAGACCATGGTTTGAATGCGCAATACACGAGGATTGCACTCAACCCCTGGCCATAGGTTTATAAATACTCTATATAAATACGGTATATAAATACAGTTTATAAATATGGTATATAAATACTGTAGATAGATAGGTTAGAAGAGCAGAAATGTTCAGTTATTGCCAGGAGCAGGAAGTACAACCTTCTCCTCCAACTTCAGCCAGACACGGAATCAAAATGTGTGCATCTTTAACCAGGACCCAGACAACTCAAACTGGAATAATGACGCTCTTGGTGCCGGCCAGCACTACAGTATTTGGGGCATTCTGGAGCAGGTTGGGGTAGTGGGAGATGGGGCTGGCTGGGACCCCGGAGTAATGCTGGGCAGCGTGGAGCAGCCTCAGGCTGCTTGGTCTTTACACAGTTGTGCCATTGTGTTCCAAGCTGACTCACTGGGGCTGCTGCTGCATTTCCTGGGGTAAGGGGAAAACCTTTCCTTTGCAGCACAACAAATAGCATGGCAGCAGCTCCAAATTTGCACTGGATATGGGGCAGGCCCACAGTCCTGCCAGTTCAGGTTAGGCCTGCAGTGTTACTTTCAAGTAACCATGCGTAGGATTATGCTGTTAGATGCCCCCATCCCAAAAAGTGGGGATTTGTTTCACATCTTTTGCAGTGGAGCCCAATGTCTAGGCTTTATTGACTCTCCTTGCAAACATCCTGTCCTCCTCCAGTCATCATTTAATGATGTTGCTGGTGCTTTTGATGCGCTCAGACGTCTTTCAGACACTTGAGTATCCACTTAGGTTTGTTTGCAAGAGTTTTGCCACTTGAGAGTTTTTCTCATGTGAGCAAAACTTCAAAGCAACTGTTGCCTGAAATCTAATGAATCACCATTTGGATTTACTGGTATCTTTCCTAGTCTGTGATACACACATTCCAGCCATCTATTATTGCTTGTTGTTGTCATTCTGTCGTGTCCAACTCTTTGTGGACTGCAGAATGCCACGACTGCAGCTATTATTGTAGCTTTAAAAGAAACGCTTCCAAGATTCATGAAGAGATCTGAACTTTTAACTTTCCCTTTCAACTCTTTTTATTAGCTAATTGCCTAATTTCTTTACACATTTCTTTTGCTATTTATTTCTTTCCACATTTTTATTCTGCTTTTTCCAAGGAGCTTAGTGTAAATTATTTCTCCACTGCTTTTGTCTTCACAACAACCTTCCAAGGTAGGCGCAGCTGAGAGACAGCGACTGGCCCTATGTCACTCAGGAAGATTCATGGCTAAGCAGGGATCTGAACCTGGATCTTCCAGGTCTAACTGCAAAACCATGACCCCCTCCTGGCTCTCCATATCGACTTGAACTTGCCTGCTGAAGTTCCACTAACAGCAGTGTGGAGTTTCAAAGCATGGGGGTCTCCAGCCACTTGGAGACAACTTGCATCGCCCCTCCATTCCTGACCACTGCTGTGGATCAAGTCTTGAGCCGTGTCTCCACTCATTATGGTCTTGGATTTGCAAATAGATTGTCCAGAGTGATCCTTCCATTTCCCCATCTCTACCAATGGATTACTGAACTATTAGATCTGGCTCTGGGGAGAGTGAGTGCAATGGGGAGCTGATTTGTTTCCTTCCCCAGACATTGAGTGAGCCTGACCAGTCAGGTTACAAAACCCCGGGGCCTATTTCATGCTGCCGTTTGGACCAGGACCGGTGCTCGGACTGAATCCTTGGCTGCCACCCTTCAGGTCACCAGTGCCAACTGTGCTGCAAACTGCAGGGATGGCGTGTGCTGCTGAGTGAGGACGATGTGCCGAGTTCACGTTTACCTGTGTCTGCAACAGCCTGTTCTTGCATAGATCCACACGGGGGAACATACAAGATTTTTTGCAAGAAAAACATGCAAATACATACATGGAAATGAAATCCCAGGGACTGACGCCTCCAGGGATCTTGTGCAGATAGCACTGGCAGCTCCTGGGACATATTCTTTCGTCAGGGTGCATGGACTTTTGGGCAGGAGGGCCCCAGAGTCAGCATCGGGGAAAAACTACCCAGTACTTTACATTTCAAATTAAATAGAGACAGAACTTACATGAATGAATGAACGAATGAACAAACGAAGGAGCGAACGAATGAATATCATTTCATAAACACTTTCACAGAGAGAGAAGGGGTGATCTTTGAACTAGTTCATACGCACTTTCACGTACAGACGGAGCATGCAGCTTCCGTGGCCTCATAATATACTCTGGAGGTGAGAAGTGCTGAGCTTGCCTTGGCTCTGGAGGGCTATCCCGCAGGCTGGACAGATGGGGCTGGCCACAGGCTACATGGAAGCTTGCCATGGGTCCCATCTGGCCCCAGGCTGGGGTTTTGGGGGAAATAGCTGGTGCAGATCAGAGTGCTGCCAGGCATGAAGCTGAAATCATCCCCTATTCATGAAATCTTCCCCTATTCATGAACCCACCGCTCTGTGTGGACGCAAGAGAGAGGCGCTCAGAACACACATGAGCTTTCTCATGTGTCTGGGGGAAAAAATCAAGGGACCTGCAAGGCAAACTGATTGGAAATACTTTTATCATTAGCTTTTTGAGCTTCTCTGGAATTATGACGGCCACAAACGTATTTGTAATATTAGAACTGTTTATAGCAACAGGTGACAGCAGAAACATCCTGGAGGTCCCATTTGTCCTTGCCTTGCAGTGGGCAAGGCAAACGTGTCCCGCTTCGTGTTCTCGTCTCGCAAGTACAAAACTCTGCCACAAAATACACTGTGCCTCCCGTTGCCAGTCCTACGCCACACACCCTTCGCAAGAATGCCAAGAAATGTGCACAGACCGTACGTATGTGGACATTTATACATTAAACTTCTGTTCTTGAACAGGGAACAGCAAAATAGTTACCTAAAAACATACCACAAAGGTATGGAAAGAGCACCAGTCACTGTTTGTACTTAATGGGGGGCAAGATGCTTGTATTTCGGTGCAGAACCTTCTCGTTCCTGTGCTCTCTCGGCTCTTTTTTAAGAGCTTTGTCCACCAAGGTTTCCAGGTCTTTTTCTGGGCTGCCGGGCTTGCTGGGCTCTGGATTGTCTTCTTTGCTTGCTTCGAGAGAGGATATAATGGGAGTCAGTTTTAGGGTTGCACCAGACATCTTTTCAGGGGCGTCACCCTTGGCTTCTGCAGTGGGGGGGAGAGACACGGCCTCATCTGCGCAGAGAGCAAAAGAAAAATGATACAGAATCCAGAATTTATTTAGTTATTTCCTCCCTTCCTACCTCCTAAGAGGGGGGTCCCCAGTATTGCTTTAAGAAAGTACAAGACAGGCGTGGCATAGCTAAAGGGGGTGCAGAGACAAACTTCTCTGAATACTCCTGTCCTTTCTGTGATTCTTTGCTGATCTGCTAACCTTTGCTTTGATGTTGGTGTCCAAATTTGGTACGTTCCTTTCTCATAACCTCTCCTGGCTGGATTGGACTCATAATAACGTATCTTTACTTTTTTGTTGGTCTGTTTTTCTTGTTTGCCCGGAGTTTCTTCCAGTAACCCTACAGTCTCAGTTCTGGTTGCTCAACTGAAGATCCTGAATCCTGCAGCCCACTTATCGCCAGGTTCACAAGAACTTCAGCACCTGGCACGGACCTTGGTGACCCTTTTTTGCACCATACTATCAATGGGTTGGGACACATTCAGTCCAGCTTCTCAGCAGAGGCCTGTCTGGTTTGTGTGACCCTGTCCAGCTTGGTCCCCTGCCTCACTGAAGCACACAAGTCCCACCATCACTACATGGTGGTGACCCACTGAGACGTTGTTGCTGTTATTATCATAATTAATGCTATTGTTAGTATTAAAACAGTATTTATTTACCCCCTACTGAGCTAAAAAAGTGATCTATAGCAACCCTGCTGGGAGACGGATGGACGGCTGGTTCTCTGACTGGACAGTGGTGGAATATAATTGTGACCCATAGTAGTGCTAATACTTAGACTGGGCAACAAGAACCTTAAATTCATGACAGGGCAGTGATGGTGAACCTTTTCGAGAACGAGTGCCCAGGCAGAGCCGACTGAGTGTGCCTGTGCCCAGCACACATGCCCAAAGCTCTGGGATTGCATGCTGGGCTTAGGGCACTCCCAGACCAGCACACATGGTCAGCGTTCTGGGCATGCACGCTCATACAGGAGTGCAATGGCTGCCAGAGGAGTGTTAATCCCATGCCATAGGTTTGCCACCACTGGAATGGCTCCAAAGGGGAAGGTTGCATCCTATAAGGCCAGTGCTGGTGCGGTTGGCACCCTCTTGCCTGGCCAAAGGACCCACTGCCTGGAGCACCTCATCTTCTAGGATTGATTCATTTTCACCCAAGACAAGTTTTCAGAGGACCAGATTCCTCGCCATCCTTAAAGGTAGAAAAGGTTGCTGTGTTCAACCATGACCAGGTTCCCACCCGGTGGCTGCAGCTGAGCTGGGCAAGGGAGAACTGTGCCACTTGGCAGCTCCCCATTTTGGTGCTGTGCATCAGCTGGGGGAGGTTTGGATGTGACCATTACAAGGAGTCAGTTTCTCCATTTGTGAAAAGAGCCACGAGCTCACCTCTTTCTGGGGGTGGGTTTTTATGAACACCCTCCTTCTTCTTCTCTGGGGCGATGAAGATCTTGTCATTCAGCTTTGGAGCCGTCTTGATTCTTTGTCTTGTTTTATGCAAATGCGTTTCCTGCACCCAGGTGTGGTGCATGGCTTCTTCTGGGGTCATGCGCAGAGCAGGTTTCCATCTTGAAGGAAAGGAGGGAAGGAGGTTGTTACAGAACCAGGAAGAGTTAAGGTGAATACTATCAATGGGAGAAGCACCAAGGGACAACTTGCACAGTATCCTTGGAACATGCGCTCTGCACACAGGAGGTCAACCGAACACGGCTGCGGGTGCATAATCATCAATTATCATGTGTCACATTCCACACATGTCAGAAGGTGCACAGAAGCCCAACTACTGACGTGGATGGGATTTGTGGTATGTAAACTGGCAGTAATAGGGTCCAGGTAGCTCTACTTTTACACCCAAGAAGTACCCAGAGTCTGGCATGGCTCTGATTTGGTCTGTGATGCAGAGGATGGAGGCATTTAACACTCAGTGCTGAAGATATGTGCAGTACTAATGTCTAGCAGAAATATCCATGCATCTAACTTGGCGCAATTCTAGCCATGTCTACTCAGAAGTAAGCCCCATTGTGTTCAAAGGGTCTTACTCCCAGGAAAGAGTGCTTAGGATTGCAACTAAAAGCATTGTTTCAGCCCATTATTTGTTGCTAAATGCCCAACTAAATAAACTAGATACAGCTTCTGCCCTTCAGCTTAATAAAGATATTAGAGTTTCAGAGGAAGGAGAGAAAGGGAAACGAGATCAGGTGTCCCGAGCGAGGAGGTGAATTAATTTGCATTTCAAAGGATCAAGAGGAGCCTTGGAAAGTGAAGAGTTCCCAGTCCTACAGAAGCGTCCTTCCAGCCATGTCAGTGTGCGCACCTTTCCTCTTCCCCACAACTCCCTACGTGTCGACCCAAGTTCCCTCTGCAAGGTTACTGCAAACGCTTCCTACAAAATAGTTCTCTCATGTGAGAAGAGACAATACAATATTGCTCCCATAACCAAGATCAGACAAACCAGGAGGCAAAAACCTGCACCTGCTTAGCAAAAAAACCAGTCTTACACGAGGCATTTTTTCAGGAAATCCAGAAAAGAGCCATCGTAGACCCTCAGGATTGAGTTCAGATCCTTGGAGTTGGGGTTCCTCACTTTCCCCCTGCTGTTTGTGACGCTCTTTGGCATCCCACTGGAGTCTTCAAGACAGAAAAGCAAACATTTCAAATGACACACGCGTTTGCCCAAAGATGGGGGGGGGGGAGAAGAAGATTTCAGTCTCCTCTACAAAGATCAGGATCTGCCTCCCCCTTCTGCAGATTTACATCTCAGGAAATCATCTGAGGAGTCCACACAAGAAGGGGGTTTGTGGTACAGGAAAGCAGATGCCTTGAAGTCAAGAGCACGAATCAGGGCCAAGCAGCTGCTCTCGATTCCAGCCTCAGGCCCTGATGTCTCCAACCAGGCAAAGGAAAGTTCTAGAGAGTCTGTGGGGACCTCACCGACCCAGACAGACACCCTGCTCTGACTCCGCGTTACCCAAGGAGGTAAAGGTGGGGCAGAAATGTCTGCAGTCATCAAATGGTCTTCATTTATAAAAGGTTTCATCTCCCAAAGAACGCCATTTCAGGGGTGGGGGAAGTAGGGCTAGGAGCAACTCAGGGCCAGCTGAGCACTCAAGGAGTCCTACTGAGATCTATGGGACAGAAATACTTATGGGATGTGTCCGGAAGCAAACTCTTCCTGCAACCACCAAAGCCATGAGAAGTGAGTGAGAAGCCAAGCTGTTTCCTAGCCCAGGCACCTCAAATACACCCATTTACTCCCCCCCCCCCAGATGTGAGTGGCTGTGCTTCCTATAAGGAAAAGCTAAGGGTTCTACTTGGGGTCTCGGGTGCAAAGGGGTATCAGAAATCTCAGTTCTGGCTGAGTGAGACTGCCCTGCAAAGGACCCCATTTGATGAAATTGCATTACTGTGCATTATTGTGCATCGCATCCCTTCCTCACGCCAGGCGTCGAAGAACACTCAGCCCCACCGTTCCCCACATACTCCTTCTGCACCAGTGACGGAGGACGCCATGTTGATCAACCGTGAGATGGACTCACCAAAGAACGTCCGCCTCCTGGACGCATTTTGGATGAAATCAGCAGGTGGAAGTCCCAACACCTTTCACAAGCACAGAAAAAAACTCATGTCAGTTTAGAGCCTCCCATTAAGGTAAATATACAATTTATTTGAAAAATAATAATTATTATTATTGATTTTCACACATCAGGTAGATGTTGTTGACTGGCTTGTTTCTTCGAGACATCAAGTCCTTGCCAAGGAACCAGAAACTGCCTGGTTTTTATTCTATTTTGATTTCTTAAATATTGTCACAAGATGGAGGCTGTTCCCAGTAAAGCTGCTTTTTGTTGTTAGTGGATTATTATTCAGTACTAGTTCAGTCTCCGGGGGTTTGACTGGAATGGGCTCTATTGTGATTCGGTTCCTATCCAAGGAACGAGGAATCGCAATCTTCTCAAGATGTGTGAAGCTCCCAGGAGTGCTGCCCACCGATGGTTGTGTTGTGGCACCCCTGGAGTAACCAGCACACGCTTGAGGTTATTTTCACTGGAGTAGGACAGACGAGGCTTTCCTGCCTGCGCATCCCTGGTCAAAAAGGTCAAAGCTCCTTTTGGGGATCTGGCAGTTCTTGCCCGCAGCCCCTCCGATTAATTTCAGAGCAGGTGTTAGTTACCTCCATGATACACGCCAGCTGCTCCGTCTCATTTTCTCCAGGGAAGAGCGGGTATCCCGTGTAGAGCTCAGCCATGATGCAGCCCAAACTCCACATATCTATCGGGGTCGCGTAGGGGTGGCCGAGAATCACCTCTGGGGAACGGTAAAACCGACTCTGGACATAGGTGTACACTGGAAGAAAGGCCCAGAAAGGAGGCAGGAACGGGTGAGGTGCTCATCCGAAGGGAGGAAGATTCCCCAGAAATACAACTGACACCGTTTGTGTTGGATCATCAGCAGTTCATCTCCAGCTTTGCTAACAGGAGGAGCCCATTTGCTTTCCAGGGTCTTGGGCTGCAGTCCAGGCAGGCACAGAGACATGATTCTGCTGCCTTTGAGATTCTCAACCAGGAATGAGACCTGCAGATCTTTTGCAACAGGCACAAAACCACTCTCAATCACACTTTCCTGAGAGTAAGACCCACTGACCACAATGGAGCTTACTTCTGAGTAGATATGGATAAGATTGTGCTCTCGGTCTGCCAAAACCTCTCCAACAGCACGTCTGCTCAAAAATATGGCTTCACTGTGTTCGGTGAGACTGACCCCCCAATAAGTAAGCGCAGGGTTATGGCCTGAACCACTCTCTTTCGACTGACACCCACTGCGGGAAGGGCCCTTCCATAGTCTTAAAGGTGTAGACTAAGGAAGGATTCAGTGACACTTGGAGGCAGGGGTCTTCCTCTGTAGTTGGATCATCACAAAGCAATCCTTTCTTGGGATGTTTTGAATGGAACAACAGCAGGCCTCCGTCAGTCTTGGAAGACTCTGGGATCGTGCTCGGCACTGCATACGCTGCATGCAAAGCACATAAGCCTGGGTTGGATTGATATGGAGGAGAGGCTGTTCCCCAAGCAGCAAATCCCCCCTCTTGACGCCACTGAATTACTCCAATGGAAAGGCAGAGCCAATACGATTGGATCCAGCTGCGTCGCAGAGCTGGGCTAAGGACAGGAGCTCACCCTGTCTTGTGGGGCCGACCCGGGTCTCAGACCCTGGCCTGCTGGTTAACAGGCACAGCGTCTTAACCTCTTGTGCCACCCACAGCAGAGTGGCCTGTTATTTCATGTATTCCCCAAGATCAGTGATTATCTGATCAAGGCACTGATATTCCCCTACAACTCATGATTTCTCCCTGGAGAAGTCCCGCTGTACTCCAGGGCTTCCTCCCCACCCTAAAACACAAGGGTTTTCACCCCAGATGGCTTAGCAAAGCCAGGCAAATGGAGAGCTCTGCTCACTCTTGAATTCCCCAGACAGAAGAGCAGCACTGAGTAGCAGCAGCCCTGCCAGTCCGCCCATTGTAGCCACAGCCAAAACTGGGAAGGTGTGAAGCCGGCCAGAAAGCCAGCCAGAAATCTGTGGTTGCATCCTCAAGACACTTTCCTGGGAGTAAAACCCATTGAACACATTGGGGCTTATTCTTGAGTAGATGGTTAGGATTGTGCTCTGTGTTACTTGGACAAGGCTGAGTTCTTCCTCTGTAGGGTGTGCCTCAGTCCTGTACGTTCACCTCCATTTAGCAGATTTAGGGTGCAATCCCAAAAAATTTAGGTGAGCCAAACTCAACTAGCTAATCTTTCCATGATGTTGCGAGGAGATCATTGTATGCCTGTGTATGACCTAACACTCCGCCCCCCCCGAAGTGGCGCAAAAGTGTCTTACAGCACTTTGGTGACACCCCAGGTAAGAAGAGGACTATCGGTCCAGAGAAGAGCACAGGAAAGAGGCAGGGGCACCAGTTACATAGGTGGCAACTGGATCAGGGTCAGCACCACAGCAGAACAAAAGGGGCGGGCCTTGGGGGCTCCCCGCCACTCGCATCCCCTCACCTAATAGATGCCCCCCTGAGTTCACAGCAGAGGGAAATGATAAAGCAATTAAAATTAAGAAATCTAATGAAGAAAATTACATCTACTTGACTTTTCTGCAAACCTCTTTGGTGTTCGTAGCAGCTTGATCCAAAGTCGATAACTTTAAAGGAAAGTTGCCCAGTTTGGGTTTGGTTGATTAAAATATTCTCCTAGGAGGAAAGGAAGGGACAGACTGGAGGAAGGATCAAGACAGCGGCTTATTTTGACGGTTGGGAAAGAACAGGCCACTGTGAATGGGGGCAGCACTTGTCCATCAGGCACTAAATCCAGTATCCAAAGAACCGCACCTGTCAACAAGGTCTGTGACAGGACATCCTATGTCTCTATGATCTGTGATGGGGCATCCTAGGATTGGAGAGTGATCATCACCAGTTTGATGTTGGGGAAACAGCTTGGAGTCTCTTCCCCAGCTGTCTGTCCTTGACCAGAGATCTGTTTATTGGTGGATTCCTTTTAGAGATCTTGGCATCCACTTTCCTCTTTCCCCCCCCTTCACCGGGTAGCGCAGCAGCAGCCCCAGTGGAGCTGCTCAGATCCGCAGCATTGATTTCAGTGGCACAGATCCAAACAGTGTCAGCTCCAGCTCCAACTCCCCAGCTTATACCTCATAGCACCACCCTCTCCCACCCTGAAATGCTTCCATGGGACTTGCACCATGAGACCTGAGCCAGCCCATCTGGGTGCTCAGGATTGCTCTCCTCATTATCCAAAATAGGTATCCTCATTATCCTCGTCATCCAAAATAGGTCGGATGAGGGAGTAAAAACCAGCCACTTGCCCAGAGGCCTGGTTGTGGGAAGAAGAACTTAAGGTGCATTTGAGACTTTGGGCATTATATGGTGTCACAGGGATCAGGCGTCAGGCACGTGACGGACGGATGATGATCATTAGATTGGGGACAGCATTTGCTTTCTCAGTTGTCTGACAACTTTCTGCATCAGTGCAGATCTGAGATAATACAGTTACATGTAAAAGTATTCTATAACCCTACAATCCAGAGTAACTACGGGAGCACGTAAGAGACATTACGTGCACCCGTAGTTCCAGCACCACCGAATTTTCCCATGAAAACCTATGGGAAATTCAAAGTGCAATCCAGAGTAAATTGTTCTCGCGTCAGAGCAAGGACTCCCCATAGTTACTCTGGATTGCTCCCTAACTCAGTCTCAGCGAGCAGGAGCAGAAGCTTTAACTGGCCCAGCATTAACAGCATGAACTGTATCCAAAGAGCTGAACTTACCGGCTTGAGATCGCAGTGGATGATTTTCTCTGTGTAGAGCAACTGCAGACATTTTAATATGCATTGAGTGAATCGACGAATCAAATTTGAGGTAAAACCTTGGAAATTATTTTTCTTGATTAATTCATACAAATTTATACTGTGGGATAAGAACAAGTATATTTAAATTTGCTACAGTCAGCCGTGTCAACTTCAGAAAAGTCCACTAGTTTACTTCCACGTGACGGGACTGAACCAGAACACACGTGCCCAGAAACACTCGGTTGGAACTGCCAGGGCTTTGGTCAGCCAAACTGTGTGGCCCACGTGATTTTATTATTTATTGGATTTGTACCCTGCCTTTCTCCCCAAAGGGCATCCAAGGCTGCCAGCCATCAATAGGATACATAACAGAATTAAAAACAATAAAATATGTTTCAAATACAATTAAAACAGTATAAAATGCAGTCAGGACTAAGAAAATGGTATCAAAGGGGGCGGTTAGCAGGCCTCAAAGGCTACAATCCAGTGTAACTACCGGACCTTTTACACCGACGTAGTTACGGTGCCACCTACGGGAAACCTATGGGAAAGAGCAATCCAGAGTAAGCGCCTCTTATGTCTTCCTGTAGCTACTCTGGATTGTAGGGAAAGGCTCTCTGAAATGGAACAGGTCTCCTCTCCCAGGAAACCTCTCCAGGCCCTTCCGGATGTTGCAGCAGCCGGTCAACAGCTTTTCACGTGCAGGTGCAGCAGAGGTGGAGCTGCAGGGTCGAGACAGCATGAGTTGGGGCTGCTGCCTCTCGGAAGGCACCGAGTGCTGGGTGGGAACTACTCGTGCACACCCCCTGGTCCATGAGACGTTTTTCCCCATAGTCCCGGGCCATGGTCCTGGCCACACTGAGGGTGACTGAGGTACATAGTTAGGTAGGTCCCTTCCAACTCTGGGATCCTATGATTCTAGGTGAGAAACGGGGTCCTACCCTAATAGTTCAAAGGAGATGCAGAAATGATTCCGGAAGTAGAAATATTCCTTCATGTGCACAACGTTGAAAGTCTTGTCCTCATCTTTTTGGCGCAGAGCATTGAGAATGCTGACTTCCACCATGGCCTGGCTGTGGAATCTAAGGTGGGGGGAGATGGTCATATAATGAGGTGCCATAAGAAGCGGGGGGGGGGGCCCAAGTACAGTTATTCCCATCAAATATCTTTCTAACAGGAGCCAGTGAAACCTTTGTGGAGACATCAGCTTGCCCAAGAAGGAACATTGGGGAGGGAGGCCCCTGAGAACAGGAGAAGTGGCACAAGTCAATGATGTCCTTCCTACACTGCGGGAGACCCCGTTATGGCTCCATCAGGCAGTCTCTGATGCTGAAACGCTGCTGCATTTGGCCATGAGGCTGGCCACGGCTGCCAGTCTGTCTCCCTCTCATCCTTTAGGAATTTGGGTCCTTTTGTGAGATATGTTGCCTTTGCACCTTCTGTTTCTGAAACGGGGGCTCATTCCTTCTGGATGGGGACCCTCTACCTGCCACAGCTTCAGTGCTGCCCAGACCCAGCATCCCGTCCGTGTGATGGTGGTGCCTTCAGTCTCCAAAGACTTGGACACTGGAGGTGCCAGACAGTCTTTCATCCTTGGTTCTGTCCCACCTCCATTTTGGTGTACCCACCAAATGCATGCAAAGGTGGCCCACCTACCTCTTTTTGTTCCGTATGATTTTCACGGCCACTTTTTCACCCGTCTTGTGGTCCAAGCACTTGACAACATGTCCAAATGATCCTTTCCCAATAATAGACAAAATTTCATACCTATATGCAAGGTGATCATTGAGGACCTACAGGAGGCAACAAAATGTGGTGAGCTCTTTCCCCGCTCAAGCACCGACACCTCCCCACCAGGGCACTTCTCCACCTGGTGCCTCTGTGGGGCAGACTTAGCTGGGACTCCTGTTGGAATGACTTGACCCACATGCGCCTGGCCAAGCCAAATGCAGCCCAGGGAGGAAGGCCAGTTCTGGGCAGGCAGCAAACCCCAGCTGCCCACAGTGAGATTTGCAGCAACTGTGCTCAAGGGCCACGATGCCCGTCTCCCCCTACAGTCAGGGAGGGAGCAAAAGGAGTGACGCTCACCTTTTTGTAGGAACCGTGATCGTCATCATAGGAACTGTTAGACTCGTCATCAATGTAGCCTTCAATCTTCTTCGCTCCAAGTCCAAGAAACCACAGCTCTTTATAGTCCTTTATTTCCCGTTGTTCGTACAGCGTTAACTGGTTTTTAAAATTCTTTAAGGCTTCTGGTTTGGGGGGTGGGAAGAGGGGGAGAAACAGCTGACTATTGTTGGTACAGAAATCAGTCTTTGGCAGAAATCCTATTTCTTCCCAAGGTGTTATAGTTTGTATATACATACTTTAGTTTGCACATACGGTGGCACCTGACTTAAAGAGCTCAATTCATTCCAGAGGCCTGCTCTTTAAGTGAAACACTCTTTAAGTGAAGCAGATTTTCCCGCAGGAAATAACGGAAACTCAGACGATTGGTTCCAAAAACCCCAAAATATTCATAGAAAAATATTAACTGGATGTAAAAATGATGACAAAACCCTGGAATTGAATTCAAAACATGCATTCAATGTGCAGGATCCTATGAAATCTACTTAGGCTGCAATCCTAAAGACACTTTTTTGGGAGTAAGCCCCATTTAACACAATGGGGCTGACTTCTGGGTAGACGTGGCTAAGAGGCTGCAATCAAAGACACTTTCCTGGGAGTAAGGCTCATTTAACACAGTGGGCTTTCTTCTGGGTAGAGATGGGGGCTTACCTTGCCTGGGGTTGGTTCAGGTCAGGTCCGGCCTTCTGGGGAGTGGGAAGGTGCTTTGGGGACTGGGGGGGGGGAGCGCCTGGCTTCCTAGATGACATCCAGATGTCTAGGAAGCCCCTCCAACCTCTATGTGTGTCAAGGAAGTAGAGATGCGCTCTGGGAGCTCCAGGAAAATGGTGCTGAAATCCCCCATCCAGAAAAGAATGCACTGGACCTAAACATCTCCAGATGTCATCTAGGAAGCCAGGCGCTCTCCCCCCAGTTCCCCAGGCACCTTCCCACCCCCCAGAAGGCCAGACCTGACCTGACCTGTGTCAACCCCAGGCAAGGTAAGCCCCCACTGTCTCCTTAATGAGTGCTTGCCAGCTGCCTTTTAAAGCTGAAAGGGCAGCCAGCAGGTGCTCATTATGTGAAACTGCCTCGTTAAGCGAGGCAGAGGCCCTGCATAACAGAGTGCTCGTTGAGTGGAGCACTCGTTTTGTGGGGCACTTGCTAAGCGAGGTACCACTGTACATACATATAGTTTGCATATACCAGTTTCCTTATACATAGAGTTGCATATAGTTTGCATATACAAACCAGGGATGTATATACTATACAGTATACATATATACTATGCTATATATACTATACTACATATATAGAATAAACATCCCTGGTTTAAACATAAGGCCTTTGGGCCAAACGTGCCCTGCAAGGAATTTACCTGCCCCCTTTATCTCTCCCAGCTTGATAATGGGGCTTTCTCATATCTTAAAATACAAGCAAGATTTGCACATTTTCTCCACTTCCCTTTGCAACTAAAGAGTTTCTGTATGAGAACAAAGTGCATATTTCTTGCCACCATCTGCTCAGTGATGTCACTTCCAGCTTGATGATGTCACTCCTGGCCCTCAGCAGGCACCCTGAAGGCCCTTGCTCAAAACCTCTTCTCTTCCTATCTCAGTCTGTCTTCAGGCCAGTCCCGTTGTCTCCTCGTTGCAAATTTGGGGTGGGGGCTCAGGCCGGAAGGAGAGAGGCTGACATCAGATAGCTCTGGAGACCAGATTTGAATCCAGGACTTCCCACCTCATCATTTATATACGTACAGCACAATCCCATGCAGGTCTGCTCAGAAGTAAGACCTATTGTATTCAATGGGTATTACTTCCAAGAAAATATGGGTGGAACGGCAACCTTAGCCACCATGCTACATGGGTCCCAGGAACTCAGAGACCTTTACAGAAGCACAAAGCATGTGCCACACGGTTCGTGATCCCATCAAACGCTTCCTCGCTCTCCCTCACATGTGCAAGCGCACTACCTGCTGCGGTCAGAGGCAGCTTCATGCTGTGGCCTTTCTCCGCTTCGGCCTTGCTGGACAGCACCCTGGCACTGTTGTCCGGCAGATTCGAGGGAAACAACTGACCTTGGCTTCTGTTTTCCTGCTAAGTGGGAACGACTGATGATTAGTGGATATTTTTATTTTTAAAGTGAGACTGTTATAGAAGGAAAGACACTCCCCCCCCCAGCCCTTTCTTCAAGGAGTCATCCTGCTGGGGTTGAAAAATAGAATGGCAGAGGAAAAGCCCTGGTGGTTGAGCGTCTGGAGCACTCCCTGGGACCTTTGCTTTGTTGCTGGCCAGTGGCATAGCTGGAGGGGGTGAAGCAGTCAAGTCTGGAAGGGAGCCTCATCCCGTCGCAGCCATTCCAGGTGAGGGGTCGTGGCTCTGTTTGGCGTCCCCTATCTGGAATGGCTCCAAAGGGTTGAGGCTCCCTCCAAGACTGATTTGAGGCCCAGGATAAGTCCTGTGCTGACCCGGGGATGTCACCAAAGTGCCATAAGACACTTCTGTGCCACTCATGTGCCACACTAAGAGACTTAGGCCAGGGCACAGACATGTCTTGCTTCCCGACATCACCACAAGATCAGGAAAACCAAGGAGTTGTGCCAGCCTAGGTTAGGGTTGCACCCTCAACTTAGCATGAGTAATACTGAAACTAAGTGAAAGCATTTATCAGAATGGGATGATGCCACGGCCTGGGTCCCTGGGAAGTTTGGGCCCCAGAGATTTTGCCCCTACCCCCTCTCTTCAGGCCTGCACACTATACTTCTTTGACCTCTTTCGCTCCTCGTGCAACAACCATGAAACACCAGCGCGTGATGCCTCCACATTTCCCCTTACCTGATGTGCCGAGCTCGCATTCTTCAAGTTCTTGGCAGCTATCTGTGGAAGGGTCGCATCCTGCAGCTGGGGCTTGACAGCGCTTGGCACCAAACTGGTCTTTGTCTGGCATTCCAGGTGAGGAAGCGCACTGACGCTGCTGCTCAGCTTCTGGAAGGAAAGAGCAGGGAAGCTTCAACGGGCCTTTCCCAGACAGCGGCTGTCAGGAAGGGGCTTCTATTTTGGCCACGGCCTCACAAAATCAGCTGTTGGGTCCCCCCGCCAAACGGTCAGGCCAGGCTGACCAGGTACAAAGTGTAAAGGGAATTTCTATCTGGCAATAAGGTCCAGCACCGGGACTTTCCTGTGCAGGTACCTGGCGGAAAACTTTGTGGGATCCCAGACGGCTGCTCTCTTGAGACGACAGCTGAGACTGAGAGAGAACCTCGGTTTGTTGCGGCTGGAAAACAAAGCTTCACATCACACCCAGGCAAGTGCGCAGTTTCACCTCCACTTCCACAATAAGGAAAAGTCAAGTTGTCCCAGCAGGTTGTCCTGCTAGTCGTGACCGACTGCAGGGTGCGGTGCTCAGCCCCATTTCTAAGCTGAAGAGCCAGCGCTATCCAAAGATGTCCGGTGGCCGGCGTGATTATACACTGAGGCGCATGGAACGCTGTGGTCTTCCCACTGAGGTGGTACCTCTTGCATTTCCATGCTCTCAAACTGCGAGGAGCTGGGCAAGGGACAAAGCACCCTTGCAGCATCTGGGTCCTGAACCCCCACTTGCTGGCTGAAAGGTATGGCATCTTAACCACTGAGCCACTACAGTCCTATAATGAGAAGGTGCCCTGAAGTGGGGGCACCGGCTATGCCACAGAAACCTTAGAATCTGGTTAGACAAAGGAACAGAAGATGAATTCACAACCAGCATCACTATTTACAGTTGCATGAATGAAACTGGATGGTTTCGCTCAACGACACAAAACAAGAAGAGAAGCCTGAACATAGTCTGATGCTTGGGACAAAAATAAAAATAAGGATGATATAAAGCTTATAAATTAAAGCTTATAAATTATTAAAAATAATATAAATTATTATTATTATTATAAATTATTAAAAAATAAAGCGGATAAATTAAAGCTTCTGAGTCAATGAATTGCATATTTAGAAAATTTTGAAAGAATTCAGCATTGCCACCTAGAGAGACATGGAATTAGCAAGGAGGCTCATCAGAAGAGGGGGGTCCAAACGTTCACCTTTCGGGTTCTTGGACCTTCAAGGGTTGTGTGGAGGAGGGGATTTCAGCACCGCTTCTCACCTCACCCATCACAAGCTGAAATTCCCTCCTCTACACAATTGTCAAAGGCACCAGAGCTCAGAAGCTGAAGGTCTGGACAGCCTGCTTTAGACAGAAGCACAACCATTTTTAAATTCCCCTCCACTGAAAATGGTCACTCAGGCTTTAATAAACACCTTCCTCAGGATTTGCTCCCATTTTTTCTTAAGTGTCCTTTTCACTCAAGGGTTAATCTACCCATTTAATACTTGTTCATATTTGCTTCTGCTCCATAATAAAACGATCTTCGTAGCCTTATTACGTGGTTGTGGGTGGCACAAGCGGTTAAGACTCTGTGCCTGTTAACCAGCAGGCCAGGGTTCGAGACCCGGGTCGGCCCCAGAAGACAAGGTGAGCTCCTGTCCTTAGCCCAGCTCTGCGACGCCAGCTGGATCCAATCATATGGGCTCTGTCTTTCCATTGGACTAATTCAGTGGCCTGGAGAGGGGGGATCTGCTGCTTGCGTAACAGCCTCTCCTCCATAACAATCTAACCCAGGCTTTCGTGCTTCGCATGCAGCGTATGCAGCACCGAGCACGATACCCTAGTCTTCCAAGACTGACGGAGGCCTGCTAGCCTTATTAACCAACCCACAGACACTGTTTCAAAAAGCTCAACCAATTCCCACGACGGTTACCTTTGGCTGAATCCGTCGGGTCCTTCTAACTGGTAAACAACAGTCGTTCTTGAAGAAACTGTTTTGGGTTTGTCTTTCACCCCCCATAATGCCAGAGCTCCATGTTTTAGACCCGTCTCCGACTCTGAAGAGTTAAATCCGACACCACCTCTTGTCTAATTTAAGTGTCAACATTAAGTTCCTGAGTTATTTTCACGGAGGATTTCCTGAGTAGATCCATATTTGAATCTCTCACACCCTTGAAGCACAACAGCAGCAATGCTAACTGTGCCAATGATCGGATCTGCTGACGTGCCCAGGAACTCTTGGAGGAGTCTAAGGGGCACACCGCACGTTCACAAGGGAGATTTCGTTCTACAAAGCAGTCTCCTGAGAACGGTGAGTTTGCTTTCCTCTCCTGCATGAAAAGAGGGGAAGCAGTTTCCCCTTTCAAAAATCCCAAGAAACTTACACCTTCTAGAAAGGACAGTTTCAATTTTAGAATTATTAGACTAATATTTTTGCGAGGAGGGTCATGCAAAGCGAGAAAAGTTGGAAATGTTTTGGCTGAAAAGTGAGACAGAATTAGGGTGCAATCCAGAGTAACTATGGGGAGTCCTTGCTCTGATGTAAGAACAATTTGCTCTAGATTGCAGTATGAATTTCCCATAGGTTTTCACTAGGTGGTGCAGTAACTACGGGTGCACATAATGTCTCTTACGTGCTCCCGTAGTTACTCTGGATTGCAGGGTTAGACACTCTAGTTTCTCTTCTCTGGGAAAGAAAGAGGCTGGTGGAGGGAAAGGCTCTTCCTTTGGAGCCGAGCAGAAAACAGTCAGCATGGCTTGAGAAAAGAGTCAAGGTACGTGGCACACACTGGTGCCCAGACGTGAGCCCTGATGCCACAGAAAAGAGGCGCATTGGAATTGGTGGGAGTCCTGCCTGCAGTGTGAGTCCGTGGATGCCTCGTTCCCACATCCAAGCAGCTGAGGTGCTGGCGCTGGCTGTGGGCGCCTGGGGAGAGCCCCTTCCCACCCCCCTCGGCATGCCGGCAACACCGTCTGCGCACTCACCCTCCCTCCAGAAATGACCGGTTTCTTCTTGGATTTGGAGCAGCAGAGAGGAACAAGCAAGTCCAAGAAGAGGCACTGGTGGAGAAAGAGAGGGCAGGTAAGCAGCAGGGTGGGGAGCAGAGGAGTGCGCAGCACATCAACGCCGATAGAGGGCTGACTGAGGCACCCCCAAGACGGCCGCAGCTGCTGGGGACCACATCGGGGGCTTCTTGCCAGTCGGGGCCACTGCAGTCAGCCTTGACTCTTTTTCAAAGCCATGTTCACTGTTATTAGTGCACAGGCCCTGCTGTGAACTGGGGCAAATGCACCCAGCTCTGAAAATACTATTTAAAAAGTTCTAGGTACAGGTGCCCCCCACTTTCTGACAGTTCTGTTTCTGATGGTCTGCTCTTTCAACACCTTTTAGTGAGACCAACAGCAGGATTAATAAAAGACTCTCTTAAGACACACAGTTCTTGAGAGCGCGTGACTGGGAGGTTGTGTACTCCGAGGGTCAACGGCACAAGCAGGTTTTGGAAAGTGATCCTGTCCCTCCCTTTTATGTCCCTGATTTTCGCCTTGTGCCCTGGAAAAACTTCATTGTCCTTCTTTTCCTTGTGAGCAGGCAGCAAGATGCCTTCTTGTAACTCATAAATTACATCTAATAAATTATATATGTTTTAAATTTAATAATAAGCATTGTAGGTTAACCACGTGGTTAACCACTATTTTATGGTTGCATTGGAGGGCATTGTTTATAAGCATTGTAGAGTTAACCACACGGTTAACCACAGTTACCACATGGAAGCAATATACATATATGAGCATTTTTAGCTTTTATATTGTGATGTCCTACATTTTGGGACCTTGTCCTCTTTTTTGGTGCTGACATATGGTCACCCTGGCACAAGTGGATTGCGCTCTAACAACGCAGTGCTGTTTGCTGGCTCTTAGAGCTCGCTAAATGCCAGGGAGATCAGGCTTCGCTGACTTTCTCAGCTCCAGAATCAATGATCGGCTTCAAGGTAAGGTAAGGGGTGACCAAGTAATCCCCAAGCAAGTTGACCTGCGGCCCCTTTACTTAGAGGCAAAATCACAACCCAGTCACAATAGTGTGGCATCTCTTCCCGCAAATGCCAGCCTTCTGTGAAGCCACAGGAAGGACAATCTCATGATTCTGATCTGGACCAGGCTGGGAAGGAGGACACAACCCAAAAATGGATCAGACCCTCCAACGTCTCACCTGCTGATGTCGGTCCTTATTTGTCAGCCCTAAGTTTCCTTTCTTGAGCTTGTGTGTGAGGGACACATTTTCTTGGGGAACCAGAGGAAGGACTTCCCAGGTTCTTTGGACTCCAGCTTTCTGTTCGGTTGGACCCTGAAATGGCAAGCACAGAAATGTGGATTTGTAAATGCCTCCTATATTTGGCACTGAGCATTGAATCCGGCCTGCTTTTGCACCTACGAAGACTTGTGCAGCCCAGCAGTGGAAGGAGCACCAAGAATGAGTCCCACCAGGCACCCCTGGAAACACACCAGCTTCTCACCAAAGAAAGTTGGGTGTACTCGGTCTCGGCGGAGGCTTGATCTGTCTTGCCTTTGGTTGCGGCATGGCACATGTCTCCCTTGGGAGTCTTTCCTACATGAGTAAAGAAAAGCAAAGCATTATCAGTACAGCATCTGTACAAACAAAACTTTGTGTGTTTTTTTAGTCTGGCTCAGCTTTTTTCCCAACTGGGCAAAGCCTTCTTCTTTCTCCTCCTCTGGTCCAGCTCCAGAATCCAAATTCATATCTGGTCTTGTTGTTGACCTCCTCCTCTCACCCTCGGACCACTGTCTTGTATCCCCAGGCACAGGACTCCTAGGGCTCCTAAAGACACCCTCCTGGAGTAGGACCCACTGAGCACAATATGGCTTACTTTTGAGTAGACATGGCTAGGCTTGTGCTCCTAGTCTCATCCAGCAAGATGAGCACTACTGATCTCCCTCCTTGAGAGGCTGGAGCTCCAGTCTCTGCTTGCCCAGCATCCCAGTCCTTCCCGGGGTCCAAGTGCTCCCTGAGCCGACCCAGAGGCAGAGACCACTTTTAGGTGGAGCCGTGTAAGGTTTCTCAAATTCCCGGCCAAGCAAAGAAGCTTCAGCCAGGCCAGCTGGGATTTCAGTCTCTAAGAAGCACAGGATGTCCTGCAGTTTTGCTTACCACACAAATCGGGATGGCCTGATCCGATCCTAACTTTTTCTCCATCTTGCTTTGGGTTGTGAACAACAGCACTCACTTCCCTTTCCTACGCCACAGAAGAGAAGCAGAGAAGGCGCACAGTGTGTGGGGCAGCCAGGAGAAAGACTTACACCAAATGAGAAACGGCACCAAAGCTTGGCTCCAGCGGTGCCTGGACTCCTGACACCCCTGAACGCTCCACAGGGAAAGAGGTCACCGCTTCTCAAAATACTGCTATTGTGCCAAAAAATCAAAACTAGAAAATAAACACAACACTTCACCCTGGACACTGAAGTGTGTATTCCAATGAATATTCGTTCAATTATTCTGACGGTTGTAAAACAGTGTCCTCGCTTCCACTTCTATGCTTGTTTCTGTCCCTCCAGTTGTTTTGTGTCATCACACACTCATTTGTCAAGAGATGTTGCCCAGCTTGGGTCCTGCCTCTTCTTTTCCCCCAAAGCTCCTCTAGTTGCTTTCCTTGCTGCACTACCTTTTCTCTGACTTTCTCTCCCTTCTCTTTAGCTTTTTTGTGTTCACTCCTTTTGTTCCTTATACCCTGAAAGTTCATCAAAGAAAGTTGACTTCCTTCCTTTCCCACCCTATTAGGGCAAAATCCAGAGTAACTCTGGGGAGTCCTTGCTCTGGTGTAAGAACAACTTACTCTGGATTCCAGTATGAATTTCCCATAGGTTTTCACTCAGTGGTGCAGTAACTACGGGTAAAGTCTCTCTGTGCCCCCGTAGTTACTCTGGATTTGGAGGTCAGCCTCTTTTGGATAGTCTGGTTTTCAAATGACCTTCTCTTGACCGTTTGGCAGATCCAAGGACTCAAACGCATCTTATTTCAACCAAAATAATTTCCAAATTGATTCATAATTCAAAAAATATAAACTTAGTAACCTTATAATGAGTCACCATTCTACTGAAAGACATACCCCCAAATCCAGAGTAACTACGGGGAGTCTTTGCTCCGGTGTAAGAACAATTTACTCTGGATTGCAATATGAATTTCCCATAGGTGATGCCATAACTTGGTGATGCCATAACTACGGGTGCCCGTAATGTCTCATATGTGCTGCTGTAATTACTCCGGATTGTAGGGATTGGCCCGTATCCTAAAGTCAAATTAAGCCCTTTGCAGTGGAGCAGTTAAGGTGACTTTCCATAAGATAACACTAGAGGGTGAGGCAACTGCGTGGACCCGTAACTGCTCTGGATTTTGCCCATAATTTCATACATAAGAAGTCACTCTCAAACTAGCTCAAAAGTACAATCTTAAATTCACTAAACTATCAAACGTGATCCTATATATAATCATTAAGTGACGGATTACTTTAATACAGTGGTTTTCACACTTGAACATCAGGGCCCACCGAAAAACATTTCCCTTTACCATCTGCTCAGGGCTCTATGGCTATAGGGGCAGGTTGTTTAACTTTTCATATTCTAGAGCTGCAATCCTAAAGACACTTTCCTGGGAGTAAGACCCACTAAACATAATGGGGCTGACTTTTGGGTAGACTTGGGGCAAAATCCAAAGCAGTTACAGGTCCACGCAGTTACGTCACCCTCTAGTGTTATCTTATGGAAAGTCATCTTAACTGCTCCGGAGCCAGGGGTTTAATTTCACTTTAGGGTCCAGGCCATGGTTAGGATTGTGCTCGTGGCCTAATCTGCCTTGTCAGTATCACAACCTACTGAAAAGTGGTTGTGACCCACTGGGGGATATAAAAAGAGATTCACGGAGCGGAAGCTTCCCTAAGGTGCTCACCTTTTGGGCTATTGCATTGGACTTTTCCCCAGGTTTCAGTATAATAGGGAGAGCACTGGATCTGCCTTTTCTGATTTTTTCAGACTTGGTAACAATCTTCTTCCTAGACAATTACAATGGAATAAATTAATCAGGTGCAAAGCTTTTAGGAAGATTCTGCTTCTAAAAACTTAGGAATCAAAGCTCTGGCGTTGCGTGACTATCCATAGAACGATCCATAGAACGAGACCTTTTATAACGCAAAAGGAAATTATGGTGGGTGAGACGGATGGCAAAGTGACACGACCTGGACAAAGGGATCTGTGGGGTCCTCATGTGCGATGGAGGACAAAAAGGCAATGTGCACAGGGATGCTCACCATATGGGAGTGGGATGGAGCAATGCGCCTATGGAGGAATGTGAGCTTGAAGCCAGTCAATGACACCGTCTGCCAAGATCTTTCATTGTGTTTGCTGTTCATTTTTCTTTTAAAAAATCATATACAGTGGCGCCTCACATAACAAATTTAATTTGTTCCAGAATTCTTTACGTGAAGCGGTTTTTCCCATAGGAAATAATGGAAACTCTGACGATTGGTTCCACAACCCCCAAAATATTCATATAAAAATATTAACTGGATGTAAAACTGATGACAGAACACTGGGATTGGATACAAAACATGCATTCAATGTGCATAATCTTATGAAGTCTACTTAGGCTGCAGTCTTAAAGACACCTTCCTGGGAGTAAGCCCCATTTAACACAATGGGGCTTACTTCTGGGTAGACATGGTTAGGAGGCTGCAATCCAAGACACCTTCCAAGTGTCTCCCCTCTTTCTCCTTCTCTCCATCCTGAGCCTCTCTCTGCCCTGCTCCCTTCTGGCTGCCCTGCGCTGCTTCCCTCTTCTCCACTGCTCTTCTCTCCCTCCGGCCACAGGAGGAACAGCGCGGAAGTCTTGCTTTCGCTATGGGCAGGCGCGCTCGGCAGCCCTGACGCTGCCTTTTTAAAAGGGCTGCCGGCCAGCGCGCCTGCCCCAACTGCCAACGAATGTGTTCTTTACGTGAAGCACCGTTTGTTACATGAAGCAGAATCCTAGAGAAATTTTTGTTTGTTACGTGAAACATACTTTACGTGAGGTGCCACTGTAGTTTGCATTTAAAAAGCTGTTAGGCTATATACTGCAACTTTGTGTGTGGACTGGAGACACCAGTCTGAGAATCCCACATTGAGCACAAAACATGTTGTCTTGCTGCTGATGGCCGACCAAGGTGTGTCCTTCATGATCTTCAAAACAGCCTTTGTACGTTGCTACCCAAGCCTCTCCAGCGAAGCTCTTTATATCCTCCTGTGGCCTTTCCGTTTGCAGTCACGGGTGGAATCCCAACAGGCCTGCTGCTGCTGCGGTGCCAGAGATGCAACATACTGAAGCGGCAGGTGCACCTCATGTCTCTCTGGTATAGGGGCAGGCATGACTCAAAAGCTGAAGGCACTGGTGCCAACAACACTCCGCATGGGTAGTCGTTTGGCTGATAATCACTGCTGTTCTCAAGAACATTGGATTTTCTGCCTTAATTGATTTGCAAACTTGAGCAGACATAGACAAGGGACATCAGTGGAATGATGTGGACCCTTCCATGGGTCCATTACTGAACCACGCGTGGCCATCTCCGGCTAAGCACTTTGTCTGCAGATGCCCTCCAGTACGGAGAGCGTAATGAGCTGGATCACGTAGGGGAAGAAACAGGAATTAAAAACATTTATTTCTTGAGATCCCCCAAGACCATTTCAAATATTTTTAAATATTTCAAGTATTTCAGATCCAGAACGAAACTCTCACTCAGCACTATCAAATCCCTCTCTGAAATGTGTTCCAGCCAACACACCTCTGGTGGTTCCATTCCGACACTACTTGGCAGCCCCCCCCAGAAACCCCTTCCCATCTATAAAAGGGCTCACATTTAGTACAAAGGTCTTGTACTCAGGGGTACATTTTTGCGGATTATATACCAGCGGATCCCCCATTGAAGACAATGCAGGCTCTGTGAGGAGTGTGACATCAGACGACACCACAAGGTTCTGGCCAAGGTGAAGGTTCCAGAACGCGTCTAAAGTTAAGCAGACACTAACGTACCTGCCTCTCCCCCACCTTTGGGCCCTCTGCAAGACGCCTCGTTGCCTGGGACGGGCAAGAACAGCCTGCCCGCACGGGCAGAAATGGAGGAATAAACTGAATTTGTGACCCCTTGAAGTGTGCTGTCTCAGCTCTGTTAGGATTTGGCAGACGTTTCAGGGTGGCCGTCCAAAGGAGGGCCACGTGGCGGGGGGAGAAGTGGTAGGACTAATGCTCACAACATTGGAGAGGGGGAAGCAGGCCAGCTCCTAGAAACCCATTCCCCCCCCACATCTGCCTCCACATGGAGACACATGCAAGACAGGGCTTTGATGGAGGTATATAATCGAGTCTAGTTAGCTAACTGGTGTGGATCAAAAGAAGAAAAATTCTGCATGATCTTTGATGTGAAGGTTGGTTTAATTTGGAATTTCTTAAAGCAGTCGCTCCTTTGGTGCAATTCGGAGAGCGAGAGAAAGGAGAGAAGGAAGGGAAAGGGTTGTCGCTCAGCCGCAGAGCACATCCTGGGGGAGCAGAAGGTCCCACTTTCCATCACTGGCATCTCCCAGCACAACAACCAAAAAAGAAATTCCTGCCCGAAGTGATGTGGAGGCTCCACCAACCAGTCGACTAACTCAAACTGTTGGAAGCAGAAGGCAACATCCCACCTCCAAGGGGGAAGAGCAGTATATAGGAGAAGAGTAACGGAGCCATAAAACCGGTGGGGGAAGGAAATGGTGCAATGTTGCAGTGGTGACAACATCAGCATGCCTGCTGGATGGAAGGATGACAATCTGCCCTGACTTTTCTATTTGCCCCGACCAACAGGAACTTCAGCCTGATATTTATAAACTTTTTTGTGGTGCCGAGATACAGTGGTTACTTGCTTAACAAGCATTTCACATAACAAGCAAAAATGTCCAAGAAATCTTGTTTCAGACAACAAGTTCCGCTTCATTTAACAAGCAAGCACACTATGGGCACACATGCGGTGCAGCCCTGACGCTCCACATACAGGCTCTTTAAAAGGGCTGCCAGCCAGCGCTGCTGCCTCTAACTGCCCCCAAATTGGGGGCAGTTTCTTGCAGGTGCCAGAGGAAGCTGCCCCTAACTGCCAAGTGCCTTCACTGACCACCTTGAACCTCCAGCATCAGCCCAGGTAAGCCTCCCAGGAAGTCTACTATGTCTGCTCAGAAGTAAGCCCCATTGTGTTAAATGGGGCTTACTCCCAGGAAAGTGTTTTTGATTGCAGCCTCTTAACCATGTCTACCCAGAAGTTTGCCCCATTGTCTTAAATGGGGCTTACTCCCAGGAAAGTGTCTTTGATTGCAGCCTCCTAACCATGTCTACCCAGAAGTAAGCCCCATTGTGTTAAATGGGGCGTATTCCCAGGAAAGTGTCTATAGTATTGCAGCCTAAGTAGACTTCGTAGGATCCTGCACATTGGATGCATGTTTTGAATTCAATTCCAGTGTTTTGTTGTCATTTTTACATCCAGTTAATATTTTTATACGAATATTTTGGGGGTTGTGGAACCAATCGGCTGAGTTTCCATTATTTCCTATGGAAAAGTCTGCTTCACTTAAAGAGCGTTTCACTTAAAGAGCAGGCCTCCGGAATGAATGAATCTCTTTATGTGAGGCACCACTGTATTTATAGACTTTTTTGTGGTGCCAAGATATACGTTGCCACCATGCCACCACCAAAAAGGGGTTCTCATCTCTGACTTCCAGCGTCACAGTTTTGGCCATAAGCAGCCTAACTAGAAAACCTCCCAACAAGCCTTGAGTCCTTAAAGCTGCCACTGAGATACGGGATCGAGTTTAGGGTCAAAGAGAAGACCCTTCTGGAACCAGCCACTGGATGAAGTTCTAGTACGGGAAACTCTCACTTATGCTGTCAGTGGTTCCCTTTTTCTGGGTATTGACCTTTTTAATACACGTTTATTATTCTATATTATGACACATTCTGTTCTGCCAAATGAATAGCATCATTAACAACACAGCAGTTCAAACAGACAAAACCCAAACACGCTGGTCCAAAACATGTTGACTTTTAAAAAGGAAATAAATAGCTTGCAGCTTAGAAGGTCTGTTGGGACAGAAAGCTCTTCAATGGCTTTATCAAGGATCAGATCCTGGGAGCCTTTCAGAGGTAGACTCACCAAAGCAAGGGCTACCCCCCCCCCCAAGACAGCCTTGCTTTTGTAGGAGTGTGGAGCAGGATAATCAATTTACGGTGCAATCCTAAGCATGGCTACTCAGTAGAAAGAGCACAATCCTAACCACATCCACTCAAAAGTAAGCCCCATTGTATTCAGTAGTACCTACTCCCAGGAAAGTGTGGTTAGGCTCTTAATTCCAAGGGAGGCTAGATAGGAGGGGTGGTCCTTCTGTTGGTTGCAACTGGTAAGAGAGGAATGGGAGACACTTCCCTACCTTGTCAGAACGGGCTGCGATGTCACTAGCTGGGGAACCAGGGAATTCACCTTGTTTTCTGAACTCTCCTCCATTGATCTTAGTACAGACAAAAAAGTCTTCCAGGAGATTTCTAGTGAGTCCCCCATTTCTACGGCAGAAACCCCGGAGACATTCAGGGAGGACGGAGGTGGGCAAGTGGTGGTTTTGGGAGTACTGGCACCCCCAGCGCTGTTCTGGACTTCGCCCGTGTTCGGCTTCCGCTCAGCAGAAGGCCATGGCTTGTGGTGCTCACTGAGTGACAGTTTCTTTTTCTGTGGCATTCCCATGGTGCTCAGGAGGTCTCCGGAAGCGCAGCGCACTCCATGGAAGCACAAGAATGCCAGCTGCCTCTTCAAACCAACCCACTGTGCCTGAGGAGCCAAGCAGCAGCGTCCTCCTACAGGCCCTCCATTTTGCTAATTATTATTTTTAATTACAATATTTACAGCGCCCAGAGCCAATAACGGGGCATGGTAGGGACACCAGGGGCCAGTGGAATTTCTCAGAAGAAGGTGTCTGTGATGTATGAAAGGCTGGAATTCTTGAGAACAGGATCAGGGAAAGTGCTGGGCTTTGTGACGGGTACAACCAGCCGTGCCTCCCGGTCTCCTGCCAAAGGGCTGAAGCGTGGCAGAGAAGGGCTCGCTTGGAAAAGAATTAAAAGCCTGCCAGGGCCACGTGCTGGCAGGCAGAGCAGGGCTGCCAAGAGGCTGGGCAAGCAAGACAGACACTCCCAAACCTCCTTTCTTGGCAAAACTGCAAGCCCTTGTGAGACCGAGAACTTCTTCTCTGACAGGCGTTCCCCACTCACTTGACAGGTTAGGGACCGGAGCTGTGGTGAGAAGCAGAAGTGGGGTGAATAGCAGAACCTGGCTTTCTGGAGTTTACCAGTGTTGCTTCCGCTGCTTTTAGCTGGCAGGTTGCAAGAGCCTTTCTCATCTTGCAAACTCCTGCCCTCACACAAACGCTTCTGCAAGCGGACTCTCCTCTACCTTTGGGAATGGGGTAGACCTGGAGCTAAAATGGCCTCACATGCTCTCTCTTTCTCCACACACCCCAGAATAGTGTGACTAGTCATTTGCAACTCAGCAAAGGAGAGGACCATTTTAGCCTTTAGAACAGCAGAGAGAGGATGAAAGTGGGGACCACGCGTTGAATGAATAATAATAAATGCCTTTATTAGGGTCTTTGACCAGCACAAGACAATGAATGAATGAATCCTGGACATAATTGAAATGTGTTGAAAGAGCAGATCAAAAAACAAAGTGTCAGAAAGCAGGTGATAGCTACTTTTCAGTAGACTGTGGGTGGCGCAAGCGTAAAGACGCTGTGCCTGTTAACCAGCAGGCCAGGGTCCGAGACCCGGGTCGGCCCCACAAGACAGGGTGAGCTCCTGTCCCTAGCCCAGCTCTGCGATGCCAGCTGGATCCAATCGTGTTGGCTCTTCCTTTCCATTGGACTAATTCAGTGGGGTGGAGAGGGGGGATTTGCTGCTTGGGTAACAGCCTATCCTCCATCACAATCAACCCAGGCTTTCATGCTTCGCATGCAGCGTATGCAGCGCCGAGCACGATACCATAGTCTTCCAAGACTGACAGAGGCCTGCTTTATTACTTTATTCATTTTATATCCCACCTTTTTCCAAAAGGAAGGATACCCAAAGTGGCTAAACTACTCTGTGAGCATTTTGTTGATTAACAAAACAGATGAAGGGTGAAATAATCACAAATCTAGGCCGGCCTAACTCACCTGGCGTATCTCTCGGTGGTGGTGTGGGGAGGTTGGCATGTGCCTGTGCACTGGCCTAACCCTCCCCTTCCTACCCCCAATTGGGGAAGAAGTGCCTTTTGTGACATCCCCAGGCCAGGGCAGGTCTTTCGCCAGGGCTTATGCCAGCCTTACTGGAGTTTAGGATTACAACCTAAGCGATAAACAGATTAACTTACTGATTATTTCTTCACCTACCCCTGAACAGGATAAACAGTGACCGGGGCTTGCTCTCCCAGTGACAGGGGCTTGTAGGGCTGGGGAAAACACCCCCTCCCTAATGCAAAAGTTCCCCATCTACTCTTGGGAAAAGAGGGCAGGAGGCAGAGAGCAAAACCTTAACCATGCCTACTCAAAAGTAAGCCCCATTGTGTTCAATGAGTCTTACTCCCAGGAAAGTGTCTTTAGGATTGCAGCCAGCTATGCTGCGGAACTGGTTTCTTCTTGGAAAATTCCCATGGCTGGCTGCAATCCTAAAGACACTTTCCTGGGAGGAAGACCCATTGAACACAATGGGGCTTATTATAATTGTAACTCTAACTGTACCTGCACCAGTTACAACCAGAATTTACAACGGCACATGAATCAAAATGTAACCTTACAACAATTCTATACCAGCTGAAGTTGGAAACATTAAGAGAAATGGTTTTGCATAAGCAGCTTTGGGCCATTCCTAAAAATATTTTATTTCAATATAAAAAAAAATCCCAATTATACATATTTATTAAGACACTCACAAAAATCAATCAATTAAATAGTTCTTACAGACACTGGAGGAAAAATATTTGCGTCAGAGAAAGAACATTATAAGCTTCTAAAAGAAATGCTGTTTATTTGGAGGAAAAAACAAAAAGGAGGAAAAAACCAAGTTATAATCTGAAGGTTGCTTTTATTCAAATATTAAGTTGCACAAATGAACTTCTCCAGGTGTGTTAATTCTCTGAAGAATTTGATAACTCTGATCGCAGAAGCAGAGGCGGCTGGCCTGGATCGATGGCCACGCTTCCAATGAAGCCGGGAACAGGTGAAATGTCATGTCAAGCATGTCCAGGAAGTGTGAAGCCACAACACACCCACAGCACTCCACTGATGATGGCGAAGGGGTAGAACTCCAGCTCCAGTATTGTCACCACCTCACATCTAATTGTACGGACGTTTTTGAAAAATGCAACAGCATCTTCCAACCCGGAATGATACGTTGCCTGTCACGGGTTTTCCGAGAACGTTCCTCCTTCACCCCACCTGGTCCTTTCATGTCAGGCTGCGGCCCACTGAAGATCATCACAGGCATCCTCAGGTGCTGGCCAAACTGGAGTGCAGGGGCTTCACTCTCGCCAGTCTGGAGAGGCCAAGCCTGAGCCCTTGAGTGGGCGACGTCACAGGGACTCTTTCCAGATGTTTGGGGTGGTTTCCTGATGCAGCTGCAGAGATTAGTGAGAAGACACAGTAAGGAAGATTCCAGTCCACTTCTCAGTTTTGCTCTATCCCAGGGAGGAAAAGTCAAGACCTACACTATTTTGCTTGCAGGTATATTGTTCACATCGCATGGAGGCCAACATCCAACACCCACTCAGTACAGCTCTCCACCTAGATTCTTGTAGCCAGCCTTTCTTAATAGGCCCTCAAGGTGGTTCACAACTCTTCCTCCCTCTTCCTCCTCCTCCCCTCCCACTTCCTCTTGCCAAGCTGGCTGTTGAAACCATGTGAAAACAAAGGGACAACAGCAGAGTGTCAATAACAGCAAAGCATTCAGGGGCCTCTAAGAGTTGCTTTTGAATGGGAGAACCCATTCACAGAAGGGCTTGACAGGTTTCCCCTGCAATCCAGAGTAACTACGGGAACACATAAGAGACCTTATGTGTACCCGTAGTTACTGAATGACCTAGTGAAAACCTATGGGAAATTCATATTGCAATCCAGAGCAAATTGTTCTTACACCGGAGCAAGGACTCCCCATAGTTTCTCTGGATTGCACCCTTCAGATGAGGTTCTTAGCATTGACAACCAAGCTCCTGTAGAATGGATGATCAAACGCCAGGAGCCCTTTAAATGTAAGCCCCACTCTCTAAATAAGGAGGTAATTTGTGGGATAATCTGTCTTTTCAAACAACTAAATCTAGAGAGAAGGAACTCATAGATCAAAGGGACAACACAGTGTTATTATGAGGGTAGATACCAAGCGATAAGAATCATACTACAGGTATTTATATACATCTTTCTGGCCACTGTATTTTCCTTTGACTGTATTTAAGGTGGTTTACTGGGGAGGCTTCTCTAACCCCCAAAGGGCTATTCCCATTAACAGAGAAGTTCTGTCTTTCAAGGACATCATGTCTTTCAAGAACCCTCTAGACCAGACTTTCTGCCCCTGATTAAGGTACTGCTGCTTTTTGTGTTTGGAAATGCATCTAAGATATTATATTAAACCTAATATATTTACTATACCTGGAGGTATCCAAGTGGGCTTCTTGGCTGCTAAAGGGCTTGAGGTTTTCAAAGGCTTTCCAATTGGCTTTGAAGAACATGATGTTTTCGGCAAAGCTGGCTGAGATTTTCCTAGTCAGAAGATTGAAAGAGAAAATAAACTCTTAAGAATATAAGTAGTTGACACCAAATACAAGCACCCTTCTGATGTAAGTTCCATCTGGCTCTTTAAAGAGGCTTTAATCCTGCTCCCAGGTTCCAGGCCACGTCAGCCCTTTCCCTTCATGTCACTGTCAGCTGAGTTGAGGCAACTGTATCCGGGGACAAGCTTTAGAGCACAATCCTAACCATGTCTACTCAAAAGTAGGCCCCATTGTATTCAGTGGGTCTTACTCTCAGGAAAGTGACTTTGGGATTGCAGTCTTTGTCTCCCCTTACTTGTGTTGGTGTGAACCACTGTAGAAGTCAGGAAGCTGGACGAAGACTGCAAGATCCAGGTTCTCTTTTCTTATTAGCATAAGAAAGTCTTGGGCCAGTTACTCATCTCAGCCTCACCTACCTCACAGGGTTGTTGTGAGGACAAGCAGGTAAAAGCTGTCTTGGGCATTTGCTTTGGCAGGGGAAGGAGGGGTAGAAATCCCTTAAACAAACCAAAGGTGAGTTTCTTCTCCATGACAATCCAGGTGCTCAGGCGGTGGCATCCTTCTTGCGAAGGGAACACAAAACCTTGTCCCAGGATACAATATCTGTCTCAGTTCAGGTAAAGGCTGCATGGAAGTGAAGTGCTGACACATTATGTTACTTTGGAACAGTATGGTTTTCCTTAACACCTTCTTTTATAAAATTACAGTCAAACAGAATTTATTTTCAGAATAATAACAGCACTTAGACTTTGCTGTTGAGAGAGATATACAGAGGTCAGCCCATCTAGTGGCTGAATTCTGTAGAAAACAACACTGATGCATTCCAGGGCGACCCTGGGAAGAGCGAGGAACCAGTGTAGACCCAGAAGTGGGTCATTTTTATGCCCCACAACTTGGAAACCAAATGGCTTGTCTTCACACTGCAGTCTAACACACAACACAATCCAAACTTGTGCTGGACCAGGCAGGCTGGCTTAGCCTACCCAATATCCAACACAACTTTTGGGACTGCTGTTGAGCTACCATGGAGAAGGGGAGGCTTCTCCCCTTTCTCATGGTACGGCTGCAGCAGCCTCTGTAGGTCTACTAAGACAAAAGTCGCCTGTGAAGATGGCAAAAAGGCACAATCCAGAGTAACTACCGGACCTCTTATGTCAATGTAATTCCGGCGCAACCGATGAAAAACATATGGGAAATGCATAGAGCAATCCAGAGTAAATGCCTCTTACGATGATGTAAGAGGTTCCATAGTTACTCTGGATTGTGCAGTAAGTCTCAGCAGCTCAGAGTAGCCTCTGGCTGCATCATGTTGCCCCCAGATGGATGCCTGGATCTGGCATAACTGCCGGTACAAGCTCTGCCTCCTCCTCCTACACCTCCCCAGGAACTGCAAAGGTCAACACAACCTTCCCCTGTCTCAGTCCTGCAGAGGCGCAGACCAGCCAGCGCATGACTGTGTGATGGCTTATCTTCAACCTCAATGGCACAGATGTGCCTTGCGGTGTGTTTGTGACACTTGCAGGCTGATGCCAGCCCAGGGGACACTCTGGATCGGACTCAGAACTTACTTGTTTTCTTTTTTGTATGCATTTAAATGGCGACCCTGGTATCCATGGCAAGTTAAATCCACAGCTCTCAGATCTGTAGATACTGAAACCACACTGTAATTTCTATAATTTAGAGCACAATTCTAACCATGTCTACTCAAATGTAAGCCCCACTGCGTCCAGTGGGTTCTACTCCCAGGAAAGTGTGTTTAGGACTGCAGCCTTAGTGAGCGCAAACTGAATTTTAACTTCCGTCTCTGTACACGTGAAATAAGAGCACGGGTGTTTTGCAGCCTTATGGAATTCTTCCACACGGAGAAGCTGGGAGTCAGGAAAGAACAAATCCACCCACCCAGACACTGGGCTTTCTGTTGGGATGGTTCTGCTGCCTGCTTTCTGCTTCCACCATTTAGCTTCCCTCCTTCCTTCCTGTCTGGTTTCTTTTTCTTTTTCACAACAAATTCATCACCGTCATCTTCACTAAGGGCAGAATCACTCTCTGATTCTTCAGCTGAAACCAGATTTAAAAAAAAATTAAAATACAGATAGATTTCACTTCCGAAGAGGCCCTCGAGGCCTTCAAACTCTGCAGTCAAAGTGGGCAAGGAAGGCCAGTATCAGAGTCTGGCACAAAGCGTAGCGCTTACAAGTTTTGAAAGTTAAAATGATACACTGCAGGGGATCCCAAACTGTGAGAGCCATGGAATAGCCTCAAAAACCTGCTGCCCTATATAGTGTATGGGATTGTAGCCTGAATGGGAGCCACAGCTAACGGGCCTGTAAATCAAAAGAACCATCAGTCAAAAAAGTTTAGGAAACCCCATTATACAAGTATAGGCAAACTAAGTGATGTAATGTACACAGCTCAACATTCAAGTAAGCGACGTAATGTTCATAAATAAGATTTACTCTTTTGCAGGAATTTTCATAATTTAAAAATTGCTTAGGATTTACAAAAGTGCTTCAAAAATGAGGAATTCTCAACATAATTTTGAAGATCACTGTGACTTGGGAAAGGTGAGTTTGAACCCAAACTCCACTTTGGAGAATAATCCTACCCACTTCCCAGTGCCAATGCAGCCCCAGGGGAGTGGAGTAAACTTTAAGCGTTCTTTTACACTGAGGAAGCCTCTGTGACTTCTTCACACTTCCCCCTTACCGGAGGTTGCAGTGCATGCTCCACTGGCCTGGTTGCATGGCCTCTGGAAAGCTGAATAGGATTGGGGCCCAAGTTCAGTTTTGAACACTGAATGCAAAGGTGTAAGAAGAGCTGCTTTCTTGAGCATGATCCTGGCCATTGTGCTAAGAAACAGTTTGTAAAATGTGGTAAAGATTGGTGGATTCGGGTCCAACCTTGTCGTACAATGACTTTTTATACATGGATTTGTCTGTACACAAATGGCCCCTGCAAACCACAGCTTTAAAAACTGCTTTTCTACTGTTGTAGAGAGGGAGTCTTGCAAGCAATCATTCCATTCTTCGGTCCCCGAAGCAAACCTCTGCAGATATTGAGGCACAGCCTTATTCAACTAGGCATAATATAGGAGCAAGAAAACTGGAAGTTTTTTCCCATGTCTTTACCCCCAAGAGGCTCCGGAATGGAACTCTAGGGGATAATAAGGGACAACTGCACTCGGTATACTATCCAAGGGACAGTTTTCATTAAACTGTTGTAGATTTCAGAAAGTGTGAGAAGTATTTACGTGAAGCAGTCCCCGGCTCAGAGCTGTCCGCAGCGTCTCCATTTCTGTCTTCAGTCAGCAGCTTCAGCTTGGCAGTGGCTGCTTCTTGACTGAGTTCTTCCTCTGAACTGCCACATTCATTTGCGCTTCCATCTAGAGCTGTAAATGAACAAATTGTAATTACAAATTATAATTGTAATTCTTAAATATGCACATTAACGTAGTTCTTTGGAACCCCCACTGCTACTTGAGAGTAGCACCATTGCAACTTTTCATCACTACATTTTTTACTCAGACATTAAGAAAGCGACGTGGAATGTCGGTTCTGAGATGCCATTTTTAACCTCTCCTGCTCACTGCAAGCAAGTCATGCTTCACGACATCTACATGAACACAGTAAAAGGTTTTGTGTTTGACAAGCCCTGTTTTGCACCCCTCTGCTTGATGTTTTTCATCCACCACTATTACTAAACTGCAAAAGGACGTCTGCCTGGGAGCAACTGGGGAAAATGGGACTGGAACTATGACGCAAAAGCACTCACGTTCCAAGAGGTTCTAAGGCTCTCTCTTGTTCAGAGCTCAGTAGATGAGACTGTTACAGTCTGCTTAATATTCGTGTCTCATGGATGCAACCCAGGGTGCAAGCCTACCCAATTTTCCATTTCTGGGGTAAGGACAACGCAAGCATTGCCTTCCCTTGAGCAGATCTGTGTCTGCCCCCCCAACTGTAGGATGGAGCACATGCCCCACTGGCACAGCTATGCCGGTGCTAGAAAGGTTGTTAGGATTGTGCCCCAATGGTTTTCCTGGTTTTCCCAAATCTTTTTCCCCAACTCAAATGTTTAAACCCCCTGAAAATGTACACCAGGGCTTGGGCACACTAGAACACTGACAGTGTTGCAGTGGACAACGGCAGTGCAGGAAGAAAATCCACAGGCAATGAAGGAACTGCCTTCTGAGAGCGACAGTGCATTTCAGTCACGCAAAACTGAAAACGGACACACAACAGAAGTTTCTCTGAAACTGGTTTCTGGAATACAATTAGAGCTGAAGCTCTTTCACTTCTGTCAGCTGACACTGAGGGCAAAGGAAGGCCCCTCCCTTCAGAAGAGGATGATCCTTTAAAAAAAGGATTCCCTACTTTTAAAAATCAATCAATAAAACCTGAAACGAGGACATCCCTCCCAACAAGACATGAAGGTCCATGTCCTAACAAGTTTCCTCTTCAAGGTATGGGACTATTTCTTCTCTTACCTCTGTCCTGCATTGCCCTTGGTGCTGGAAAGTTGGTTATGACAGAACCCAAATTCACTTAATACGTTGTGATTTTCATTCATAGTTAATGGGGAAAATCCTAACCAAGTAAGATCCATTGTGTTCATTGATTCTTACTCCCAGGAAAGTGTCTTTAGGATTGCAGCCAATATTTTTCAACTATATAAGCAATGCACTCTCGAGACTATAAATACCCTTTATTTCTACAGGAACCACGACTAGGTGGCCTGAACATCATTATTGCCACTGCTCCTTGATGATGTGAAGCAAAATCTTGCCATGATTAACATCCAGAGGTGGCCATGGAGAGAAGGGAGAAGTGGTAGAAGCCACATATAGTTAGTGCTCCTAGCATCCTAAATCCACCTGTGGGAAGAGATCATCTCCTCCAGAAATTGCCATCACCAGGAGAGGAAGAGAGAGAAGAACAAGAAAGGTGTTCTGCTTCGAAGACAGCAAAGACCACCTTTTTCCTGGGAGCCTTTTTCTTTCCAGTCGCTTAAGGGGGGCTCGTTGACTGACAGAGCTAAGGCTACTTCCAAGTGTCTCTGGTACAGTTTGTCATCCAAGGCCACTCTGGAAAAAATGGGAAAAACAGTTCACTACATTTTATGAACTTGCTTTAATGTACTGGTTTTGGTGTTTTACTTAAAAAAGCACATCTGGGTCTTCTCACAAGAAACAGACATGAAAAACCATTTGAAACACAAAACTAAAAACAAAATAAGACAACCTGTGGCAGCAATAACAACCCCATGGTTGACGGAAGAGATGGAAAAGCAAAGAAATCCCCCCCCCCAAAAAAACCCATAGGAGTAATCTAGGTAAGAAATTATTTTAACAGATTGGTCAAAATGAACAAGAGGAATTCTTTGGGGTCAGGACTCCGGGGCGAAGCTGCCTCCCAGTTTCTCTGGAATCACAGAAAGGGAACTGGTCCTAAATTTGCACACAATAAAATCTAAAGCAAACCAAGTTCTAACTCGGACATGGCTTCAAATATTAGGAAGAGCAACCAGGGATTTATACAGTGGTTCTCAAACCCTCTGGCAGTCTGAGAAAGTGCTGAGGGGTGGGGACCGGATGGTGCCCCAGGAACCCAGAAGCATTTTCACACAGCCGGGGGGCTGCACTGCCTCCCTGTGAGCCTCCCCTTCACAGCAGTAATTTGCTGCGATCTCCGTTCAGAGCCCACTTCTGGTTCGCAGTCAGATCCCTGGAGCTTCCAAAATTGGAAGTGGGCTCCGATTGAAGATTGGGGCCCACTGCTGCACGGAGGGGGCTGAAAGCCTCCTATCCCCCTAGGCTGTCCTATCCCCCTGGGGACGCTAAAATGCTTCTGCTATAGCGCCATTGGGACACTCCCCTTAAGGGGAAAGCAACCCTTTTAAGCTTCAATGGTGGGTCACAATCCTTGAATCTGAGCACCACTGATGCAATATTTGATCTGTATCTGACTCTACGCAGGGGGATCAGAGCAGCCGACATCTCAGCCACACAAACCCACTTTCTTCCTTACCTTTTGTTTGATGAGTTTTTCTTTAACGCTACTTCCTCTTTGGGGACCTTCTTTTTCTCCTTCTTTGACTCCAGGTGAACACTCTTCAGCTTCTTGTTGGAAGGCACAGCTACACTGGCAAAATCCTCATCTGTAACAACAACTTACTTTGTTTCCAGGGAAGTTTATCAGTCATTTGCCTCATAAAAGACCCCTCAGCATTAATGTGAACATTGCAGAATGAGAACAATGCAGAATTATATATGTAGATATAAGTACATATAATGGATGAGCCCATCACAGCCATGCAGAGCGAGAGCAGCCCTTGCACTGGTCTCTTGGAATTTCAGGTTTTATTTTAATCTATTAGACTTGATATTATCACAATATATGACTGCCTTTGGGGAAATGTTACGGATCTGTACACTGAGGCTACTGTACAAGTGTAACCTAATTATACACAATTAGCAAAAACATACCCATGTTGTAGCAGTAAAATCCCCCCCATATGCTGTCCCCCACTGCACATCATCTCCCCATGCACATCAATCCCACATGTGCAATAACCCCCATGTTCATCCACTCCATGTGCATCAACCCCCAATGAGCATCATCCCTCCATGCACATCATTCCTCCATGTGCTCAACCCCCCATGCGTGTCACCCCCCCCCCCATACACAGCATCCTCCCCAGTGCAACCGCTTCCTCCAAACAACATCCCCCAGTGCACCAGGGACTGAGCACCAAAGTGCTCCCTTGCAGGGGAGGAAAGGCGGGATATAAATTGATTAAATAAACAAAATAAATAAATAAAGTGGCTGGTTCAGTCTCCCATGTTAAGTATAGGACAAAAACGTGTTGCCCTCTTTTCAGCCCCTGAAGGGTTAAATTTCTCCACCTGGGTTCTTGGTGGGTGTTCAGGTGACAGAAGGAACTCCCAGAATTCCATGCTTCTAGGCCCAGCGGGTTTTGGCAGGGTGTTGGCAGTCAGTGAGTGAGTTAGTGAGTGACTTTTCAGTTTTTTATATATAGGTTTATTATTTATATGCAGGTTGACTATATATTACCGGTCTAAACCTGAGAGCAGCTGGGGTGTATAGGGTTGTGTAACATTTGAGAGGTTTACGCGAACTGACACTGTTTAGCTGTTATAAACTGGAATACAAACTGTGTTGGTTATTAAGACAGCAGTTGTTGCTGACCATTCAGGACCTCCGTTCAGATGCTGGAGTCTTTTGAGACTGAAGGGGGCCAATGAAAGTGTTGCTGAGCTCTGCCCAGCACACTTGTCCAGCTGGTGATCTGCTGATATCCCAGGTCTGCTAGCCTGGACACACACACACACACAACACGTATGCATGAACGTGTGCGTGTTGCACTGAGAACTCTCACCGTCATCATCTGCATCGCCAAACTGAGAATAATCAACCACTTTCTTATTTCTGGAAAACAAGATCAAAGACAAGGCTGTTCCAGATGCCCACAGAAATGCCACATCCTCAGACTGCAGAACGTCTTGTTAAAAAGATTTTAAAAATCAGATTATTAAAACAATCAGGGTGAGGTTCAGAGCAGGCACAGCTGTGCCTCTGGGCATGGGCAAAGGCCCCTCCCCATGGGCCTCTGGACGTGTGCAGAGTGTCCTTTCAGAGGTCTGCTAACCAGTGGTTCCCAAAGTGGGGGTCATCACCCCCCATGGGCATTGCAAAAAGCTGGGTGCTGCCATCTTGGAAAGGGGCACTCAGGTTGCCGTTCACACTTTCTTGGGAGTTGGTCACACTGGACTCCGTGGAGTTTACCTCTGAGTGGACACCGGAGAGCTATGATGATGTCACCCTTCAGAGCCATTCCAGGTAGGGGGTGCAAAACAGAGCTGGACGGCACATGCCCAGGAGGGGGAGGGCTGGAGGGAGGGGGAGCACTCTGCACATGCCCAGGAGAGACATAGAGGGAGGGAGAGAGGAACACTGCACATGCCCAGAGGGCTGGTGGGCAAGGGGAGCACTATGCACATGCCCAGGAGAGGGAGGGAGGGGGGAGCACTCTGTGCATGCCCAGAGGGCTGGAGGGAGGGGGAGCACTCTGCACATGCCCAGGAGAGGAAGGGAGGGAGGGGGAGCACTCTGTACACGCCAAGAGGGTTGGAGGGAGGGGAGCACTCTGCACCTGCCCAGGAGAGGAAGGGAGGGAGGGGGAGCACTCTGTACATGCCCAGAGGATTGGAGGGAGGGGAGCAATCTACACATGCCCAGGAAAGGAAGGGAGGGAGGGGGAGTACTCTGTACATGCCCAGAGGGTCGGAGGGAGCACTCTGCACATGCCCAGAAGAGGAAGGGAGGGAGGGGAAGCACTCTGTACATGCCCAGAAGAGGAAGGGAAGCACACTGTACATGCCCAGAGGGCTGGAGGGCGGGGAGCACTCTGTACATGCCCAGAGGGAGCACTCTGCACATGCCCAGAAGAGGAAGGGAGGGAGGGGGAGCACTCTGTACATGCCCAGGAGAGGAAGGGAGGGAGGGGGAGCACTCTGTACATGCCCAGAGGGCTGGAGGGAGGGAGGACTCTGCACGCGCCCAGGGGCCGGGTCGGGGCTGCCCTTCCTCACCTCCTCAGCGTCCGCTCCGCCATCCCCTCCTCAGTCAGTCAGTCTCTGTCGGAGCGGCGGTTGATTCGGAACTGGCGCGCGCGGGGCGTGACGTCACAGGCGGAGGAGCCTTCTTCAGGGCGCATGCGCACTCGCTTTTCCCAGTGCGCCTGGGCAGCCTCCGGAGGCTCGCTCTCCGTCCCGCACGGCCAAGTACCCGGATGTGACCTAGTGCGCATGCGCGCGCTCTCTGCTGCGTTCTTGTCACCACGGCAACCGCAGAAGCTGCGACTCCCCGGAAGTCGCTCCCACTGGCCGGAAGTAGTCTGCATCCTGACCGGAAGTGCTTGCCCTGCACGGTGACAGCAGAGGTGAGAGGCCGGGCTCAGTGCTCTCCACTCAGGAGCAGGCCCACTGGGGGCAAGACCCACTCGGGAGTGGGGGCCGAGGGGCCGGTGGGGAGGGAGGGGCCGGTGGGCCGGGGGGGGCCGGTGGGCCGCTGGAGGGCCCCAGGGCCCCTCTGGGGAGGGCAGTCGGTGGGGGGGCCCCAGGACCCCAGTGCCCCCCTGGGGAGGGGGTGGAGGGGGGCCCCAGGGCCTCTCTGGGGAGGGCAGTCGGTGGGGGGGCCCCAGGACCCCAGGGCCTCTCTGGGGAGGGGGGTGGAGGGGGGCCGGGGACTGTGAAGGACCCAGTTGGGAGAGAAGAGCTCTAGGAGCTTCCCGTAGAAGCCCCACCTGCCTCGTAGGGTTATTGTGGGACAGAATAAGGGGAAGAGGAGAGGAGCCTCCCCAGTGGCTTCCCGCTGAGCAGCTTCTCTCGGGAGAAGGAGAGGCTGCTCAGACTCCTGTCTCCGTCCGCGGCTTGTGCCTGTTGTTGTTTTCTGAGGCTGTGCCTGTCTCTTCTGTGCGTTCGTGTGAAGGACTAATAACAGTGACCTTTCTGAGCTCAGGATGCAGAAGGCTCTGAAGATGAAGGTCAGCGAAGGGAGAACCTGCGGGAAGGAGAGAGACTTTGTGTACGAGTTCAGTGCTGGGAGTCAGCGCTTCCTGCTGACGGTTCCTCTGACGTTCCCGGTGCTGGAGAATGCCGGCCACCTGCATGGGCGCCTCATGCTGCTCCACGGCCTGCCCTGCTTCGTGGAAGACGGTGAGCGTCTCTCCCGTAAATACTTTCCTTTACTGAGCCGGGCACAAGAGTGGACTCAGTCATAGAAGGAAGGGGGCCTCCTTGCCACCTTGGATCTCCACGCCATTGAACTGTTTCGGATGTGCTTGTAGGATGGGAGGGCCATCTGGCTGCGACATCTGTCACCCCCTTGATCGCCAGGGTTGGTTCGGCTGATCTGGCTGGCTAGGCGGGTGTCCCTCCTGCCTCACTGCTCCATGTCGTCCCTCCCAAAGCTGTGCACTCGGTGGAAGAGGATGATCATCCCAGACAGAAAGAGCGTACCGTTCTTTGGTCAAGGACGTGCTTGTAACAGGCCCTGTTCTGTGGAAGACAATTCTCTGTTACATCATTATGTAGAAGGTGGAGAACACACAGCAAGGGGGATCTTGTTGTAATTTCCATTCACCCAGTAGTATTCAGGCATTTCAGACTGGGACCCCTTTCAAATCAGTCTGGGACTCCCTTACCAGGATGCCCCTCCATGTCTATTCAGACGTAAATCCCTGTCTGTTCAATCTTACTTCCAAGAAAGCCCAAGATAATTGATCCCTCCCTCTCATGACCCCCCGGACCCAAATTCATGAACCCCAAGAAGGGTCCCAACCCTCACTTTCAATACCATTGCTCTCTAAAAGTAGCCAGAAATTTGGTTTAATGCAGTGGTCTTCCAAGTGGAGATTGGGTGGTCACAAAAGGTTGCTTTCCTGGGAGTAAGCCTCATTGAATTCAATGGGACTTGAAGCTCCAGACACCTCCAGACAAGTGCTCCGGAAGACAGCCCCCCCCCAAAAAAAAAACACTGAAAATGACAGAAACTGGCTCTACAGGTAAAGTGAAATGTTTTGAAAAAAATTTTGTTTGTAAAAATAGTGCGAACTCCTCTTCCTCCTCTCCCCAACCTTCTAAGTCCACCTTCTCCCAAGAGCATGGGGTGCATGTGTATGTACATGGATTGTGCGTATGTGTGTGTGAGTACGTGGGTTGTATGTGTGTGTGTATGCATAGGTGTATGTGTGTGAGTGCATGGGGTGGGTATGTGTGGGTGTGTGAATGAGTGCAAGGGATGAAAGGTGTGTGTGTGTGTCTTTGAGAGTGCATGTGGAGGTTGAGGGGAGTGGGGTGGGAGAGAGTCTGGGGTCTTGGGGCAGTTGGGGGTAAGAGGGGACCTGTGGGGTTGGGGAGAGTGGGGTGGGAGAGAGCATGGGGACTTAGGGGGGAGAGTGACCATATGTCCTCTTTTTCCAGGACAGGTCCTCTTTTTTAGCCTTGTGTCCTGGATGGGGGGTAGCAAGTTTGTCAGGGGGGTCCTGGACAGATTCCAAAAATTGAAAGGGAGTCCTGGGCTGAAATGGCCGAAGACCACTGCCTTAGTAGAAAGACAGCTATGATATACTGAATGTCCACTGATTTTTCTCTACTCCCCTTCAAAATTTAAGGTTTAAAGGAAGCTCTCAAAAAATTCATTGAGGAGGAAACCATCAAGTGTTATGACAGAGAAGCAGAAGCAGCCCTGGAAGCTGTAAAGTCCGGCAAAGTGGATCTGCACCAGCTGGCAAATGCCTGGGCCAGAACCTATACGGAGGTGAGGCAGGAAATGTCTGAGGACTTCAGTGCTAAGTCATCAGGGAGCAGCTCCAAAATAGTTTGTCTGTGTTAACTATGCAGAAATAAAAGTAGGCAGGAAAAATTAAAGGAAAACCAAGTAGGAGGAAAGTGCAGTTAAGAGTAAAATAGAAAAAAGGTATAGCAGCAGGATGTTAACTCTTGTCTCATGTATCCTGTTCGCAGTTGACTTGATGGTGATGTGCAGAGATGCTGTTCCCACAGTTTTTTTACTTGCAGCAGTCCTTTGAGGTCAGCCAAGCCAGAGGTTCCCAAACTTTATGGTCCCAGATCCACCCCAAAATGCTTACGTCATCAGGTGCTGCCGCCTCTGTGCTTGCGCCACCCCCTCGCTCCATTAACACTGGATACAGAGAGCTCAGTCTATCCCATCAGTCTTGCAAAAACTTTTGTTATGGAAAATGAAGGAAATTAGAAATGGGTGTGAGAAGCCTCTCATCAGTGAACAAATTGCCTGCTTTGTAATTTTAAAAGTAGTAACTGCCTGCTTTTCAAATGCAGAACAAAATGCCTCCTTTTAATGACTTCAGTGCTTAAAATTTTTCCCCTGAAGATTTATAAATTCCAATGTTTGTCCAAAGAGGCTCCACCTCAGGGAGGTTAACTGGCTTAACTAAGCCTGTAATCTTAGTCTCCAGTTAGGCTGGCATACGTCCTCTGCTCACCTGGGGGGTATCGCAAAAGTGTCATAAGGCACTTCTGCCCCACTTCCAAGTGGAGGGGTTAGGCCAGGACACAGGCATATGACAATCTCCCCATAACACCATGCGAAGTTATGCCAGGTGAGTTATGCCAGCCAAAATTGGTTATGATTGCACCTTAAGTCAACTCATCAGTTTGCTTTGTCGGACCACTGCTTCAGCGGCTGCCCACTCATTTCCTTTAAACCTTTAAAGCCTTAAATGGCTACCATCCAGGGTATCTGAGGGACTGCCTTCTTCCGTACAATCCGACCTGTCACCTAAGGTCATCGGAGAAGGCCCTACTGACTGTGCTGCCACTTAGGGAGGGAAATGCTTGGCAGCCAGGAACAGGGCTTTCTTGGTGGTGGCACCACAGCTTTGGAATTCCCTCCCCCTAGAACATAGGGGGGAGAGCTTCAGGCAGGGCCTAAAAACTTTTTATTTTAAAAAAAGCTTTTTATTGAAGCGGAGGTTTGGGGATTATTTGTTTTTAATGCTTTTAATTGTCTTTTTGAATGGGTTAGCGTTAGCTGCCTTGAGTGGCCTACAGCCCGAGAAAGCCACGGTATGAATTCACCAAATAAATAAATAAGTTGTCAATAAAATACAAGCAAGTAGTTCATAGGGGAGAAACAATATGTAAGAATGTCCACCTATTTCATTTCAAAAGCTCAAATTCTATTTCATTTCAAAATCCAGAATGTAATACAATTAAGGCTTCAATCCTTAAGACACTTTCCTGGGAGTAAGACCCATTGCTCACAATGGGACGTACCTTTGAGTAGAAATGGTTAGGACTGTGTTCTCAAAGGTATTGAAATTTAAGTATAATATTTTAAATATATTTTTGGATGGAATATGTTTGTAACTTCGCGTGTGTGTCCCACACCCTCATTTTGTTTTTTTAGACTACCTTGGAACACGCGCGACCTGAAGATCCCAGCTGGGACGAAGACTTTGCAGATGTTTATCATGACCTGATTCATTCTCCTGCTTCAGAAACTCTGTTAAACCTGGAGCATAATTATTTTGTTAGCATCTCAGAATTAATCAGTGAAAGAGACGTGGAGCTGAAAAAACTACGAGAAAGGTAGTTGTCTAAAGAAATGGCAGTTTGCTGTCTTATAAGGCACAATAGATCTCTTCTCATCTGTTCTTGGGACATCATCAGTCCTGCCCTATTGTATTTCATAATATGTCACAGACTTGTCAGTGAACAGTTCAAGCAGCTTCCTTGTGAGGAAGCCTATCTATCTATCTATCTATCTATCTATCTATCTATCTATCTATCTATCTATCTATCTATCTATCTATCTATCTACAGTATTTATATAACACTTTTCAACTAAAAAGTTCACAAAGTGGTTTACAAGAAAATGAAAAGATTAATAGCTAATGGGTCCCTGTCCCAAAAGGGCTCACAATCTAAAAGAAAATGAAAAGATTAATAGCTAATGGGTCCCTGTCCCCAAAGGGCTCACAATCTAAAATGCAAAAGAACCCCAGCAGAAGCCACTAGAACAGACGTTGCTGGGGTGAGGAGACCAGTTACTCTCCCCCTGCTAAGTAAAAGAGGAAGACCCACTTGAAAGAGGGCCTCTTGCCCAGTTCGCAGGGGTTAGCAAGCCTATGCCATGGCTTTCTTGGAATTGGCACCCAAATTCATAGAGCTACTGTAAACTTCAATCAATCAACATATAATATAATATAATGTCTGTTTTAGGGGGAAATTGCTATTGGAGATATATATATATATATATTTGCTGCTTGGGTAACAGCCTATTCTCCGTAACAATCCAACCCAGGCTTTCGTGCTTCGTATGCAGCGCTGAGCACGATACCAGAGTCTTCCAAGACTGACGGAGGCCAGCTTTTTATATATTAAATGGCAGTTACTGCATAGAGGAGGCTCCTTGTTTTTGATCTCGGTCCTTCTTTCTAGGCAAGGTGCTGAAATGGACACAGTGATGCAAGAACTGGGGAAGTCATTAACAGACCATGATGTCAACATGCTGGCAGCTCAACACTTTGAATCCCAGCAGGTAAGAGGAGTCAAAAGCTTGGAATAAACTATACTGAAAATTTTTGTTTTGAAAAATGAACTGAGTTGGATCTTGTCTTTCAGGTGCTGGAGAATAAGTGGAACAATGAACTGATACAAACCACAGCAATCCAGAAACAGGAATATCAAGAATGGGTGATAAAACTGCATCAGGACCTCAAAAATCCAAACAGCACTATTGGGTACATCCTTATGCTTAACTTCTTTGAATGCTTTTATCATCTCCTGGAAAAGCAGTGGGCCCCGGGCAACCGCTCAGCAGTGCCGCCTTTCCTTGTAAAGCGGATGTCTCTACAGCCCTGATATCTCTCTCTGCTAGTATATTGGTAATCATGTTGCTCTAAAAGGAGCATGCTAAGATTTCAGCAGCCCATGCTAAGACTTGGAGCCAGAGGAAATGCCCAAAAGCGTCACCTTTCCTGGAAAGCGCAGCCCATCTCTGAGTCCTAATGGACATGACAAAAGGGGGGGACAGGATGCTAGGAATCATTATTTGGGCTATCCTACAGTAGCTTGGAGGGTACCTGCCCATTGTACTACCAGGCACCACCAGACAGTGGGCAGCCCTACCAGGGACCATGCCCCACTAGGTGTGCCTGCAGGTGTGCACTAGCTGTGCAGGCACTACTGGACAACATGGGGTACCCTGGGCAGCGGGCATCACCAGGCATCACAGGGCACCAAACCAGTTCTGGGAAGGTCCTTTCATCACAGAAGGAATATGCTCCCCAAATCTCATGCTTCTAGATCCAGGGCTTACGCCTGGGAGTTGATGAGTCAGTGATTCTTCAGTGTTGAGTATAGGGACTAAAACACTTTGTATCCCTTTTCACCCCCTTCTGGTTTGAATTTCCCCAAACCAGTTCTTAGTGGGTGCCTCCATCATGGAAGGAACACCCTTCCCAGATTTCACTCTTCTATGTCTGGCAGTTTTGGCTGGATGTTGATCAGTCAGGGCGCAATCCTATCCAATTTAGGCTGGCACAATACATCCATTCCCCTTTCCCATAGTGGTGTGGGGAGGCTGTCACATGTCTCCGCACTGGCAACCACCCCCAGAAGAGTGTGCAGAAGTGCCTTATGGCACTTTTGCGACACCCCCAGGCCAGCACAGGACTTATGGCATCCTTACTGAGCGCAAGCGTGGCACCCCTGCTAACAGGGCAAGAGGCCCTCTTTCAAGTGGTTGTTCCTCTTTTATTTAGCAGGGGGGGAGTAACTGGTCTCCTCACCCCAGCAAGGTCTGTTCTAGTGGCTTCTGCTGGGGTTCTTTTGCATTTCAGACAAGGACCCATGAGCCATTAATTTTTCCTTTTCTTTGTAAACCTCTTTGTGAACTTTTTAGTTGAAAAGCAGCATTTAAATACTGTAGACGACAGACAGACAGACAGACAGACTTCCCATGCCAAATGTGAATAAGTCAATGCTTGAAACTGCCTCTCATGAGTTGCTTTCCTTTGCTGGTTTCAGTGATGAAATAAAAGTGCAGCCCAGTCAGTGGAGAGAATCTGTGGAAGGAAACGGAAGACTCTTTGAAGACCAGAGACAGCTGGAAGAAAGTTTCACAATTCATTTGGGTAAGTGATGTGATGTCCACCTAGTGTTCTCCTGAGGGTCTGTTCTCACAGTCCCGTTTTAGTGAATCCAAAGGTTGAGTGTTGTGGTGGACTTCTGTGTGTTCACTGTATGTGTGTTGGTACACATTGAGCTGTTTCAGCACTCAGAGTACACCCGACTGCATTAACCAGTGACTTGACCCCTGGACAAACATTTAAAGGACGGAGTTTGTTTGAGCAGTAAATATGGATTTATTTAAAGATTTGTATACTGCTTTACTAAAACTCTAAGCTATTCACAACAAAGAGATAAAATATAGAAAAGATAAAAAATCAAATTAAATCATTAAAATAAAGCCATTAAACAATACAAGAGCAGATTAAAGCTGCTAAATTATAAAACAACAATCTTAAAAAGCCTCTGCTTGGCAAAAAAAAAATACAGTATCATTTTTCCTCTTTATTTAAGAACATTTTGTATGTTCTGATGAGGATTGGGATAGTGATGATGAAGATATGTTTTTATTCTCTGTGCATCTCACAAGTCACCCAGGATAAGTTGATCCTTTGGAGGGGAGCGGGTTAGTGGTTTGAATAGGGCCCCTAAAACTATGGTCCATGGGCCACATCTGCATTTTGATTGACCCCCTGAGCTCGGTTGATCCCCACCACCGCCTGCTGGATGAAGCAATTGCTGGGTTATGTTGCCCCACTTGGGAGCCCAGCTGAGGGGGGTGGTGAATTGGGGGACCTCTGAGCTGGAGGTTGGAAGCTGCAATTTGGTGATCCAGCCTGCTCACTAAGCACTTACTTCAGGTGGTGATCCTTATTCCTCCTTCAAGAAATGTCCCTGCCCTCTTCTTTTTTACCTTACTCAGGAGCACAACTGAAAACTATGCACAACCTTAGACTACTAAGAGCTGACATGCTGGACTTCTGTAAGCACCAGCGCAGCCATCGCAGTGGGGTGAAACTCCACCGGCTGCAGACAGCCCTGTCCCTCTACTCCACGTCTCTCTGTGGCCTGGTGTTGCTCGTGGACAATCGCATCAGTCCATACAGTGGGATCAAAAGAGGCAAGTTCTTCCTCCTGGAGATGGAGTTTTTGTTGTTGAACCAAATGCAAAAAACGATTGCAAAAACATTGACTCTTCTACCCAGAAATGAATTTGATCCCGTCTGTTGGTGAGTGGCTGGAGGTTCTTGTGCGTAGGTGAGTTTATGTGTCAACGCATTCATAGACTACAGCAGTGTTACCTGCAGATTCCTCTCCAAGTGGCACTTGACTGTGAACTCCTGTCCTGAGCTCTGCATTCAGATGGACGGACACCTGTACCGCCCTCACTTGCACACACAATCAAGTTCTGCTGCCTTCATTCCTGGACCAGTGGTAGTCTAGAGGCCTGCACCTATTAGAGGCACTAGTTGCTTCCCTGTGTGAAAGTGAATAAGGAAGCTGCTGCTCTTGTGCACGTGTTGAAACGAGAGTTGGGGCCTTTTTACCTGTTGACACAGGGCCTTCTGGTTACTGCAGAGGCCTTCGACAGAATCCAAAAGAGTCTGCAGATCCAAAAGAAATGGTCACGTTTTTGATGGGTGTCACTTTGCACCACCTTCAGGTTTTGAGGGTGGTCCTCTTCATCCGCCCAGTTTGGCATGACCTATTAACCCTGGTCAGAGTGGGAGAGTTTTCTGACACCAACAGCCCAAATTTTGGACAAAAAGGACATTCTTCCTATGGGGGATCCCGACTGTCCTTGTGAAAAGATAGAAATTAAAATATTCCGAGTTCCACTACTGTGGTGCTTGAAAGGGGGCAGGGGGTTCTGAATGGTGGAATTCAGCTCTACTTAAAAAGGCATCCTTAGCCAGCAGATTTGCCAGTCAGGAAGAAAGCTAGATGAGGACCCTTCCTCTCTGACATCCATCGTTTAAGGGAGTGCCCTTAAATGACCGGACTTTGACCTTGTTCAGAGCTTAGGTTTCTTTGTTTCAGATTTTGCCACCGTGTGCCAGGAGTGCACAGATTTCCACTTTCCTGGAATTCAGGAGCAGCTTGAAGTCGTTCAGCAGGTCGTGCTTTACGCGCGAGCCCAGCACAGCAGCAAGTCCAAGAGGCTGCCTGGTCAGTAATGGTTGGTGTCGCTCTCCTGGCACGTGCCTCGTTCTGGGACAATGAAGCAGATGTGTGCTCTTTCAAATGCAAGGCCAAGCATTTTGGTTGGGCAAGTTTAAATGGTTGTTCCTGAACACGAAAAGCACACCCTCCCATCATGGTGGCAAAATAAACCATAGTCAAGATTGTGACCACGGTTGTCTAGCTGCATTTCAGATGATGAATATAACAAAACTTTCCGCTGGGAATAGGATTACTGCTAATGTATAAACGTGCTTATGAATGTTACATATGCAAAGAACAGGCTGGGTAGCCAGTTATCACATTGTAACGCATAGCCCTGTTTTTCAGACAACTTTATTTTCCAAAATGGCATGCTAATAAAATCACAACTTGGGCTGCAGTCCTAAAGACACTTTCCTGGGAGTAAGACCCATTGAACACATGAGTTGAGAAGACATGGTTAGGACTGAACTCTTGTTTAGTTTTGTTAACAGTGTTTATATAACACTTTTCAACTGAAAGTTCCCAAAGCAGCTTATAGAAAAAATGAAGCTGGCTTTCCCATCCTGAGGGCTCATTGCCAAATGTTTCTCCATCTCAAGCCTGCAGAAGGCTCCTGCCAGAAGCCAGCAAACTTTACTCCATAGCCTCACCAGACGTCCTTCTTCAACTATTAGGAGCCCAATCCTACACCTGTCTACTTAGAAGTAAGTCCCATTATAGACAAGGGGCTTCCTCCCAGGAAAGTTGGATAGGGTTGCAACCTAAGTCATAGCCAGTTTACACCCCTGACTCAGAAACTGAGCCAGTGAGTGAACAAAGGTTACCCATGGCCTGGCTTCACCCTGCAATGAGGACTCCTTTGGTGTTTGCCCTCCTGGCCCAGAAAGAGTACCTTCTCCTGCAGTCAAAATCCAAGGGACCTGGCAACAGATGTAAATTGCAAGGCAGCAGATGGACCCTCTCCTCTGCCAGGCTGTATATCTAATCCCAGCCCTGTCTCACTGCAGCAACCTCGGGCAGGAAAAAGGTAGGAATCGGGTGGTCACGATTCTTACCCTGGCCTGAGTGTCCCAGAGACTTGTGTTTAGCATGTGTTTGGTCTTGATGGCTTTGTAGAGTAAGTAGAGCATTCACCAAAAGATCTGAGCAGTGTAAGGCTGTTGAAAATCAACACATGAATGGGGTGCAGTTTGTTCTACTCAGAACTGAAACACAATATTCTTAAATATAAATGTTAGGAATATAAATGTTAGGCTCCATCGTATTGACTTAGGGCCTTACCCTATCCAGCTTTCCAACACTGATGCAGTTGAACCCATAGGGAGTTTACCTTCACCCCAAGAGGGGCCAGTTACAGAGGCCTCCTCAAGGTAAGAAAATGTTTGTTCTCTGGCGTTGCCGCTGGAAGGTTGGATAGGATGGCATCCTTAGATGAATGACTCATTGTATATTGTCCTCTTGAAGCCCCTGTTTGTGTAGGGGGTTCCCTCACCATTTGTCTTACCTGCAGATGCAGCAAACAGAAGTAGTGAGAGTGAAGAGAAGTCTAAGAACCTGGAACAAAACCTGTCCAATATTTTGCCTGGTAAGTTCTGGTTGTGGTGCCTGTATTGTTATGTTAATTTTATATACTGAAGCATCACTTCTGGCATGTATTCGGAGCCTTGTCGGCTGAGCCTGCCTCTTTTGGAGAACTCCGTTAGATGATAGCATCTTGCAAAAGGAAATGGGGCAGGTTCTCAACTGTTTTGTTACCCGCGTTCCTTACTTAACACCCAGAATCCTGTTCCCTCGTTATGTGGTGTGTGTTTGGATCACAGTACCTTTTACACCTTGTCTTGTACTGTTGCCAGAAAGGAAACGCTAGAGTTAATCTGCATTAATAGGACACGCTTTGCATCTATTTAGAATTGAACACTTTTGGTGAAAAATGGTTTTTAGCTTCATTTTCCTCCTTTTTCTTGATATAGGATTTTAAATATACCACTGGAGGCTGAAGATTAATCTGTCTGTTACCTTATAATTCCTAGGAGAATTTTATATCACCCGCCATTCAAACCTCTCTGAAGTTCATGTTACTTTTCACCTCTGTGTGGATGACAATGTGAGGTCGGGTAATATTACCGCCCGGGATCCTGCAATTATGGGCCTTCGAAATATCCTCAAAGTGTGTTGCACGCATGACATTACCACAGTTAGCATCCCACTTCTTTTGGTGCATGACATGTCTGAGGTGAGTCGTCAGTTGCAATGAATTTCCTACAGATCTCCTCCAATTTCCCTTTGGTTTCTGTTAAAAAATGTTGATGCCCAAAGGAAAAAGAGCACGTTAAGAGTATAACATTACTAAAGAGGGTTCTCCCTTTTTCGGGATTTATAAAATTACTGGAACAGCCAAATCCTGTCTCATCTTCTCAGGCATTTCCCATGATTTTTAAAATTGATTTTGCACGTAGGAAGCGCCAAAGAGGCAGCTGCAGGCTCTGATTTAAAACTTTTATGTTCTTAGCACAATAGAAGGGTAAAAAAGATGAATTCCTGAAAGTAAATCTGAGTGCTGCGGTTCTTGCAAACAACTTCTTTTCAGTTTGTTGTCCACTTGTATGTAAACATTTTTACAGTGTGGGACTTGCTTTTGAGTTGACATGCTTAGGATTTTCCTGATGAAAATATAGCTTCCCTTCTGGAACCTCCTATAGTTGCCTGAAAGAGTGGGTAGAGGAGATCATCTTTCCTGCTAGAGCAGTGGTTCTCAACCTTCCTAATGCTGTGTCCCTTTAATACAGTTCCTCATGTTGTGGGGACCCCCAGCCATAAGATTATTTTCATTGCTACTACATAACTGACTTTGCTACTGTTATGAATCATAATGTAAATATCTGATATGCAGGATGTATTTTCATTGTTACAAACTGAACATAATTAAAGCATAGTGATTAATCACAAACAATATTTAATTATATATTGGGAAATATTTATTTCTAATTACAAATAAAAAAGATGCAAAACACCTTGTAAGGCCCCGTACACCAGGGGTCTTTAGGTGACCTCCATGAAAGGGTCCTGACCCTCAGGTTGAGAAACTCTGTGCTAGAGGCTTTTCTGAGCCCCACAGAAGGCCACGCACATCTACCTGTGGCCTCTGTCTGTTGCAAAAAAAAGGGAACAGGTGAAGGGATGCAAACTCCATACATACCATGGCTCCCTTTAATTTCACCCTGCTTCAGTGCCATGAAAAAGTTCCTATGAAGGTACTGTAGGGTCTATTTGACCCCATGGCACCAAATGTAAAAGATTTACATCCAGAACATCTTGGATTGAGGCTGCAATCCTGAGTAAATTGCAAAAATGCCTGGGAACCACAGTGTTAACGCTGTGCATGTAACAGAACTTGAAAATAAGAGGAAAATAATTTTTAAAATTCCATAGATGATACTAAGGGGTCTAGTTGATGCACAATTTGTCAAAAATAATAAAAATTAATAAAAAATAAACAGAAAAACAAGAACACTCGTGACTGTGAGTCACATTGTTTGAAGGGCTTAACAAGAAAATCCATGAAAGGTCAGGGCACTGATGCTGACAGTTTTGCAAAAACCTTGCATCAAAGAGAAGTGGAGTCACATAGACCACAAGGCACCAGATGAGGGTTAATGTATGTGAAAAATTTATATCCTGTCATTGCCATGCTTAAGGAAATGTCCAAGGCAATTCTATAATTACATGTATAATGTACAAAAACATTAAAGTAAAGATGAATGATTTAGTCCCAAAAGAAGCAGCAGTGGCAAAAATAGTCCTTGAGAGAGAGAGAAGGTGGAACCAGCCCATCACCCAAGATAGGTCTTCCTGAACCTACCTGCACATCTAAACTGGGTCAGAGGCAGTCATCCATTTCCTGTCGTGCAAACTCCATAAATCCCTTCCAGCGGGAGTCTGCTCCTGAGTGGATTAACGTTTAGGGTTTAAATTGCGCACTGTGCTTTATGCAGTAGGGGTTATTTTTATTCTGTGTAGACCCAAAATGATGAGGACGCCTATTCTGCAGGTGTCACATCCTGTTTCTTCCATAGGGCCCTTTTATGACATCACTCTTGACCTCACTCTCGGCCAAATTTGCTTCTGGACCTTCCTATTTAGAGCCTGGTTTTTATCTCCGCCAGCGCAGGAATCAACACCACTGGCAAACACCCACCTTGCATGTCAGCGAGAGGCTACGTGGGCAGATAAATTACAACGAAGGTCCAATACTGCTTCTGCTAAGCCTGTGGGGAAAAAATCTGAACGATCCAACGTGATTCTTCCCGATGCACGAATTACATAATCCTGAAGGAAAAGTAAACAGACACCAGGAGAAATTTTCAAGAGAAAATTGCTTTTAAGTGTTTCCAGATTACAGGGTTTACCCTGTATGTACTCTGTGGGTTTCCTTTTAGCCTGTATTTTATCCAGATGCTCTAGGCTGTATCCCTCTGTAGTGAGTTATGACTAACCACACACTAAACCCCAACCATAAGCTGGGTTTTTGGTCCTTGTAGCCCAGAAGGCCCATCACATGGGACAAAGTTCCTTTTGGGTGTCATCAAAAAATGAGAAGCACCGTTAATGTGAGCTGGATGTGCTTAACTTTACTTGAGTTTCCCTCTCCTGTGTTTGAGAACATTTCTTTAGCACCTACGGATGGGCTTGGCCTGAGAATTAAGCTTATGAAAATTAGTTTAACTGTGGCCTGATAGGTGGAAGAAGAAACAAATCTGGAAAGGATGGAAGTAACGGAGACTCTTATTTGTGTTGAGATAAAACTGCGGGTGAAAAAGCTGCTGATAAATAAGTTCTACCTGTATTTAATCAGCTTCCTTTTTTCTTTCAAGGAAATGACGATATCCTGGTGTCTGAAAAGGGCAGAACTTGTTTTTAAGTGTGTCAAAGGTTAGTGCATCTTCTACAGTACTCTAGAACATGCCTTTGATGTAGAAGATTCCAGGTTGAAATTCTGGGATCGCTGGTTTAAAACAGATATTGGGTAGGGTTGGAAAAGACCCCGAAGGCAGTGTATTTATGGGCGATCCTCTTCTCACGTGTGGGGAGGACAGCATGCAAGTAAAGGACTGTGTAGCAAGGAGGACAGATCAGGTCACTTCCTGCTCCTTTGCCAACTCCTCCAACCCACCACATGGAGGGCTGGCTTTTTTGCTCCTCTTCTAAACATGTTGCTTCTAGAGATTGCACTGAATGTTGTCTAGTCAATGATGGGTCTTGTGGTACTTGCGTGGGCGGGCGGGAGAAGGGCCGTCGCCACCTGCCACTTTCTAAGGCCAGGGGAGGGGGCGCAGCAGCAGCAGCAGCAGCAGCAGCAGCAAGGAATTCTGTGCTGGGGAAGCTCCCTTCAGCTGCAGAGCTGCACCAGCCCTACTTCTGCTCCTTCAGGGAGGAACTTTGACTCAGGCAAACCTTCTTTGTGTTCTTCTGTGAAACTGTTCCTGAGGACTAGGAACTGCTTGATGGAATTAGTTTAGCACCTCCATTGGTTGACCAGGTAACTAAAATGTAGCTACCTTTGGAAGCGTGACAGTGTGTTGTATCCTTGAGTGAAGTGAACTTAAATCTTCCAGGGTTCATGATGGAAATGGCTTCTTGGGACGGAGGGGTTTCTCGAACCGTCCAATTCCTGGTCCCACAGGTACGTTAATATCAAATCTCGTTGCAGTAAGAACGCAAATGGGGACTGCTTTGCAGGGGTAGTGGTTGGTTAAAATCTCAAGAAAATAAGTTTTAGAATTTCAGAAAAGTCAGCCACGGGACACTTCCCAGTGCCTACTAATGTTCTTGTGGTGTAAGAAAAGCCCTGCTGGTTCTGAATCTGCGATGGGCAGCTGGACCTGAACTCCTTGTAACACCTAGAAATGTTCTCCAGTTGCATCCAGGAGGTTTTTAAGTCCCGCAGATGCAACACACGTACTCCCAAGGAAGTTCAAAGCAAACAGTGCACTACTTATCATTCTTATTGTATTTTATTATATATTTTTGATTGATTGTTAGCTGCCTTGGATGCCCTTTGTGGTAAAAGGTACAATAAAAAACAAATAAACTAGATATTGATGTCGTCAGTTTGAATAAGGAAGTGTATGGATTAGTTGAGCTTCAATTGAAATGGGTCGTTCATTGTTTCCTATGTTTGTTTTCAAATGAAGTTATTCATGTTCCAGCAGACAGGATTTGGTTGGGAAATCTTCCTATTTGTTCTGGCAAAACACAGAAAGGGGGGATTTGCCAGAACCAATTCAAATGCTTGAGCCAAGAACATACTCAGTCCTTATGTCCCGCCTCATTTTGCAGAGCATTTCTGAAGAGATGTTTTACCAGCTCAGCAATATGCTGCCACAGATCTTCCGTGTCTCCTCGACCCTCACCTTGACGTCCAAACATTGAGGTCTCTCAAGCACTTTGAAAAGGAACTGTTGATCTAGGAGATGCCTTTTGGTTAAGGATACCCTGAATATGATTTGTATCCCAACCAAGACTGAGGTCCAAAGATGTTTGTGCAACGTGTGCAGCTCTTCCACTCCTGCATCGGTGGAACTGGGGTGTTCCTGATCTTTTTTCAGCTTCCTGCTGCAGGTCCTCTTGTGTCATGGGATGGGAGTCAGGAGGATCTCTCAGGCTTCGGAAGCTGTTTTGAGGTGGCAGCAGAAGGAACTGTGGTAGAAATGGGTAGAGTGCTGTGAAAACCTGGTATTGACATGAACCACCACCATCCAGCCTCTGGATCCCAACCAGAATATTGCTTGGCTTGCTTAGCAGATGCAGTTCTATTTCTTTTGTCAATGTGAAGGGTCAGGGCTTCTTTCTGGATTTAAATCTGTTGCCATAAACTCTTTCTAGTGACATTTTGTCCTACTGTGTTCTGCTGTTTCCTTGCCTTTTTTCGGTGTGATGCAAAATACATGCATAGTAACAACTCTTGGCAAGACTGAATGTTTTGTGTAATTACAAGCTGTGTGTAGCGATGCTTGTTACTGAGTTCCTTTTGTTGCTCCAGCATATTGGTTGTAATTTAGAGCACACATTCCATGCGCTCCGTGGATATAGCACCGAGCTCCACACGGCCAGTGGGGTCACTGCCTGGTCTGGCTGGCCAGGGTCAAGTCTTTAATTGCAATGGAGAGACAGAACAGCAACCCCAAGGCTGCAATTTGCAGAGCAAAGCCATTGGAGAGACTCCTGTCTCTGGGTCATGAAGTGTTGCCTGAGAAGAAGAGGACAATTGTAGGCAGGAGACTTTTCTATTTGTATGTTTTAAGAGCAGATTCCTGGGGATGACAACAGACTTCTCTGAATATTACAGAAATATCACCTGACATTGAAAGCTTGGAGCTGACCTCAGACATCCACACATCCCAGGCATTTCCCAGCCCTGCAGGCCCTGTTCCCTTCAGCATCATTGCCTCAACGTATTTCCTTTACACTCATCATTGCTATACTGTGGACCAGCATTTCTCAAACTGGGGGTTGGGATCCAATGTCTGGTGGGGTCCACAGAGCCCCCAATTAAAGCAGAATTGCTTGCAGGGATTCATCCAGCATCCCAGTTTCTTTCAGACCCGTGACCCTGGCCTTCGTTCCATTGCACTTCAGCTTGCTGGTCTCCACTGCTTGCCCCAAATGGCTTTGGTGGGGACTCTGAAATATCCTCCAGCCCAGAGCCGGAGCATCATCTAGTTTGAGCAGTGTTGACAGCAACATCTAACCACAAACAATTCCCCGGGCTCTGGCTAAACGGGAACGCTCTGGCTGAGCAAAGGGCCTTCCTTCCTCTCGAGGTGCATGATATTTAACCAGCCAGGAAGGCTCAGATTATCAGTGACGGATCCAGGAGGCTGGAACGGAACTCCTACTGGCCCAAGCGGAGCCGTCATGTTCTCTCTCTGGCTGAAACAGCTGCTGCAGCCTTTGCCCAGGAAAGAGAAGTGAAAATTACAGGGGATCAGTGAGGATCATGTTTTTCCTCCAGCTCAGGCCAGCCGTACCAAAGGATGTGGTGTGCCAGAGCTGACCACTTGTGGTCAGACCACAGTCTGGATTTTGAACCGGGGTGTGTTTTGCTCCTTCCTCTTGGGCAGTTCTCCCTGCTCAGTTGCTGCTGACCTTCTGAGTGTGCAAATCAGGGCTGGGGCTTCCAAGCGGACACCCCAAGTACTCTGAGCAAAGCACCTGCGCCCTGGAAGGAAGACCTGCTGAGCTCTATTTATGCATCCTTCCTGTAAGTGATTTGAGCTGCAGATAAAAATATATCCTTGGAAGGGGTGCAAGCTTTTGAAAATAGGTTTGTTTATTAGAGGCTGATTTGTGCTTTTCATGGCTAAACCTCGTTCTTAAAAAGCTGTTTCTCGATCTGGGATTTGGACCAAAGAGATCACAGTCACAGTGGAATGATTTGAAAATTGGACTTGAACTTGGCAAGGACTCCAATTCAGTATTAAAAAGGTGTAATACATCTGTCTTCTCCTAAAGTCTGATAGCCAAAAAGTACCTTTTTCCTCCATTATAATTCGATGCCCTCCTCAACGTGTCATCAGGACCTACTTTTAGATTGTTCATCTGAAAGTGAGCCCATTCGCTCTGTGGCAGTGTGAGTTTGTGTTGTGGTGCTGCCCACCTCCTCCCGAGGCGGCGCTGGTGGCAGCCCTGATGCGCTGAAGCAGCAGAATCATCCTCCATCAGCAGCCCTGGAGAGGCTGCTTGAGACGGGCCAAGGACAGAGCGCTGGGCCAGGGCTGCTCGTAGAGCCACTTCCTCTCTCACAAGAGCCCCTCCAGATACTTTTTTTTCACAGCGTATGAGTAGTTTTCTTCCAGGATACAGTTTGGGAATGACTATCTTAACCATCTTAAGTTACTTTCTAACTTTGGGAATTACTATCTTAATTACTAGGAGCAAAATCTTAACCATGTCTATTCAAAAGTAAGCTCCGTTGTGTTCAGTGGGACTTACTTCCAGGAAAGTATGTTTAGGATGGCAGCCTATCTTGGGAATTGCTATCATCTTGGGGAGACGTTGGGGAGTCCTGCAGGACTGGGAGCCTCTTATAGTTGTACTTTGATCTGACCTTGATTGTAGACCTTTTTGCTATTTTGTATTGGTTAATGAGGGGCTGTGGGTGGTGCAAGTGACTAAGACACTGTGCCTGTTAACCAGCAGGCCAGGGTTCGAGACCCGGGTCGGCCCCACAAGACAGGGTGAGCTCCTGTCCTTAGCCCAGCTCTGCGACGCCAGCTGGATCCAATTGTATTGGCTCTGCCTTTCCATTGGAGTAATTCAGTGGTGTGGAGAGGGGGATTTGCTGCTTGGGTAACAGCCTATCCTCCATAACAATCCAACCCAGGCTTTTGTGCTTCGTGTGCAGCGTATGCAGCGCCGAGCACAATACCATAGTCTTTCAAGACTGACGGAGGCCTGCTAATTCTTTGCTGTGTGAAGTAATTCCCGAGCCTGCTTCAGTTTAAGGGGACCAAGTTGATTTCTGGTCAGAATTGTTTCCTTTAATCTGCGTGCTTTTTCTGATTGTCTTTTAGGGTTGAGGCTGAGGGGGCTCCGAGGGCTGCATCTGGAGGTGTCAGTTTTCTTCAGCTCAACCATTTAAAAAGGAGGTCTCAGTCTTGGAAGACTATGGGATCGTGCTGGGCGCTGCATACGCTGCATGCGAAGCACGAAAGCCAGGGTTGGATTGTTATGGAGGATGGGCTGTTACCCAAGCAGCAAATCCCCCTCTCCACCCCACTGAATTAGTCCCATGGAAAGGCATTCTCCACCACTTTACAGCTGCTGTGAGAATGCAGCAAAGGTCAGTGTGGAGACTCCACAGAAGCACGTTCCAGGCACATTCCAGCTGTGAGCAGATGGCTTCTGCATGTCTGCTCCAAAGGAGGATTTTCAGTGCTCCCTCACATGCTTGCCTTGACCTCCCTCCATTCCAGCCGCCTAACGTGCATAAGATAGAAGTTATGCTCTAATCCCACACGGAATAGGCATTCTGTACAGGAGATGCTTGGAATATCTGGGTATCATCATCGGTTACAGCAGCAACGAAAGGGTCTCTTCTATTTAGAGGTTTCAAGACTGTGTTGCGGTTTGTATTCTGTGCCTGGGGGCTCTGTGAATCAGCAGGTCTCTGATCGAGTGGAACAAGGAGACAAGATCCTGGAGGTGGTGACCCTCATTGACTTACCATTTTGGTCCACTTCTAGGATCACTGGACCAATTGTGCAGAAGGGGAGGGATGAGCTGGAACAGAGTTCAGAGTTGTTGCTCACCTCCCTAGTTAGTCCTTGGTTGCAAGCACGTCTTCTGGGCACATGCACAAGCCATCGCTGACTGTGGTGAGGCGATGCATTCCTCCCATGCATCTGTTCAAGACCAGCCCAGTTCCATTCTGAGGCCTGTTACATAGAAGTGATAATGAAATAAAAATGTGTTACGCTGTTTCGACACTTCTCATTGTTGTAAATAAACACCCCCCCCCCCCAAAAAAAAAACCCTAATCAAAAATCATAAATTTTATAATTTATAAAAATGTTCCCTTGGAATGAAAATATAATATTGTTTTTGGTACTCGTTTAACTTTTGAGAACACCACAAGCCATGAAAAAATAAATCTGATGGTTTCATCCATCTCTACTGATGCAGCCTGTCCAGTGCTCCCTCCCCCCTCCCCTCCCCTCCCACCCGAGGGTTCCAGCTCAGGACTCTCCTCTCTTTTTCAAGCCAGTAAGTGGAAGGAGGAGCATTAGAGGCCAATAGATGGAGATGGGCAACCCCCACCCCGTCTGCTGCCTGAGGCAACTGCTTCAGGGTGCAATCCAGAGGTGCCCTTGCGCCAGCCCATGAGTGTCACAAAAATGTCTTCAGGCACTCTTGCACCACTGTTGGGCAAGATCAGCTGGTGCACATCCATGTGCTAGCATCCTCATCTTCCTCACTCCACCACAAGAACCAGGAAAGGAGTAAGAAGTGCTGGCCAATCTTGCCCAGCGCACGGCTTCGGAGATGAGATGTTTTGCAGGGGAAGGACATTCCGGGGTTAGGTGGAGAGTGGGAGGCAGAGCTGGGATCTCATGATATGCTAGATCCCAACTGGCTTCCTCAGGTGGATCAATTCTACTTGGTTCTGTGCTGCCTCCAGACATGGGCAGAACTGAGCAGACCCACTGGAGTTGCTGCATCCCTACCTGGGGGGACAAGTTTCCTCTTGCCCCGCAGTAGTGAGGCAGCAGCACAGGTATGCCAGCCTGTCTAATCCCGCACAAGTTAGGACTGCGCTGCTCCTTGGTTTCATGGATGGAGCAGCATGTAGTCATCCAAGCTATGCCTGCCCAGAAAGTTCTGTAAAAGCATTCTGTAGTTTTGGAGGTTTCAGGACCCATCTGAGTTCTCGACTAGTCCTAGCCTTGGTTTTATCATTTTTCCAAATTAAAAAGGAGATGATTGATCCAGCATGGATCTTTCAATCATCTGAAAGCCTTTGCTCAGGATTACTATTTGTTTATTTATAATAGGTTTTTAAATGAAGAGGAGTGGAGATCCCACAGCCTGGAAGCCACCATAGCGTCCCACTGATATAGAACATGCTCTCATAAACATCACTTGACAAAAATAAGCCTCCGTCTTTTTAATAGAACAAAATTACTTATGTTTTAAATTTAACCACAGTCAGTGCTGGGACTATTACTGGTTTTGAGAATACTTTTGAAATGTGATCCTGATCTTGCATATGTTAAGAGCCGTCACACGCAGATGCCTTTGCTGTAGGGCTGGGAGAAAAGGGAAGCGCAGGTTTGCTCTCGTTGACAGGGCTGCGGCTGCGCACAGGAGCAGTTGGGCCGAAGTGGAATGGCCGAGACGGGACGTAACACAACGCCACACACACTTCATTGCCTGGATGGACAGCTTGTGTCATGGTGGGGGAAATCACAGTGCAACAGGCTGCTTTGGGAGGGCTTCACTATTAATGCGCCCTCGAAAAGCCAATCATTGAGCCAGTAGCGCCAAACATTTCCATCGTCACAGCACCTTCTCCGACTTTGTGGCTCTCCCACAATCCAAGATGGGGGCACCTGGGTTTCCCAGATTCCCAGAGACATCCCAGTGAGTTCATTGTGGTGCCCTCAAGCGCTGCAGCACACAGTTTGGGAATCGCTGCATTAAGCTGAACCTAAAGAAAAGGTCATAAGGGGGTGCAGCAGCTCAGTGGTTTGAACGCTGGGTCTGGAACATGGTTTGACCAGAATTCCAATCAGCAGTTCCAGACCCAAGTGCTGCAAGATGGGGTGAGCTCCTGTCCTTAGCCCAGCTCCAGCCAACCTAGCAGTTCAAAAGCATGCAAATGCAAGTAGATAAATGGGCACCACTCTGGTGGGCAGGTAAGCAGCATTCCATGCGCCATGCCGGCCACATGACCAAAAAGATGTCTTCAGACAATGCTGGCTCTTTGATGATGAGCTCATGCACCGTATGGCAGGTCACAGCTAGCAGGGCAACCTGCGAGGGTTCCCTTGCTTTACTTAATGAAAAGGTCAATTGGCATTGCTGCAGTAGGTCAGTTGTATGATGCTGGTCAGACTTACAGCTGCATACAAATGACCCACTTCAGCAGTGTCAAGCTGGAGTTGTTTCCATCCCCACAGATGTCTTTTGAGTCAAATATTGATGGTCCAGGTGATCCCCCTCCAGGTTTCAGTCATAGTAAGGATCCTACTGTTGAAAAGAGGCACCAAGGCTGAGAGACAAGCACAGACCTTGGTTTTAACTGAAACAGGCTGGATTTACTGGAAGGAAAGTTCCCTGAACTGAGGCAGGTGCTCCGTATTCCTGAGATCAAGGTGTGTGACCACATTTGATCAGGTCAAGAGTTGTCCTGCTCTGGTGGGGGGACCTGCACCCAGATCCTTTTGCTCTCAAGAAGCAAACAGCAAGGGAAACTGCAGGGACTAAGGCTGCAATCCTCACCCCAAGATAGGCTGGCACAATTCCTGTGCTAGCCTGGCGGAGTTGCAAAAGTTCTGTAAGGCGCTTCTGCAACATTCCTGGAGAGGTGAGGCCAGTGCACAGACATGCACCTGCCTCCCCACACCATCAGAGGAATGGGGAGACAGGTGAGTTGCACTGGCCTAAATTGGTTAGGGTTGTGCTCTAAATCCCTCATTATGCCTTCAATAGCCTTACCTTAAGTAAGGCAGATTTAGCCCCCAGGGAATGGGAAAGAGACGTAGGGCACAATCCAGAGTAACTACGGGGAGTCCTTTCTCCGGTGTAAGAACAATTTACTCTGGATTTCAATATGAGTTTCCCCTAGGTTTTCACTTAGTGGTGCAGTAACTTTGGGTGCACATAATGTCTCTTACATGCTCCCATAGTTACTCTGGATTGTAGAGATTGAAACAGAAGCCCTTAAAACACTGCCCAATATCCTGCCCCATGACCAAAATCACAGGAGGCCACTTGCAATGAGAAGCCAACACCACCAGAAGCCTTCCCCTTGTTGATGTCACGTCCCCACGGAGGGCCAGCAGCCCAAGGGAGCAGATCTGCCTGGAGACTCTTCCTGGAAGGTAGTGTCAGGTCAAGTGGGGCTTTGGGGAGATGAAACAGTAAGTAGCACTTGAGCCTATTTTGGGTGGGCTGTGAGGGATCCAACAGCATGTTTTCGTTTAGCTTCCACTGTCACAAACAAGAGTCCCTCATCATCTCTACACGACTGCAAGCCTTCTGGAAACGGGACTCCACGCCCAGGATGGTGGAACTGGTGTGGAAGGCAAGTGGAGGCAGGGATCCTTCAAGCACAGGAAGCTTCACAGGAATACAAGGAAAGCAGAGATCAGAACAAGAGAAGAGCCACCACTCAGACCAAAGGGTTGGGGATCCTGGGAAGTGTAGAACATCTCCACCATGGCCCAGGTGAAGATCTCAGTGGTTGATCCCTACTTGAGAGGAGCAGGTGGCCAGCCGCCTTTCCCAGTCATCAGTGTGCTTGTGGCATCAGCAGAACTCGGAGCTGATACTTCCTCTCCCTGGAAGAGGCTCTTCCTCACAGTTCTTGGGAGCTGCAAAAGTGTTGGGGTATCCTAATATGTGGGACCCCATCTTGTGGTGTCCACTCATCACTCACGCCTAGTTTGTATTTGAAAACTATACAGTGCGAGAATTTATGAGAGGGAAGAAAAACACCAACTCTTCATGCTACAAACCTCGTGAACAGGTGGAACCTGAGTATGCCGTAACCCTCAGTGGAAACTGAAATCAGTGGATAGGGATTCAAATGCCTTGCAAAAAAGGATGAGGCACCATACCACATTCAGCGACTAGACTGGGTGAATCATTCCATGAGAATCCCGTCTTCACCCCTTCCCGGTTGCTGAAGGTGGTCTAGCATCCATAGCGATGTTTTCTTGGGGTCCCCAAAGGGATAAAGAATGGTGCAGCCTGACAGTGAATCCAGGGGTGGGAATCCAGGGGCGGCATTATTTTCAGAAACTCAACTATCGTAGGGCAGGCATCCTTCACCTTGACCTTAACCTCCACCTCTTCCAAAATAGATCCATCGAAATTTGTTGCGTCTCACTGGGTTTTAGGAAACTCCACATTGAGTGTTGGGGGCTGAAGTGGCCTTTGTGTGTTTTGGTGGCCTTTTCATGGCACTGAGGAGACCCCAGACTTGTATTGCAGGGACTTGTATTGATGAAGCTTGTGGGTCTACATGCAGATGTGTAGAAGATTAGGGGGTGATTCAGCCACATCTGCACCTTGTTTGGCAAGAGGATGGAGAGGCGCATTCAGTCAATCAACCAGCTTGCTTGGGTGGACTCTGTCAAGTGCCAGCAAGCCTGAACTGGAGGAACCGCAGGAGCAGGAGACCAGACCCTTCCTCTGGGTGCCCTAAGCAAAGTCACCGGTGGGGGGCTGGCCTCATCCTTGGCCTTGAGGACACCCACTCGCTGCTTCCTGGGGTGAAGCAGCTGCTACACAGAAGGCACACACAACGCATGATGTTGCATTGGTCCTTCTAGGCTTGGGCCCCCCTTTCTGTTTAAAATTAGCCAAGATGCAGGGAGGGCGTATTGGGGTGGGATTGATGAGAAGCAAAGCAGTAGAAGCTGTTTCCCTCCTTCGGCCTCAGCCCCCGGCCAAATCTCTCTCATTGCTGCGGGGAGCATGGAAGGAAAGCAACGCACACCAGGTCCAGGCGTGGCAGTTGTTGGGCCGGAAGTCGATGCTGGTGTTGTTCCCCCAGGTTTGAGGGTCACAGCAAAGCACTACAGCTAGAGAAGAACCTGCTTGAGAAATGGGGGAGCCCCCCAGAACCTTCCACCTGGAACAGAAAAGATGTTGGCGCAGCTGCCCCACTGAAGGACAGTTGCCCTCCTCTTCCTCCCCAAGTGCAGCCAATATGCCCTCCCTGCTGTGTCTACCCAAAGTGGTGGAGAGGCCAGCAGCCCTGCCTGGCCTGCAGAGGCTTCTTCTCACTGTCCTCCCTCCCAGCCAAGATGACACCATAGGCAGGGTTTCCATAAGTCCTGGCAAACCAGGGCAGTCCTGGTTTGGGGGGATTGTGTTCACATAATGGCATGTTTCACAGGGAAGAGAATTATGGCAACCCTAATCACAGGAGACATTTCAAAATGGGGCTCTCCGCGGCCAAAAGCCAGAAGGGTTGGGCAGAACCTGTCCTTGTGCAGCACCCGAGGGTGCTTGGCACATTCAGGCCAAGGTCCAGTGAGCCCCACTGCACCTTCCTCTCTGGCAGGAAGAGCATTGGGGGACCCTCCAAATGCTCCGCTTGCTCGGAACACGTGCCTTGAAGTGAGCAGCCGCGCCAGGGGCCCAAGGTCACTTGGCGTCTCATGCTTTTCTTGCTCGTATATAAGGTTCATGCCCATCTTGGGGCTGCCTCGGCCCCTGCGCATGTAACAATTGCTGCCATCCGTCCTGGGGCACTTTCCCTCCTACCTTGGGTCTGGGATCACAGCCTGGTTCAGGTTTCGGAGAGCCGGGGAAGGGCATGGACTGGGGTTACAGCTTACCTTGGGCTGAGCACTGATGTCAGCGTGATGCTGCAGGGTGGGACAGCCTTGGAAATATAAAGATAGGTCCCTCAAATATAGCAGGCGGCCCCACTGGAGAGTCGGAGGCATTCAAAACATGGTCCCCACCAGACCGAACTGTGCCTCTCTGCCTCCCTTCCTGACCCAACTGCTCTGGAGCTTCAGTTTCATGTCCAAAATCTTCCTCTGCTTTCCAAAAATAAGCCTCTGCCGCCATGCTGAAGGGAGAAAAACAAGAAGGGCGGTATTTTTAGGGCCATTAATTCTAACCACGTGCCCAGGAGGTGAACCGGATGGCCGTCGCACAAAGACTCCTCATCACTATGTCCTGTGAGGCCGGCACCCCCTGGACGTTGCCTGCCTTGGTTCTCCTGGGTCTCCTGGCGGAGGTGGTTTCGTCGTACCCAGTGGCGGGCAGGACCAACGGCACCCTGCTGGAGCATGGGTGGGAGACCCTCTTGTCCAGGTCCCTGGCTGTGGCTGCTGCGGCTGCTGCTGCAGGAGTGTCAGGGCAGGAGTCTGAAGTCAACTGGGAGACGGACTATTTGCTGGGCATCAAGAGGCAGCGCAGGCTGTACTGCAACGTGGGCATTGGGTTTCACCTCCAGATATTTCCAGATGGACGGATCAGTGGCGTTCACGCGGAAAGCCAGTACAGTGAGTTTGCATCATGGTGTGAAATTATGGCATGGATGTCGTGCAGTTGCTCCCGGCTTTGAGAAATCTCAAGACTTTGGTTTCTAATAATTAGTGCAAAGTACATTTGCTGCCTTTCGGGATTGGGGGAGTGGAATCCATCAGCACCCAAGTCTCCGGGCTGAAACTTGACCCTAATACTTTTAAGAGGAGATACTAACTTAGAGTTTGCAACCCTGAGAAAGCAGAGGGGAAGGAAAAGGGGATGCCTATTCTGATCACACTATTTGGCACTGACATGGCCTTTCATAGGGAAAAAATGGCTCTCAGAGTTTGTAGACTTTACTCATGTTGTTAATAATATGTTTTTGTACAAATTTCCAAGGTATTAAACAGGCTGACACACTTTCAAGCTCACATCCTGCATGTTCCAAAAGTAGTCTCCAATGAGCGCAGCGCAGATGTGTAGAGGACAGTTTAAGCAACAAATGTAACACAATAGAATTTCATGGAGGGCCCAATCCTGTCTGGGCCTTAAGCTGCTGGAACTCAGGATCCACCAGGGTTGCAGGTGTTCTCTGTTCTGGAGACTCGGACACCTGATCACAGAACTGGGTAAATATGGGAACAGGTCAAATGGGAGCATGTGGGACAGAGCGGGCCAGGATGGGCATGTTATGGGGGCAGAGCAGCCACGTGTGGTCTAGACCAGCTCCTCTGTGTCTCCTCAGACTTTAACCGACTCTAGAGCAGGCACTGAGAATCAGGTGGCAAAGTTCTGACTTTGGCTGTCTGGGCTCTTGCAATAGCGATATTGCTGGCACAGATCCCCATTGATCCATGCAGGCTAATGAGGCCCAGGAAGGATTTGGGGGGCACCTGTACCACAAATCCTGGCCCCCTCCCGGAATCCCATCCACCCCCATCTCTTTCCTGTTCTATCCTTCCCTGTCCTGTTTGGCCCCACCCTGTGCTGCGCTACTCCTTCTGCCAGGGTCAGCGTAAAGGCTTAGCAACCAGCACAAATGCATTAACTACAACACACACAACCAGGGTGACCAGATGCCAAACCCAAAATTCCTCCCGTTCCCCCAAATTCCTGCCTTTCAAGCCAAAATTTCTACCTGGTTAAAAAATGTAGGACACCCCACAAAATGTAGGACAAATGTAGGACATGATAAAATAAAGCCAAAAACACTCGTATTGCATTCCTGTACTTAGTTATTGCACAAATCTCATTGTAGTAGACCAAAAATGCACTTGTGTAAGTGATCCAGGCAGGCAGAGGCTCGGTCTTTCACCCTCCTCTCCTTTGCCCCCTAACCCAACAGTCAGCTCCACTGACTATAATACTTTGGGGTGGACACAATTGCACTTGGAGGCTTAAAACTTAAGAAGCCAGGAGTTATCCCAACATCCCTACCCTGAGAAGGTTGCCAAATTTACCCCCAGCCCTGCTCCTCTGCTTTGACAATAGCTGGATGAAAAGCCCCAGACCTGAACAACTCAAGCCCTTGTTGTGAATTACATGCTTTTTGTGCAAAGTATATATTGGTGAATCTGTCTACAAAGGCACAGGAGCAGGGGAGGCTGGGGTTTCCCTGGTCAGTTGGCAACCTTGCTTTAAAAACATTTTAAACTCCACTTGCAAGGCTCCCTCCTTCCTCTGCTCTGCTCTCCAGCAGCCTCAGCTCCCTCCTCCCTTCCTTTGCACAGCAAGCACTTTCCTCCCCAGGTCCTTTTCTCTGCAGGGACTGCAAGCTCACTGCAGGCAGAGACACTTTCCCAGCCATGTGGTGGCATGATGCATGCTGGGAGATGTAGTTCTTCCATGTTGACTTGGAAGGGGGCTTTAGCATGGGGAGGGGGGACCATCCATTTGGACCATCTAAAGGCATTCATAGCCGGGTTTTGATAGTACCTAAAATTACAGGTTGTCCCTTGTAATCCACTAGGGTTACCTTCCGGAACCCCCAGTGGATAAGAAAAACAGTGGAATAATTAGATTTCAAGACCTATTTCCAAATTTCTTGCTTTGCCACTGATCCTAATGGAATAGGCTGTGCCTCAGTATCTGGAAGGGTTTAATTCTGGGACTCTCTGCTGATACTAATAAATGTTTTAAAGAAAAAGGGAGATAAAAATTGTGAGCCATTATAAAACAGCTTTTCTTACTATAAAGAAATGTATAAAACACCTGTTTTAAAACAGCTTTTCTTACTCTTGTAGAGAGACAGGCAGTTGTTAGAAATGCAAAGGACTCCCTGCCTTTGCCTGGCTCAGCTGAAGAATGGGTTGATTGCTTGCCTGACTGCCTCCCTACAATAGGAAAAGAAGCTGTTTTTTATCTGTGATTTTAAAGGGATGCATCTTTCCTCTTCTCCAAGGAGAAGCCCTTTCCTACTCATTTGCAGTGCCGTTCACGTTGAGTCAAATCCATGTTAAAAAAAATTCAGTGTATAACAAAGTGGGACCTGTATTTGGATTTGGGACCCAATCCAGACAGATACCCATATTTACTTGAATCTAAAGCACACCCTGATTTTAAAAGGTTTGAGATCTTTAAAAACTGTTTACCAACAGTTGTAATGCACAGTCACAAAGAAGGTGCAAAATTTAATTTTATTGCATTAAATAATGAGTTATATGACGATGATAATGACAGTGGGTTTCATCATTGGCCTCCTTCAGTCTGGAAAGACTCTGGTATGTGCTCTGATTGGAGGTCCTGAAGCAGCATCTGGTGTGGCTAAGAAGGCCAGTTGGAGAGTGTCCATCCCTTCCACACTCGGGACAGATAAAGTCCGTCCCCTGCCCAGGCCCAGGTTTCGCTGCTTCCGGGTCTGTCTCTGCTACAGCCTGCCGAACAAGTGTCTCTTCCAGTTGGAGAAGGCCATGCTGGGTCTTTTGCCTCCACGCTGAACGGTCAGAGGTCAAGGTTTCCCAGCTGTTGATGTCCATTCCCAAGGCCTTTAGATCCCTCCTGCAGATGTCCTTGTTTCGCAGCTGTGGTCCCCCTCTAGGGCGCTTTCCCTGCACTAATTCCCATATAGGAGATCTTTTGGGATCCGACCATCAGCCATTCTCACGACATGCCCAAGCCAGCGTAGACCCAGAGCTGTGGGTGGCACAAGTAGTTCAGACGCTGTGCCTGTTAACCAGCAGGCCAGGGTTCAAGACCTGGGTCAGCCCCACAAGACAGGGTGAGCTCCTGTCCTTAGCCCAGCTCTGCAACGCCAGCTGGATCCAATCGTATGGGCTCTGCCTTTCCACTGGACTAATTCAGGGGTGTGGAGAGGGGGGGATTTGCTGCTTGGGTAACAGCCTATCCTCCATAACAATCAACCCAGGCTTTCGTGCTTCGCATGCAGCGTATGCAGCGCCAAGCACGACACCATTGTCTTCCAAGACTGATGGAGGCCTGCTTAATGTGTCATCAAATCTAATGTGCGCCCCAATTTTGGAGCTGAAAAGGGTGAGTGTTAGATTGGAGTAAGTATGGTATTTAAAGTCTTTGATGAGAGATTAAGCTTCATCTCCACCACTGAAATCAGTGGCCAGGATGCTCAAATCTGGTCCTCTCAGGTGAGGGATCAGGTGGAATGCAACAAGTGGTCACACCCAGGATTGAAATATACCTTCTTCAACTTAGTTTACAGTTTTAAAATCCTCCAACTTTGTACAAGTCTTTAGAAATGGGATGAATAAAGTTTATATCCTTTTCCTAATTTCTGCAGAAAGTTTAGCACAAGGGGTTCCTTCGTGATTTCCAGTGTTAATGTGGGCAGCTGCAACGTAACGGCAGTTAAGTCTTCCTTCCTTCCTTTCACCTTCTGGTTCTTCAGGTCTCCTGGAAATCTCAACGATGGAGCGAGGGGTGGTCAGCCTGTTTGGGGTGAAGAGTGCTCTCTTCATTGCCATGAACGACAAAGGCAGACTCTACGGCTCGGTGAGTCCAGATGGGGGCTGCTTCTTGATCGCTGAAACTGGGATTTATGATGGAGACGGATCTATTCCAAAGCTCTGGATATTTTGGTCTCCAGCTCACAATCCACACTAGCAATTTTCATAGGAAACTTTCATAGGAAACTGGAGAATCCAGAGCAGGTCCTTCTTAGATAACCGCAGCCCAGAGTTTCCTGCTTGTCATCATCTGTTTTTCTAGCCAGGGCTAATTAAACTGGGGTATTCTTATATAATTATAAGATTAAGCATTAATTATTATTATGCTTATACGTATCATTATATATAAACTTATATGATGCAGCACCAACCTGTCCAGTGTCGATTGGCCAGTGAGGCTTTTCATATTAAAAAAACTAATAGTAGATTAATAGCTAATGGGTCCCTGTCCCAAAAGGGCTCACAATCTAAAATGCAAAAGAACCCCAGCAGAAGCCACTAGAAAGGACATTGCTGGGGTGAGACCAGTTACTCTCTCCCTGCTAAGTAAAAGAGGAAGACCCACTTGAAAGAGGGCCTCTTGCCCAGTTCGCAGGGGTTAAAGTGGTAGAAGAGGTGTCTCTGAACCAGGGGTCCTTGAGATGTGGCCTGGTGCTGCTTGCAGGACCCCTGGACCCCAGCCACCTGGCAGCACGGCCAGGAACACGATGCAACCAACAACAGAGGAAGGCTCCGCTCCATGGGCAGACTTCCAAAGGATGGTCTTCTGTGCTTGAAAAAACCCTTCCTGTTCACCCTGAGCCTCTCTCTGGCTGGTGTTCCTCATGTAGCATCTGGCCTTCCATCCCAAAACTAAATTGCAGTGATGTCCCCGACAGTTACCTTTGATGTTATCCTGAATAGGTGGAGCATAAGAAGTGGTGCGGGACAGGACAAACTTGGAGAAACACTGATTATTTATTTATTTATTTATTTATTTATTTATTTATTTATTTATTTATTTATTTATTTATTTCCTGCTTTTCATGCTAAAGGAAGGAGACCCAATAGGAACTGAGTTTCCAGAGTTGATCCAACCATAACAACGGAGCGTGTGCTGCCGCTGCTGCCTGCTGTGGTGGTGGGGCAGGCAGGGATCTCTCCTGGAGGAGAGGGAACATTTCCTCCCTTCCTTTGGGTCTGCACTAGGGCTGCAGTGGAGAATGGGGTAGGATTGGGCTATAATAATAGGAAATACTGGATCCAGTTTCATCATTCCAATGCTGTCACTTTGAAGCGCAAGACTAAGCGGCAGCACAATGATTTCATCAGCCGACAGCCCTTGCGTGTGGGATGCTTCATGCTTGCACGTCAACTGAAATCAGCATTGCAAAGGGATGAAAAGGTGAAATGAAAAATGAATGCAAAGGTGGGTCCTGCTTCTCAGGACCCACCAAAGGTCTCCACTGGAGTCCAGGAGCTCACAAGTCCCCACGAGTCCTGCATCCAGGTGCCCTCCCTTGCACGGGCACCCTGTAGTAGCCTAGCCTGATTTGGATTTTGCTTGGCTGTACAAGGTGACAGCCACGTTGGGTTGTGCAGTTGATTCCACATGTGCCTGTGCATGAACACCTGGGACAGGGGAAAAGCCTCCTTCTTCCGCCTGAAAGTGCAGCCCAGTCTTTCCTGTGACCCTGAAGGTGTTTCCTTGTTCCCAGCCCCTTCTGTGTCCTGGAGGCAAGCAGCAGAATCCTAGGGTTGGAAGGGACCTAGTAGGTCATCTAGTCCAACCCCCTGCCTGCAGCAGGAATTCCCCCTAGAGCATCTCCAACAGGTGCTCATCGAGCCTCTGCTTGAAGATCCCCAGTGAGGGAGAGTCCACCACCTCCCTTGGCAATCTCTTCCACTGCCGAACCGCCTGAACTGTCAGGAATTTTTACCGGATTTCCAGCCAGAATCTCCTCTCTTGCAGTTTGTCCCCTTTGGTTCTAGTTCTGCTTTCAGGAGCAGCTATGAACAAACGAGCCCCTTGCTCCCTATGACAGCCCTTCAGGTATCTGAAGAGGGCGATCAGGTCTCCCTCAGCCTCCTCTTCTCCAGGCTGAACATCCCAAGTTCCCCCCACCTTTCCTGGTAGGGCTTCCCTTCCATCCCACTGATCATTCTTGTCTCTCCTCTGGACTTGCTCCAGTTTGGCTGCATCTTTCTTCAAGTGAGTGCCCAGAACTGAACACAGGACTCAAGGTGAGTCTCACCAATGCAGAGTAAAGAGGAACTAGAACTTCTGGTGACTTGGAAGCTCCAGTCCTCGTAATGCAATCCTTAATGCAATCTTGCAATCCTTCTCCTTCTCTTTCACCTCCAGGCGACGTTTCAGGACGAATGCAAATTCAGAGAAACGCTGCTCCCCAATAACTACAACGCCTACAAATCGTACCTGTACAGGGACTTCTACTTGGCACTCAGCAAGCACGGGAGAGTGAAGCGAGGAAGCAAAGTCTCGCTCTCACAGACCGTCACACACTTTTTGCCCCGATTGTGAAACCAGCGTCAAGCCTATTAAGCAACTCTATTTTGTTTTGCACATGAGAAAAACCTCCCAGGTAAAGTCCTTCCCTCCACTCTTCTGTGGATATATGTGTGTGTGTATGAGATGATTTGTATGGGATCCATTATACAGAAGTCTGCTGCAAGGTGCACCAGCAGAGCCCTTGAGGCAGCAGGACACTGTGGGTTTGTCTTTGTCGGCAGAGGTTGCTGCAGTGGGGCTGTTCACCTTCGCCACGAGTGGGAAGCGCAGGTGCGCTGGCCAAGCCGGACGGGGGATCGCTGAAGGGTTGTCTGGGTCTTCTTCTGAGAGATCCAAACAGAAGACCAACAGATCTCTGCTGTGTGCTCTGGATCCTGATTTCAAAACTTGTATCAGGAGGATGGAGGGGGCTGGGGGGATGGAGCTCCTTCTGTGAGGCTGGTGCTTCTCTAACTGTGTTGTGAGCAGTCCTGTGGACTCTGTGGAGCTTGTGAGGGGTTCCATAAGAATGTGTGAGCAGTCAAGGGATCAGGTTAGGACCCACCCAACGTGCTCTCTTGTTTTCCATGCAAGCTAGTGTGGAAATGGGGCCGGTCCAGAAACTTTCCACACTCCAATGCGGCCTCAGTGGGGGACGGCCGGCACGCGGGCAAACAAGCAAAGGGAGGGAGTAGCAATGTGCTGCTTTAAACTTGGAACTTCCTGCCTGAACAGTAAGAGTGGATGGAAGGCGATGCAGGCAGATTGGTGTCACCTGCACCCACAGGGGGCTGGAGGAAAATGGAGGCTGCCGGTTTGAGGCACCCCAGGTGTCACTGCTCTAACCACCATGCGCCCTGAGGCAGGATGCTTCATGGCTGGGCCGGCCATCAGAGCGCTCCCAGGTTGCAGCAGCCTGCCTGGAAGAGAGTCCGCTCAGTGCTGGTGGTTCTTCCCTGACATGAGGTGGGGTGTGTTGAAGAGCACACGCTCCGAGGTCCAAAAACTTAGGTAATGCTGCATAAGGACCAGGTGGAAAACTCTCCGGAATTACCTGAGCTACGCAGGGAGTCCCACCGCAGGCAACTCAGCTTGGAAAGTGTTTCTGAAGGGAGAAATTCTGAACACACAGCAATAGTCAAAGCACAAGCATAGCATGAGAGCAACTGTGCCAGATCACACACACCGACAGACACATCCAAGACTCAACATCCAGGCCCACATCGTACCTGGAGAAGGGGCTGCAAGATGGGAAGAAAGTCTGTTTCTTAAAATCTGGGGCCTTCCACACCCTGCGCCTGGACTAAGACGGGCAAGCAGAGCCCTGCACAGAAACACACAGCAGAGTCTTCCAAGCACTGGCAAATTTGCCTTTCAGTATTGCTTTATAAAGATCTCCCTCCTAAAACCAGTTCTAGTTTGCTTTCCTCGCAGCTCTTTTCTTAGAGAGGAATAAGGTTTTCCCTGCAAAAGTGAATCCAAAAGCAAAAAGCAAAAACAAAACCATGTGTCAGATGCATGCAAGTTTCTTCTGTTGGAGGTACATGAATTTGACAGTTGCTGTCAAAAAGAGCTTCCCAATTAGTATCCATAAAACCAGCTCTTGGGGATGATCTTCACAGATGGGGGGTGCCAATGAAATACTTTTCTCTTCCTCAGTGTACAGAGCTGTAGAGAAAATATGCATGAAGCAACCCTTGGTCAAGCCTGCAAGCTTTGCGGAAGAAGGTTCATGACCAGGCCCTGCTGCAGAAGCATTTTGAAAAACGGACCTGGCGTGTGTTCTCGCCTCACACTCACCAGACGTTGTTTCTGTGGATGCCCAAAACCTGGTGAACCATTCCAGGCACACCCTGTGGGGTGAGGGTGGTTTGGTAGTGGAACAGAGTGCCAAGGGAGGTGGTGGACTCTCCCTCACTGGGGGTCTTCAAGCAGAGGCTTGGCAAGCATCTGTTGGCGATGGTCTAGGAGGATTTCCTGCTGCAGGCAGGGGGTTGGACTAGATGACCCACTGGGTCCCTTCCAACTCTAGGATTCTAGGATTCTATGTGAAGTTGGCATCCACCGGTGCGTGTCCTTCTTTCTCAGAGATGCAGCAGTAAACTCACCATCTTATTGTGACACCTGCGCCACTCCTGGCAGAGGGTCAGGCAGGTGCAGAGACACGTGCTTCCCTCCCTACATCAACACGGAACGTGATGACCAATGAATTGTGCCAGCCTAGGATTGTATTCTATGACTAGTTAAGCTGGTTAACTGGTTCAGCTGCTTGCGTAGGCCAGGGATGTTCAGACTTTCTGCTTCCCAATCACTTTCCAAGTTGCTTTCGGTGCTGAGGAGTAGAATACCTGCAGGCTGAAGGGATTCAGGGTGTTCTTCTGGGAGAGCTGAGTTTTCTCAGGCCACTGGTCGGCTTGGTGGGTCTCCCCTTTGTTCTGGACGAACTGAAAACCCCATAAACCCCCACCCCAGTTCACCTGAAGGTGCACATTCTCAAGGACTCTTATGCAGTGTTGGGCAAGGATGTGGTTGACACGATGAGCCTTCCCTTTGGGGAAAGTGCCAGGTTCCTCGTTGCACATTGAGTAAAGGACGGGCATGAGCTCCTAAGCAGGACAAGTTCTGGAAGCTCTTTTGGTTTGTGATTTGGTGATCTGCTCTCCACTGGAGGGTTTCAGAATTTGGAGGGGAAATGAGCTTGTTGAAGTCACAGAGGGAGAGACTCCACTTCCCGACCACACTCGTTAAAATCTATTGCCGGCTCTCAGCCCACCCCGGCCGTGTCCCAACCTCCGGCTCAGAAATTCTCTCCAAGAATACATGGAGAGGACACTGAACTTTGCTCATCTGTTTATCTAACCTTTCCCCAGAATACCAGTCGTGCCACATTCTCCCTGCCTTGAAGGAGTATTTTAAGAGGCCCTAAGTCAATAGACACTATAAATGCCCTGAGATGCCTGCGGAGATGGGGCTCTCCTAAATTTGAAACACCCTTTGGTCTGATGTCAGAGCATGGGCATGTCCAGGGCCACGCTGCAGCTGAACCAGATGTCCCAAGGAAAGGTATATTATATCTCAAGGGGAACCAATATATCACCCGTCTTAAATAGGTCCAGGCAGCAACTGGAAGCCTTTCAGGTGTAAATGGTTATTTTTACAGAATGTATTCGTGACACTTGTCTTGCGCCTCCTGCAAAAATCCTGAAAGGCATTCTTGCAGCCTCACAAAAATCCCATGAGCTTCGACCAGGGTGTCCAAACATTAAGGGCTCTGGTTAAACTGTATAAAGGAGGGCATTTCAGCAGGTGCAGCTTCTCCTCTCACAGGTCACAAGCTGCACCTGCTGAAATTCCCTCTTCTGCACAATTGTTCAAGAACCAGGAGCCCTAAAGTTGAAAGTTTGGACAGCCTGTTCAGGGATTTGGGGGTTGGCATCTGGTCACCCTGCACTTGTCTGTTAGAACAAACCCTTTGCAGAGATTCACAGCTCAGTTGCAGGCTTCTTGCCTGGTGTGCCGAATGCCGAGGTTTCCTCTGAATGACGAGGTTTCCTGCAGGCACCTCTTCCTCCGTTCACCTCTTCACTCCTGGTGCTTCCGACTCTCCAAGACTAGAGTTTGTCAGTTTATCCCTGAAAATTTCCCCTACAAATTTCTCCCTACAAATTCCAGTTTATCTCTGAAATTCTGAGAACTGGATACAAAATTGGATACAGAATTGATTACAAAACTGTAGATTCAGACAGATAAATTCAGACACCATTTTTTTATTTTTAATTGCAGGAAACCTTTTCTTCTCTGTCTTAAAGAATGGGATTCCTCCAGATGCAGATGGAAGCAGGGCAGTCTAGCTGCACCTGGGGACCTCCTTCTGTTGTTACCTGAGTAGATCCAACCGGCTAGTGTGGCTGGCAGCAGGGAGCAAAACACCCCCGACTGCAGACACTGGAAGCTAGCTTGGCTCTGTGAGGAAGTGGAAGAAAAGTGATGTTACACTGGTGTAAAATAGATGGGTTGAATATCTGTCCTTGGGAAAAGTTTTACATTATCCATTGCCTGCAAGAAGCTGATGTCCAGGCAGGTAACTCAGGTCCTCACCTGTGATCCCTCCGTCCCAAAACTAGACCTTTCAGAGGTTGACTCTGCTCCGTGAGTGTCTTCCTTCTTGTGTATGCCGGCAGTGGGGAGACAAAAAGGGAAAGGAGCTGATGTTTGGACTGCTGACCCCCTGTGACAGATGCATTTGGAGGCTCCAGTTGCCGCTTGAGACATTCTTCACAAACCGAGTGTGATTTCCGTGCAAAGGAGACATTTACGGATAGACAAAAGGTCAACAACAGCAGTATTGATATTCTGCTTGTCAACTAAAAATTCACAAAGTGGTTTAGAGAAAATAACTAATATCTCATCGCTTAAGTGCCACTTTCTGCCATTTCTCTCCTTAATGTTAGCAAACTATCAGCACAATCCTAACCATGTCTACTCAGAAGTAAGCTCCATTGAGTTCACTGGGTCTTACTCCTAGGAAAGTGTCTTTGGGATTGTAGCCTAAGGCTGCAAACCTAACCTGTAGTTAGGCTGGCCTAAGCCCAGCACAATTCCTGTGCTGACCTGGGGGTGTCACCAAAGTGCCATAAGACACTTCTGTGTGCCACACCTGGGGTTGGTTAGGCCGGTGCAGAGACATGCACTTGCACCCTAAATCACCAAGGGAATGGGAAGACCAAGGAGTTCTGCTGGCCTAAGTTAGGATTGCACCCTAAATTCCTCCCCCCCCCCCAAAAAAAAACACACACACACAGAGCTTGGAAACTTGCATTTGCATGCTTTCAAACTGCTAGGTTGGCAGGAGCTGGAGTAAGGATGGAAGCTCACCCCATATTGTAGGGCCCGAGTCTTGAACCCGGGCTGCTGGTTATCAGGCACAGTGACTTAACCACTTGCTCCACCATAGCCCATTAGATTAAATCATTAAATGATATGTTTTCCAAATCTTTCTTACCTGTATTTTCTAACTCCTGATGTGTTCTCTACATAGCCAGAGCCAGCGTTAAAAGGTGTTGAAGTTGGCCACTTGCTAGAATTTCAACCCCCCAAGCCACCCCCCACTGGTATTTTGCATGGGGCACCAACCAGGCTGGAAGAATATCAGCCAGTTTAAGCTTGGTCTTAGTAGTCATGAGATCCTATCACTGAACCACTTCTGGAAAACATCAGACTGCCATGACCAGGAACGTGTGGCACTCGGAACAGAATATTTTTGCCCTCTTTTCCAAAGCAGAGGCGGGGGGTACTCAACACTTGCCCCCCTCTGCCAGCAATAGGCAGTCATACCCAGCAAGGACAAGGCATCCCTGCCTGCTGGCCTCCCACTGAACCGAATATGTCTGAAGGAGAAGGTGGGGTGGGCAGTGGCAGCGAAGGAAACAGGCTGGTGGGATCTCATATGCCTCATCCTGGCTGTGAGGATGATGTTGGATCGCGGATGTAGTGAAGCCCTCCATGTAGGTATGGAGCAGAGCCATTAGATGTGGATGGTGGGTGGTTTTCAGCTTGGGGGGCTCCTGGAGGCAGCACAGGATCTCTCCAAGGCTGGATCTTCCTGCGGGAGGCATCTGGATCTCGGACTGGTCTCGGTAAAGCGAACTGCCCTTCGCTGTTCAAGAAACCAGAATGGACAACTTCTTGGTGTTCTCCATCATGGTGTGAGTGTCGGGATAAGTGGGAAGATCGTCAAAGGGGGCTCTCTTTCTGTTGATGCTTGCTAGATGCAAAAGGCAAATAAAAAATAATATTCATATTTTGATTCCGTGCTGGCAAACCCAGACCCACTGAGTCCATTTGCAGGAAACGGCTGGATGCCTTCGGTCACGTCTGTGGAAAGTGTAATGGCTTTTACAGTAATTTTGATACGTATGTGCTGTGCACAGGGGTTTATGATGTACTCATTCAATAAATGGTTTTAATATGTTTCTCGGAGTGTTCTGGACCCTCTTAAAGAGTGCTTATTTCCTGCTTATTTCATCCGTGAAACCGCGACCTGCACCAACTTGTGCTGTCACTTAGACCAGCAGGTACACAGACATGGGGGGAGGCTGTTCTGCCTGCTGCAAAGCCCACCGATGGACACATCTCTCCATAGGTAGATCAATAAGGGAATCATGGCTCCCCATCGCCAAAGGGCTTGCAGCCTCAACCATGGGACAGGCACTGACTGCAGTGAGCAAAGAGGGACAGTGGCTCATCCCCTGCTGGGCGCAAGAGGAACGCACTGGGAGAAGTGCCTCTTGCCCATTGCAGGACCTGAGATTCACGTTCACCTTCATGCTGCCCCACAGGCGTCCCTCTCGCTTCCATCCATGGAGACCAAACAGACAGAACCCACACCCTGGCCGTGGGTTTTGTCTTTCAAGAAGGTCCTTTGCAGGACAGTCCCTGTTTTCAGGGACATACGGCAACCCTATATACAGGTGCCCAGCATGAGGAGAGCCTGCACTCGAAAGGCTGCCGTGGCTGTCCAAAGAGCACCAAGTGACCATATGCAGAGGGGTGCAAAAGTAGGTATACAGTTTTTCTTATGAAAAAACAGCATCACAGTAAGGATGCCATACAAACTGCAATCAAGTGCAATCTCTTAAATGCACCCTTGGAGGACAGGGCCCCCTCGAAAAATAGGACACCCGAGAAAAATGTGGGCAGGACTCCATAAAAGCTTAAACCTAAAAGGACATGGCTACAAAACGCTAAAAACACTCATGTGTGTTGCTTTCGTGTGGTTAATTTAAACACTGTTTTATTAAATCTGTATCTATAAAACTGAAAAGTCACTGACTGACTCACTGACTCACTCAACGCCCCGCCGAAACCACTGGGCCTAGAAGCGTGAAATTTGGGGAGGATGTTCTTTCCATGATGAGGCACCCACTAAGAACCTTTTTTTTGGAATTTCACCCCAGCCAGAAGGGGGTGAAAAGGGGCACTTTCCTCCCTATACTTTACATTGAAAAATTCCTGATTGATGGATGTTCAGACCCAGAAGCATGAAATTTGAAGAGGGAGTTCCTTACGTGACATGAGCACCAGTGGTGGGCCCCGGCTGACCCAACAACTGGTTCGCAGGAAGTAAGGGGGTGGGGCCAGGGTCGGGGGCAGGGCGGGGTCAGGGAGCGGGACCAGGGGTGGGGCTAGGGTGGGCCCCAACCCCGGCGCATGCACAGTGTGTCTCCTCCAGTTGGAGGAGACACACTGCGCACACGCCAACCTCGGTGCTGCGCAGTATGTCTCCTCCAGCTGTAGGAGACGCACTGTGCACGCGCCGATGTTGGCACATGCGCAGTGTATCTCCTCCAACTGGAGGAGTCACAGTGTGTCTCCTCCAGCTGGAGGAGACGCACAGCGCGCGCCGACTCTGGCACTTGCACTGTGCGTCTTCCCCAGCAGGAGGAGACGCACTGCGCGTGCGCCGAGGTTGGCACACGTGCATTGCATCTCCTCCTCCCGGCATGCTGAACCAGTACGCCAGGTTTTCTGGGCACCCCGCAGCTACCAGTTCAGTAGCGGCAGGGTGGTGGGAACAACTGGTTTGTGCGATCCGGCCCGAACCGGCTTGGGCCTACTCCTGATGAGCACCCACCAGGAACCTATAAATTTAACCCCTAAGGGCAGGGGGTCACTAGGGTTTGCGTCACCAGGTGCAGGAGGTGGTCCACACTGGGTGACGTTCCCAAGGGGAGGTGACGCACACTGGGGGACCTAAAAATTGCAACTTCGTGATGGAGCATCAGACCACATCATGTCATGTGTCGTTGGATTCGTATCGGAGAGCAGAATCCAGTGCAAAAATATGTTTTGAAATAGCACCCTCCTATCAAAAGTTAGGGCCAAAAAACTTTAAAAAACTAAAATATGCACTTTTGGAAAGTGACAGTGACCCATCTAGCGGGTTTACTTGGGAACAGGCAAATGTGTCATAATTCATTGGAAAGGGCAGGCTGAGGAATCTCAGAATTCTCCTGATCCAATGAACCAGCCCCCAGAAATCACCCCCGAAGGAGGTATCTGATGATTGCATTGAAATTCATTGGAAATTAAACTGAACTGTACAGCTGTGTTTACTGGTGAGTAAGCAAGCATGCCTTGGCTGGAGTAGAAGGTCAGTCCAGGAGAGGACTTCCAAAATGGTCCCAATCATGGACCGCTAGGGCATTAGAAAAGGGGCACCTTTGAAGGGGGTGGCAGCCCTTGTGACCTAGATGGCTAAAATTATGGTTTCTAGAAATAATCCCATCATGTTATATCATGTTAAATCATTTTTCTGGCCTCCAACATAGAGTCAAAATGATAATGTGGTCTTAAGGAGTTGAGTGATTTTAAAATTAATTATTTTTAATTAATAAATAAATGAATTGAGTTAATTCCATTTTGTCACATGAGACGAGGAGCAAATTTCCCTCAGTCCATGAGCACCACATGGGCTACACACACCACTGCCAAGGCCCTTTATGGCAACCTGGGAAAAGCCGGTTGTCGTCATGCTCTTCTAAGCCTCCAGTGCTTATAGCCAGAGGAGATGCATGCAGACCAGTGGCTCCCAGATGTTGTGCTGGTACTGGTAAATTGGTGATGGGGGAGGCTCATGCCCTTGTGGGGCCCGGAGTGCTGGCTGGAAGGTGGGGGTCTTTGCAGAAAAGGTGCAAAATAGCTCCAGTGGGTGCAAGGAGTCCCGGGGGCAGCAAGAAGCCCTTCCAGAAGGACGTTTCTGGTTGGTTTTCTGGTCATCGGCTTGCAAACCATAATAGGCAGCACATACTTTGGCAGGGATAGAGGAGGCCTATTAGTTTGCTATCAGAGAGAACAACAGGATCTGTGACGTGGTATAAGGAGCCAGGAAGAGGCAAGGAAGACCACGACCAAATTCTCTTTATGACCCCATAAAGCTGGACCTGCAGTCAAGACCTGGAACAAATGGTGCCGTTTATGTTGACAAAGCAGAGAGATCTTTCCGCATCAACACACTTCTCTGGGGCTTCTCACTATCTACCTACTTGGGGGGAGTTTTTCAGCCATACGTGACAAATGGGAAGCTCCAAAAACTGTTAGTGCCGTAAAACAGTGTATGAAATGGTCAAGGAAGTGGGAGAAAACCACTTCTTGCTCAGGACACCGTCATTTATCCACACACCGATTCCTCTAATTATCGGAACTGAATGTCCAACTTGGACGCCTTGTTGGTTCTTAATGGGAAGTGATGGAGCTTTTCAGGGTCACGAAGAGACCATCACAAACACTGAGTGTTCAGGAACTCAAGCAAAATTCATTGAATGTTCAGGAACTGAACCAAAATTACACTTCAGGTACACTGAATCGAAACATCCCCCCCCCCCGGCACACCATCCCCCTCCCCCCATGCAGCCTCCCTCCCAGTGCACCAGGCACCAAATTGGCTGGATGTTGATCAGTCAGACTTCGATGTTAAAAACCCTTAGATGCCCATCTAAAAATAGCCCAATTTGCATAAATTTGCATTTCCGGACTCTGGATCCAGATGGGCATCTAAGGGTTACGTATAGGATAAAAACACGTTGTGCCCCTTTTCACCCCCTTCCAGTTGGAATTTCCATAAACTGGTTCTTAGTGGGTGCCTCCATCGCAGACAGGACATCCTCCCCAAATTTCATGCTTCTAGGCTCAGTGGTTTTGGCTGGGCATTGATGAGTCCATGAGTGAGTCTGTCAGTGACTTTTCATTTTTATATAGATTCTCCTATCCAACATTTTTCTTTGGTACCCCCTTGTTGTGGTTATTCCATCTGTGGGGAGGGGAGTCTAGCAGGCACTGATGTAGCCCCCCACCAAGCCCAAACTTTGGTGTCAAGGAGACAAACTGCCCCCAGGTGGACTGGCCTTTGGCCCCACTGACTGGCCCTGGCCTTTCCTGCGCGGTTGCTGGAAAGCCACAGCAAGTGCCGCTTGTCACCCCGCCCAAGGCCGGCTGCAGGGGCACCCCTTCCTCTCCATCACCCGCACCCTGCACGTCCCCAACTTCACTTCCACGAACCTGGAACCGGGCCAGGGTTCAACCAGAGGACTGGGAGCCTGACTGGGATCCTGGCCGGGATCCAAGCCACCCTTGGCCAAAGTACACCCCTGGTATCAACCTAACACACAAATAGGAAATGTGTTTCCAGAGATGTGCAATGCCCAGTAGGAGACTTACTTTCTTTCTTTCTTTCTTTCTTTCTTTCTTTCTTTCTTTCTTTCTTTCTTTCTTTCTTTCTTGACTTACTTACTTACTTACTTACTTACTTACTTACTTACTTATTTAACTAACATCCACAAATGCATGTCAGAGGTATCCATTTGTGAAACTGCTAGATTTAAAAATTAGTAACTAGGTCAGAACACTTCAAAATATAGGCCATATTGATATAAATATTTATTTATTTTGTACACTAATATTTTTCAGAGAAAAAAAATAATGCCATTAGAGCCAGTGGTGTAGCTAGAGGGAGGAAGAGGAGCCCGCGTTGAAGGGAGGTGTGCAAGGGGCCCCTCCCCTTCAGAACCATTGCGGGGGGGAAGTGAAATGGAGCCTTTGCACACCTCCCTCCTACAATAACTCCTCCACCCCCTCTAGCTACACCACTGATTCTAATTGCATTATTTTTTTAATTTGAAAAATATTTGCTGCAAGTTTCCCCAGTCATCTGCAAAAGAGTCCTGACACTACTCCACTTCTCAGCCAGAAAGCCCAGTAAGATGGGTGCCTGGTGACTTCAGCTTCACCACCAGAACTAGGTCTCCTCGGAAGTAATGGAACCAACATCTGGGCTATTAGGACTCCTCTAATATTGGAGACTAAGAGCTTCGGGGGGGGGGGTGGAATTACATCTCTGCCTCTGAAATCTGCTTCTCCATCATGTTCCTTTCCTTGTGAAGAAAGTGAGGTGCAGAGCAAGTGGGATTCCTCTCTTCCTCCTCTTCCTCCCCGGATCTCTTCACCAAGACACTCTACCCAGTTCTGCTTCTATGTTAAGCAACCCCTTTCTGGGTTCCATTTGGGAACGTGGGAACTGCCATTCCAAGCAGATTTTAATGCGGGGTTCCCCATTTTCTCAAGGTTCATTTTCAGTCTATTCTCCACCTTTCAGTTATACGCATGACTCATTCATTCAGTGCATGCTTCACTCTTTCAACATCTCTCTGCTGGTCTAAAGGCAATTCCCTGATGTCAATTTGCACATGACGTGCGCGCAAACTCTTCTTGGCATTTCCTTATGACTTTCTTCATTAAATCACCATCATTCAAATACAGAAGATATTCATTTCCCACACATTTAACTGTAATTTGTTGTGTATTTTGGGTATGTGTTAATAAGTGTGTTTATTAGGCTTTTGCAAGTGATATTTATGTCTTTTTTGGTGGTGGTTTTGCATTTCTAAGCTCAGAAAGACTGGGTTCCGTTTTTCAACGGTCTTCACTTTTGGACCGTGCTCCAGTCCTGAGCAGCCCAATAAGTGGGGGATGCCTCCATATGTGGACTGACAAATATTCTGGCTCTGGAAATTCAGCCGAAAAGGGAAACAGACTTGAAAATGGACCGTGACCCGGGAAGGAACTGTGCACAGCTTGTCTTGTGCCGACAGCCGTTCCCAGCAAGAGGCGGCATCATCTGTCTAACTGGAATTCTCCCTGATAAATAATTTTTTGTTGTTGTTCAATGCTGTGAATAGGATTCTAGGAACAGGATTATGTCCCAGTCCAAGCAATATCGCTCTCACAGGTCCAAGTAAGTGGCATCGCTCATGAGGTGTGGGAGGGGGGCAGTCTGCCATGGGTTCCACCTGTGGGACATTGAGACCATTAGTGACCAAAATGGCTAAAATTGCTGTTACCGTCATGCTACATACACCACAAGATGCTCAGTTTACAGCAGAACAAGCAGACAAATGCCTCCTTCTGCCCAGGAGGCCTCCGGCAGCTAAACCTCCATAGCAGGATTCAGCAGATGCCCCTCTGGTGCCACTGCATTGCCTTGAGGGGGTTCACTTTGGACTGGGCTGCCCCAATGGGAAGAAGTCACAGCTGGGCAGGAACGTGCAGGCGGCCCTGGAACGCAGATAACACTTTGGGCAACCGCAACTTGTTGGCATTGCAGGAGGCCCTGAACGCCAGTGCGCTGTTGACTCCCTTGGCTTTACGTAGGAAAGCTGATGCAGGATGTTTGCCGTGTGTGGGTGGTGTGACCAAGACAGGCCATCCCAAATACGGTCACTGCAGGATGTGTGTTTTCACAACACTCCGGCAAAGATCTGTGCTGAGAAGGACAGACGTACAAAGAGCCGGTGGTGTGTGTCGCTGGCCTCCCCTGTAATTACTCCTGGAATACCACTGCTATAGAAACAAGCCACCTTCAGATTTCCACCAAGACATGAACTTCCTACAGCCCAAGATTATCACCCTGCAAAAGAGGAAGAGCCCAGAGGGAGGAAAGTGCACAGCCGTTCCTGGAGTTTTACGCATCAGGCCGATTCTGGTCTTGGTTTGTGGCATTAACTCAGGACGACCAGATGCCATAACTGCAAAAGGGAACAAAATGTAGGACAGCCAAGAGAAACGTAGGACATGGCAAGACAAAAATACTTGTATACGAATGTCATGTGGTTAATTAAAACACTATGGCAGCAATCCTAAAGACACGTTCCTGGGAGGAAGAATCATTGAATACAATGGGATTTACTTTTGAATGGACACGGTTAGGATTGTGCTATATATTATTATTAAATTTAAAACTACTTGAATCCACTCAAATCTAATGCGCCATCGAATCTAATGCACACCCCTATTTGGAAAGGCTTGAGTAAAAAAGTGTTTACCAGCAATTTGTAATGTGCAGCTGCAAAGCAAAATTTAAATTTACTGGCTACAACAACGAGTTATGTGATAATAATAAGGGGGTGATGATGTGGTTTTTACCTAATTGCACTACTTCACACAACAACAGCTTCCTGTTACATTTTTAATTACAGTCTAGTAAACTGTTATACTAAATACTGACCTATAATTAAAATACCAAATTTACTCAAATCTACTGTATTTGCTGAAATGCTTGTGGGATTTCCTCTTCGCTGACGATGCTGCCATTACTGTTCATTCTGCCAAAGACCTTCAACAACTTATGGATCGTTTTCCAAGGCCTGCCAAGACTTTGGACTAAAAATCAGTCTGAAAAACACAAGTCATGGGTTGGGATGTGGATTCACCTCCCTGTATTACGATCTCTGAACAACTGGAGGTTGTGCATGACTTTGTGTACCTGGGCTCAACTATGTCCGACACGCTCTCTTTAGACACTGAGCTGAATAAATGTATTGGTAAAGCGGCTACCACGTTTTCCAGACTTACAAAGAGAGTATGGGCACAATCCAGAGTAAAGGCAGTGAGGAGAGCCCTAGCTGGGCTGCCCCAACTATTCCGTATCCAGAACAGAAAGTTATGCTGCATCCAGAGAGTCCGGAAGCCTGGGCTGCCCTAACTGCTCCACAGCATGCTAAGTCAGTGACGGCTGGGAGGGCTTGCTCCTGAGGAGACCCACCTCAGATCACACTGAACAAGGAACAGCTGTGGTACCAGCCTTAGAAGGAAGCCCAGAAGTTTCCCCCCTATATCTCTTTGCTGACGAGTGGTGGGGAAGGCATTGAGCCTATGCAGGGCTACTCAGCAGTAAGTCCCATTATGCTCCATGGGGTTTACTCCCAGGTTTACTCCACTCTCGAAGTGGCCTTTTTAGCCATACTAGATGCTGTTTTAGGACCTCTGTTCAGAGCACGATACCATAGTCTTTCGAGACTGACAGATGCCAATTATATGTGACTCAAATCTAATGCGCACTCTGATTTTGGAGAATAAATTCAGCTGGAAAAGGTGTGTTTTAAATTGGAATAAATACAGTATATTACATACAATGTATTACATTCGGCCTAAAGGCCGCATTTGGCCAAAGGGCCACCAATGTCAGCTCAATGTCGAGGACTGGAGAAAATATTTTGAATAGTTAGCAGGCCTCCGTCAGTCTTGGAAGACTATGGGATCGTGCTCTGCGCTGCATACGCTGCATGCGAAGCACGAAAGCCTGGGTTGGATTGTTATGGAGGATAGGCTGTTACCCAAGCAGCAAATCCCCCTCTCCACACCATTGAATTAGTCCCATGGAAAGGCAGAGCCAATACGATTGGATCCAGCAGCATCGCAGAGCTGGGCTAAGGACAGGAGCTCACCCTGTCTTATAAAATGTAAATAAACAGGTTAGAGACGGATCTTGGGCTCTGATTTCCAAGTTTTCTGCAAGGACCAGCACAGCACTGAAACAAAGAACATGCTGAAATGGACCCCCTGCTAGACTCCCCATGGGCTGCATCTGGCTCCCCAGCTGGGGTGTGGAGCACCCAGGAAATAAAAGCCACAGGATGTGGCTGTCCTGCCCCTCTCCGTCACAGGCTGCAAAATAATGCCCTGCAAGAGTCAAGGGCATTCTTGGCTTTGGGTGCCAGTGTCAACAAGGCAGTGCTTTGGGTGCCTGCTTTGGCCTCTGTCAGGCCAGCTTTGGCTTCCAGGAGACGTGCCTGTGGCTGTGGCTGTGGGTCCCTCTCACCTCTGGGCCGGCTCCAACTGCACACCTGTGTCAACCCCGGCTCCAGTGTGAGAACAGAGGGCACGGCCTGCACTGTTGGACTTGGCAGGCTGGCTGGAAATGCCCTGCCAAGAGGGTTGCCATCTGTCCTGAAAAACAGGGACAAGCCCAGTTTGGGGGTTGGTGTTCACATACTGGGAAATGGGACACAGGGTCCTGTCCCAAATTTGTGGAAGAGAATCATGTCAACCCTACTCCCCAAAGGTTTCCATTCTCTTCCCATCCCACAAGGACAGGTTCTTCAACAACTGCGCAAGCAGGGGGGACTCAGAAGGGGTCGCCTCCCCTGCTCTGTCACGGATGGAGAATTTCTGCTTGGCACACCAAGCCTCTCCAAAGCGGTTCTTTCTTTATTCATGTCAGAAGCACAGACGTGGGTCAAAAATGACATTAAATTAGAGGGCAAGCGCCCCAAACCGGGCTCCTTGGACAGCATTTTCCTTGCCAACACCTGATGCTCCTGAGTGCATGTGGAAGGGAGCACCTGTGGGTGGCTGGTTCTTCTGCACATTTGCACAGCCCGCCTTTCCTGGTGCATCCCCATTTCCTCAGGTTGCCCTGAGATCTTCCTCCCCCGGCACGCAGACCATTGAAGGATGTCCATACTGGCCATGGTTCTTCTTGGACAGGCAAGGGCAGGCCTAGGATTGGGCCCGTTCACTTGGCATCCCCTCTTTCCTTAGGTTCATGGCAGGCTGTGGCAACTGACAGGGAAGGTATTCCTTGATCTCAGTCTGGACTGTGAAAGTTGATCCAAAGTGGTTAGCAAGAGGGTGAGAGGTCAGGCTCTGTCCAGCAGTGCAGCTCAGCCTCTCTGAGCACGACCACCATGAAGCAGGAGCATGTGGGAGCCTGATCCTGCCACAGATATGGCCACAACTTTAAGGCCAGCATTAATTTCTGCCATTCCAGAGGCAGGATTCAAACTCCAATCACAGCCTGGCATTTCTGGTAGATTTGCTGGGTCGAGCGCTGAGTAGCGCTCAGCGACTCGCAACTTGTCCCTTCAGTTGCAGGAAGTCATTTGGAGTGTGTGGATTGAGCCCATCTTTGGGCCAACCCCAACAACCAAACATGCACATTTCAAGCCCATTTTAAGTGGGTACACTAGACCAGTGGGCTTCAAAATGGGAATCGGGACCCCGTTGGCGATCGCAGTCTCAGGTTTGGGGGTTGCTAGAGCAGGGAATCCACCCTCTTGGAATCTGGCACTGGGCTTTCCTGAGAGTAAGTCTCATTGAACACAATGGGACTTACCTCCAAGTAGACATGGAGGAACATCCCAGTAAGTTTAACCTGGGGTCCCAGAAAGATTTTTAAATTTGAAAGGGGGTCCCAGGCTGAAATGCCTGAAGATTTCTAGACCAAGAGAACCCCTGTCTTTTGGGGATTCAGATTCAGCTAATTGGCTCTTGACTTAATTGTAATATTGTAATTGATTTAATTGTTGGGCTCTGGTGGCTCAAGTGGTTAAAATGCCCTGCCTCGAACCAGGGTTCAAGAGCCGAGAGGAAAAAGAATCTTGGGTGTCCTCCTTTTCTTTCTTCTAACAGAGGCTCCGCAAGCACCATCGGAGATGCTCTAGGTTGGACTGGATGACCTACAAGATCCCTTCCCACTCTAGAATTCTTGGAATTAATAAATTATATGTAATAGATTATATTGAATGGTTTTAAATTTAATGCTAAGTAATATAGTGTTTAAATTAAGCACATACTCTAGGTTTTTAGCCATTAATTTTTCATTGACTTTGTAAACTGCTTTGTGAACTTTTTAGTTGAAAAGTGGTATATAAATATTATATCTATATCTATATCTATAGATAGATAGATAGATAGATAGATAGATAGATAGATAGATAGATAGATAGATAGGTAGGTAGGTAGGTAGGTAGGTATAGAAGTGTTGGACAGACAGACAGATATGGAAGTGTTGGATGGATGGATAGATAAGCAGACCTCCGTCAGTCTTGGAAGACTATGGTATTGTGCTCGGCGCTGCATACGCTGCATATGAAGCACGAAAGCCTGGGTTGGATTGTTATGGAGGAGAGGCTGTTCCCCAAGCAGCAGATCCCCCCTCTCCACGCCACTGAATTAGTCCAATGGAAAGGCAGAGCCAATACGATTGGATCCAGCTGGAGTCGCAGAGCTGGGCTAAGGACAGGAGCTCAGCCTGTCTTGTGGGGCTGACCAGGGTCTCAAACCCTGGCCTGCTGGTTATCAGGCACAACGTCTTAACCGCCTGCACCACCCACAGCCGCAGGGATAGATAGATAGATAGATAGATAGATAGATAGATAGATAGATAGATAGATAGATAGATAGATAGATAGATAGATAGATAGATAGATAGGTAGGTAGGTAGGTAGGTAGGTATAGAAGTGTTGGACAGACAGACAGATATGGAAGTGTTGGATGGATGGATAGATAAGCAGACCTCCGTCAGTCTTGGAAGACTATGGTATTGTGCTCGGCGCTGCATACGCTGCATATGAAGCACGAAAGCCTGGGTTGGATTGTTATGGAGGAGAGGCTGTTCCCCAAGCAGCAGATCCCCCCTCTCCACGCCACTGAATTAGTCCAATGGAAAGGCAGAGCCAATACGATTGGATCCAGCTGGAGTCGCAGAGCTGGGCTAAGGACAGGAGCTCAGCCTGTCTTGTGGGGCTGACCAGGGTCTCAAACCCTGGCCTGCTGGTTATCAGGCACAACGTCTTAACCGCCTGCACCACCCACAGCCGCAGGGATAGATAGATAGATAGATAGATAGATAGATAGATAGATAGATAGATAGATAGATAGATAGATAGATAGATGGATAGATAGATAGATAGATAGATAGATAGAAAGAAATGTATATATTTTCAGGTTTTATTTGGTCATGTCCTATATTTTTCCTGGATGTCCTACATTTTAGGACATTTGTCCTTTTTCAGCACTTCTGACATTTGCTCAGCCAGGATCAGGTGGCCTCAGGGCCAGCAGGAGGCCTGCTTTGGGGGCTGCAGAGAGATCTCTGGGGCGCCCTTTCCTAGGCCCCCTCTGTAGGTGTCTTGGTCTCCCATCCAGCCCAGGGTGACCAAATGCCATAAACTAAAAAACAGAAGACCCCCAATGGAGGACACCCAAGAAAAATGTAGGACGTGACCAAATAAAATGTAGAAGTATTCATATATCTCACTTTCATGAGGTTTCAAAGAGATTCCAAAGAATCTCTTTGGATTCTCATTAAATGTCAAGCTGCGACATAATTTCCAAATTGGTGGGGGTACATATGCCGTAACCCAAAAGAGGACAAGGCACCCCAAAATATAGGACACCCAGGAAAAATGTAGGACGTGACCAAATATCTGTACTGCTCCGATGTGCTTAATTGAAAGACTGGCTCGCTTCTTGTTCCAATTGAAACTCGGAGGAGATGGAGGAGTTCCGTGAGCAGGAAAAGGAGGACAGCCTGGAGGCCAAAGGAGGACAGTCCTGGGAAGAGGGACCTTGTCCACCTGCAGCCCGGGATCTTCGACGGGGCGGGCGGGACAGGTGGGGCCGTGGAGGGAGGGGGCGCGGCGGGGCCGGCTCCGCTCTTTCGACGGGATGGACGGCCTGCCTTCCTCGGAAGCCGCGCTCCTCCCCCGCCCGGGGTCAATCAGTCCGGCTGCCCCTCCTGCCCTCGCCCCGCCTGGGCTCTATAAAGCAGGGCCGGCCGGCCGGCGTCGAGAACGCGGCACTCACAGGAGCACCATGTCCGTGTCCGGCTCGACGGCCCCCGCGGGGCTCCCGCTGCTGCTGCTGCTTCTTCTGGCGGGGCCCGGAGCACGTGCCCGGAACGGGCCTGCGCCCGACGCCTCCCCGCTGAAGAGCGCAGGCTGGGAGCTGCTCGACCGGTTCCGCCACCTCTACACCAACAGCGACCGCCGCGCCCTCCACCTCCAGATCCGCCCCGACGGACGGGTGGACGGCAGCGCCGACCAGACCCCCTACAGTGAGTCTTGCCCGTCCCGGCCGCAGGGAGGCTGCCCGGAGTTCCGCTCCGAAGGCGCTGTCCGGGGGCCTCGCTAGACGGGGCGCACCACGGAGCTCAGCCCTTCGGAGCCGCTCCAGGTGGGCGGGACAGAGCGCCTGTCTTGCAGCGGCCCCAAAGGGGTGCGTGAGTCTGCGGTGGAGCCTTCCCGTCTAGGCAGCGAAGCCTGGTGCGTCCGCACCGTCGGGAAGGCCCGCTGGCCGGGCTGCGGGGATGCTGTCCGCAGGGGATGCTGGTTGCGGGGATGCTGCTCCGACAGCACCTGCTGGCGCTTCCCCGTCCGGACAGCGGAGCCTGGTGCGTCTGCCCCCTCGGGGATGCTCGGCTGGCCGGCCGCCTCTGCTGCTCTGGCCCTGGAGAACCGGGACCCCGATGGGGTGGCAGTTCCGCCGACCCGTCGCGGCGAGACCTGGAGCCACTCGTCGGGCGGGGAGAAGGCTCTCCTTTCCCGGGGAGGGCGAGGAGGGGCAGCGCTTCCCCGAGAAGCCGACAGGACGTAGGCAGGACGAGGCCGCCACTGCCCGACGGGAGGAGATGGAGGGGGAAACACCCCCTTGCTCCTGCTGAAAGGAGCGCCTTCCTTTCCTGGGATGGCTGGACTGGCGCTGCTCCTCAGGCTCCGCTCCCCAGGCTCGGCACACGTGCTTGGCTCGGGCCCGCCCGTCCTCCCGTCGGAAGAAGAGCCTCTTGGCTTTTCCCGGCCAGCGAAGCTGGGGCAGGACGGGGTCATCGGGGCTGGGATGGGCCGGGCCGGGCTGGGGGTCCTCCTGCAGCCTCCCGACGGCACCCGCATCGCTCCTTCCTTCCTTCCCCGCAGGTGCGCTGAGCATCCGATCCGACGGCGCGGGCTTCGTGGCCCTGCAGGGAGTGCAGAGCGGCCGCTACCTCTGCATGGACGGCAAAGGGCAGCTCTACGGAGCGGTGAGTCGGAGCCTTCGCAGCCGGACGGGCTGGAGCTCTCCTGGGGGGTTGGAGGAAGGAAGAGGGCGCCCCCCACCCCCAGTAGGGCCCCAGCCAGGCTGCGCCCCACATCTCCTCCCCTGGAAAAATCTTCCCTCGTCTTCAGGCAGCCCCTGGAATTCTTGGAATTCATTCAAGTACTGTTTGCCTCACATAAAGAGCTTAATTCGTTCCGGAGGCTGCTCTTCAAGTGAAACGCTCTTTAAGTGAAGCGGATTTTCCCATAGAAAATAATGGAAACTCAGACGATTGGTTCCACACCCCCCAAATATTCATATTAAAATATGAACAGGATGTAAAAATGATGACAAAACACTGGAATTGAATTCAAAACATGCATTCAATGAGCAGGATCCTATGAAGTCAACTTAGGTTACAATCCTAAAGACACTTTCCTGGGAGTAAGCCCCATTTAACACAATTTAACACAATGGGGCTTTCTTCTGGGTAGACATTGTTAGGAGACTGCAACCAAAGACACTTTCCTCGGAGACTTACCTGGGCTGCTGCTGGAGGTTCAAGGTGGTTGGTGGGGGAACTTGGGGGGAGTAGGGGCAGCTGCCACTGGCACCCCCAGGCAACTGCCCCCAAGTTGGGGGCAATTAGAGGCAGCAGCGCTGGCCGGCAGCCCTTTTAAAGAGCCTCCATGCAGAGCGTCAGGGCTGCATAGCACGCCTGCCCATTGCGCACTTGCCTGTTAAGTGAAGTGGAACTTGTTATGTGAAGCAAGATTTCTTGAAATTTTTGCTTGTTATGTGAAATGCTTGTTAAGTGAGGCGCTTGTTAAGCCAGGTACCACTCTACTACGCAGAAAGTTTTAAATTTTGTAATATTTTATATGAGAGAGAGAGAGAATGAACACCAAATCCCAGAAAGATCAAAATTTGGCCAAAGGAATCTTAAGCAAGGGTCAAACTGCAGCTTGAAGAGAGTTTGCAGGGCTGATTCCAACTGGATCTGATGGTTTTTCCCCCTTCAGCAATACTTCAATTCCGAGGACTGCACTTTCCGCCAGCGGGCCTTGGAAAACGGCTATGACACCTATGAATCTCCCAAGCATAATTTTCTGGTCAGCCTGGGAAAAATTAAGAAAGCGCCATTTCCCGGGATGAACCCGCCGCGCTACTCACAGTTTTTGGCCCGAAGAAACGAGATTCCTTTAGTGCGCTTCAACACCCCAGAACCGCGACGCAGGCAGACCAGAGATGCTGAGGTTGACCCCCGTGATCCCCTGGGGAGCTGGCTTCCACCGCCTGAGTATTTCCCCGACACTCCGCCAACGACCTTACCACCTGGCGTAGAGCACAACCCCGACCCCTTTGACACACACGTCTATCCATAGGAGCGGTAAAACCCAGGCAGGAGCCCCCTCTGGATAGAAATCTTGTGTCCTCGACCAGTACGGAACGTGAACAAGGACTTGCAAATCTCCACTGACCTTGAGTGAAGATAAAACCTCAACCCATTTCTGCAGGTTGCCTGCTGGGTTGACCTCTTTTGCCTTCTCTTGCCATCTTCTCTTGCCATCTTCTCTTGCCGATTGGCTCCAGCCAACCAGGAAACCTTTGTCAAGGCAAGGAAAGCCCCTCTAAGCAGTTGTTTGGGAAGGGTCCAGTTTCGGGACTGAATTTCCAGGGCCATGCCAACAAGGGGCATGATGTGCCATGCAGAGGGTTGGGAGGCAGTCATGGAGACTTTCTCAGGGTACGGGAGGGTTTCTTCCCTTACCCTGAGGATAAACCCTGAATTGGCTGCTTTGGCACTTGAAAGTTGGAAAGGGTTGGACTGTTAATCTGATAGATAGGTAGGGAGATAGAAAGCTTTCTCTTTCTTTCTTTCTTTCTTTCTTTCTTTCTTTCTTTCTTTCTTTTCTTTTCTTTTCTTTTCTTTTCTTTTCTTTCTTTCTTTCTTTCTTTCTCTCCTTCCTTCCTTCCTTCCTTCCTTCCTTCCTTCCTTCCTTCCTTCCATCCAAACATGCAGCCCTGGTTTTTGATTGGATGAGGGAATCTCACATGCAATATTCTGTGTACATCCAGTTCCATGTCACGCGAGGGGTGTGCACACAAATTCCCCTTCCTGGCCCTTTCTGGATCAGAGCATGAGTTCCAGCTGCACCACCTGGGCCTTTGTACTCTGACTTCTTCATTGCCATCGTGTGCGGTGACTTTGTCGTCTAGAACTGCAGCCTGTGTGTTGCCTCCTGTGCAAATCTACGCAGTCATGAGACTGACATGGAAATATTTCACACCAATGGGAAGTCAAATCAATGTGCCAGGCTGGTTTCAGCACTTTTATGGGTTTGAAATGGAACCAATTCCTGGGAGAACTTCTGGATCTGAAGTTGAGCCTAATCAGGGAATGTGGCCCAGATATGGGATCAAGATGCCAATTTGTGGCTGCCAGGCTAGAACTAGTACTAGTAGTAATTGAGATCATAATAATTCACCAACATTTTGTCTTAGTTCCAGCATGAATAATTTTGTCAGCATCCCTGAGAAGAGCCAGGCCCTGATTGGTGGAGTGGGGGGGTGTCCTTTCAAGTGCATATTGAGACATCCATGTGTGATGCTCCCTCATATTAAATTGAAGGACCTCTAGAGTGAGCACTAGTTATAGTTCCAGTATCGAAACTGGAGTGTCTTCCTTGCCCTTCTGTTTTTTGTCTGAGCCACCAACACACTGCGAGACTCACTGTCAAAAGAGGACATCTAGCAAAGCTGTACCTCTGGATCTTCTGGAGGAGAGCTCCAGCCCGTCCCTGATTCCCACCACCACGGTCTGGTTTGTTCCCAGTCCCTTGAAAGTGCAAGCAGGAAAATTAACATATTCATGTGGGAAACCTTCAGACACCAGCTAGTAGGAAACATGATTGTTGCCTTTTTCTGTTGCTCTATTTATTTATTTATTTGAAAAATTTACTAATTTCAGATATATTTATGAATATTTATGATGATGATGATGATGATGCTCTTCCATTCCATTTTAAAATGAAGATCAAAATAAAGCTTTCATTTTTCTCAGGAAAAAAAGTGCTGATTGTGGTGGTAACAACCTTAGGGGTCGGGTTGGGGCGTGCAGCGTTTCCAAACTGGTAGGCAAGGCACCCAAGAACGACGGAGGGTTCCTTTCACACCCATGACTCCACCAGGCATGGAGGCTGCTCACCAGACCTCTGCCAGAGGGGATGCTCCCCGCCCTGACGCTCCCCTCCCCTCCACAGCGTCTTGGGGGGACATTTGTCAATATTTGGGCACTTCAGATATAGAGAGGGTGGCCTCTTGTGCAGTTGATGGTCCCAGAGCAGCTGCTTCAAGTCCCTCCATTTAGCCTCCTGTATTGCAAGAACAAGCACTTGGCCACCCGCTTGGCCTCTGGTCACCCCAAGACTACATAGCCTGAGTATTTGGGGAGGAGGGGGTTATGGTGATAGGTTTTGCTTGGCTCCTCAGCCTTTTGTGCCCCCAATACACTGATTTGCAAACCCCAGAAGGAGGGCTGTTGCTGTTTTTTTGGCCTCTAATGTAGCAATTCAGCCACCAAAGCGCCTCCCATTTCTGAATCTCACCCCCCCCCCCCCCAGGAAAAGCTTCCTCAGGACTCAGCCAGGATTAATAAACCCCCAGAAGGCACGACAAACCCCCTGAAGTGTCTCCTTTACCCCCAGGAGCAGCAACCTGGCAGTAAAAGGCCAGCAGAGCACATTCTTTGCACTCAGGCCCAGGTCGGAACTGCCTGCCCCAGAGGCTGTACCCTTTTAGGTAGGACACTAGTGATATATGGCTTCCCCACAACCCCGGCACTTAAATACCCATCACGCCAGTGAGGCCATTCAGGAGTGCAGTGCACTGAAAGGGACCCACAGCTGCCTGGGGGGGGGGGGGGGAGGAAGGCAGGCAGTGCAGTTCCTCCAGTGACCACCAGGTGCCCCCTCCCTGCCAGCCTGGTCCTGCTGCTTCTTCTGGCTGCAGGACGTCCCCCTGGGCGTTTTGGCACATTCAAAGAGATGTCACTTGGATGCCCAGTTGGCACACATCATGGACCTGCTATGATATGTCCCAGGAACTGAAGCAGCAAGACCAAAGTGGATCCTGCACACCTCCATTTGTGGGTCCACCATGCACGTGCGTGTGACTCTTAAGCAGAGGATCAGGCCCCGTCCTTCAGGTGCTCGGACAGCAGAAGAGCAAACTCTTCCTGGCTTTGTTCTTAGTCTGTTCCTGCCCAGAACAGGAGCCTGGCCTGAAGGAAGAGAAGCTGGCAGTCTTTGGGCCCTGCTCTTGTTTCTGTCTTGCTTGAGAGCACCTGTGCCATGAAGCAGAGTAGAAGCATGTTGGGTGGTGTCCTCTGTTGAACCCTCATCGCAAAAGGTCAACCTGAATCAAAGTGGGTTGAGCTGAGGATGTCATTCCATATGGGCATTTGCCCCCCGCCCCCCGCCTCATGAGTGCCACTGAAAACAGTCAGTGAGCGTCCAGCCAAACGTGAAATGGATGCAGCTGCACATCGTATTACTGAGGCTGCAATCCCAACCCAGTTTGGCTGGCACAAGCCCTGTGTTGGATGCTGGAAGGCCCTTCTGCGCCACTCCTGGGGCGATCTGGCAGGTGCACAGACATGCGCTGGCCTCTCCCCACCACCATGGGAATGGGCAGCAGGTGAGTTGTGCCAGCTCAGTTGGTGAAGGTTGCACCCTGAGTTCACAGAGAATCCTCTTCTTGGAGGGTCTGACCCTTGACTTCTCTTTCTTCCAAGCCATGGACTGAAATGCCCACCCGGTGCCAGCCCCATCCATTTGAGGGTTGAATTAGTTCAGCAGCATAGCAAGCAGGTCACACATTTTCTTCAAGCCTTGACTGAAGTCGTAGTTCCTGTGACGAACATCACAACTCCTGGCTGTGGAACTCCATCTCTGGGCACACCTGCGAAGCCAGCTTGGAAGGACCAAAGCATGGAAGGAAATGGGAAGGAGGGGATGGGCAAGCAGTAAAGAAAGAGAAGTGAAGCCTGCGGAGCCCATGTGTTTTGTTTCCCCCCTCTCCGTGGAGCAGGACAGTGGCAACACTGTAGATCAGCCTCCTCAAAAGAAAGCATGAGAACATCAGAAGAGCACTGCTGGATCATCAGCTCCAGCTTCTTGTGGCTCACAGTGGATCATTCAGGGAGACCCACATCCTGGTGCCCTCCCTTCTTCCTGCTGTTCCGAGGAAGCCTGCTTCTAAAATCAGAGCTTGCACTTACCCGTCACAGCTTGTAACCAACCTGTGATGGTCTTTTCCTCCAGAAATCTGTCCAGTCCCTTTTTAAATTCATCTATGGCAGGAGCCATCACCTCATCCTGTGGCAAGGGGTTCTACAGGCTTCTTGGTTTGTTGCTTTGACTGTTCAGGTTTTCGTGTCGGGGCACCGCAGTAGCCAGCCGACTGCACCTTCTGTTAAGATCCAAGATGCATTTTCTCCTTCAGTTTTGTTGTGTTTTGTCTCCAAATCAAACTGCCTTTGCCCCCTGCCCGGTTCTGCTCTGGTGCTCCCACCCTGCCTTCCAGGGTGTCAGTCCAACCTTTTGTTCCATCATGAAATAAACTGGAGGTCTCTGGGTGGTGGGTGACCCCCCAGTTGACCGGCCAATGTGCCAGAGGTAAAGTAGAGCCACCCACCGTGCCTGAGTTTGAGCTGAGAACACTCAGCCAGGGCAGCCTGGAGCCGCTTTATGACAACACTGAACAGGATGACACAGGGGGAAACCTTAGGGCCCTGATCCAAGGAGCTCAGCAGCTGAGCTAAGATTTCAAGGAGCCAACCAGAAGGGAAGGAAGAGTGGGAAGAAGTGCTGGGGGCTTGACCCCCAAGGGTTGTGGCTGCCAGCACTGAAAAGTAGTGGAAAAGTTGTTGAGGGGAGCACAAGGCTGGAGCCAGTCCAGACACCCCTGCAAGGTGGGCTCAATGACCCCTCCGTCTGCTAGGCCTTTGCCAATGCAGGATGAAGCCAGGCCACGTGGCACAGCCCAGCAGAGAATGGAGAGACTGATGTCTCTGCCCGCTTCTGTTTCCACCCTAGGACTTCTCTGACTTCCTTGTCAAGATGGCCACATGGAAAGAGAGGCACTTTCTGTGTCCGGACAAACATGTTTCGTGGCCAGGCTTTGCTCCAAGGCCCTATCACAGATATGTGGTTAAAAGGCCGCCACACACAGATGCCAAGATCCAGCTGCGCCAGAAACTGCGCTGCCCGGTGGGGGAGAGTGCCCACTGGCACGTCTGGGGGTACCACACGTGGCTGGACGTGGGGAGGCTCCCGCCACTGTATCCCTCGAGACCTGACGTGCCTTTTGACAGCAACACCTGGCGATGGATCACGGCTCCCAGGAAAGACGCTATGGCGGAGCCCCCCGTCCCACCTCCTTCCTTACTGGACGGCAACACCTACCTGAAGTTCATCGATGGGGACGCCTTGTTTGTGGATCTGAGATCCAAGAAGAGAGTCGTGACCCGAACCAAGAATGAAATGAAGCAGTACAAGCAGCTCGGACTGAAGAGTGAGTGTCGAGCCCCTCCTGTGGACCCCAAGGGGAACATTCTGCCCCCAAAGGACTTCAAGAGGTAAGAGAATCTCTCCCTCCAGCTGGAAGCCTTTCAACTGATTGATTGATTGATTAAGTGATTAATTAAGCCCCAGCAGCCATACATGGATCCAACAGGGTGGAGGGCTACAGCTGAATGACTTGGCTGAGGCTGCAATCCTAAACACACTTTCCTGGGAGTAAGACCCATTGAACACAATGGGGCTTGCTTCTGAGTAGACATGGTTAGGATTGTGTTCCTTAGAAGTCTCCTTAAGGTGAGGAAATGCATCTTGAGGAAGGCCCCAACTGAGCAGGCAGGTCTTCTTGTATAAGCTGGTGGAACTCCATGTGAATCCATGAAGGTGTATCAGACCAGAGAGGGACACTAGGATTTGGCAGGTGACACTACAGCTGAACCCACACCCTTCCACCAACCCCTCCATCACCTTCCCATTCTGCTCACCCCTGCCCCATTGCCCCCATCCTCACACCCCCTCCAATATTACCTGCGCCAGGTGTCCCCTGCCACTTGTCGCTTCCATCAACAGCCAGGTTACTCTCTCCAGAATGTCATATTTGTGACAGCCAGAAAGTGCATTGCACCACCAGCACACCCATTTGGGTGGCATCACTGGGAGAGGGAATGGTGACTGTAGGTGGGATTCCTTCGCAAAGCAAGACCAGATCTTTGAGGACAGCATCTGTGGGCATGGTGTGGAAACAGACACGCTCTTCCCTTTGGCCCCACTTTACACAGCCAGAGTGAGAACAAAAGGGAAGGTGGTTCTTGCCCCACATCTTCCTTTGTGTAAGTCACCAAAATCAAAGCCACGGAGCCTTTTCAGTGCAGTTAAGCAAGGAGTTGGAGGCTCTCACTGACTGAGCACATCAAGTGCCCCCACTTTTATTACATAGGCTGCAATCCTAAAGACACTTTCTTGGGAGTAAGACCCATTGAACACAATGGGGCTTACTTTGGAGTAAACATGATTAGGATTGTGCTCATAATCAAATGTTCCTATAAGGACATAATCGGTATGGGAGCCTGGAGATGAACTACAGGTGGAGAAGCTAGAATGTATACAAGTCAGAAGAGGGGCTTCCACTGGGGCCCTTCCCTCCTCCAGCAATGGAATCACTGCCTGCCAGCAATCTGGCAGGAACCTCATTTTTAGGCCAGTTTGGCAGGCCCTTTGATGGTGGTTGGTGTCCTTCCCATGAAGCACAAGCGTCACCTTGTGAAGCACAGTGACTGAGCATGAGGCCTCATCACTAATGTGCCAGGTGGTCTCGGGAGTGTGGCAAGATTCTCTGAGCCTTGCTTTCTCCATCTCCAGTTTGGGGATGACAATCCTGGTTTGTGCCACGATGGCTGAGATGATGTTTGTGAAGTGCTTTCCATGCTTGAGAGAAGCTTGCAAAATGCCGAGCCTTGTGATCTTCCTCCTGGGCAGGTACCCGCACCTGCGCTCCAGCAACTGGAAAATGCCACCAGCATACGATCTGAAGCCCGTCTGCCCTTCTCCAAGGGAATGCTGGAACTACCCTTGCCCAAGCGGCCAGCCACATTATGAGGAGGCAGCCGACCACTTTGTCCTGAGGAACAGCACTCCGATCTACAACGAGCTCATGGAGAAATACCAGGAACTGTCCCTCTCGGGGAGCAAAATCAGGCAGCCCACAACTGCCATCTGAATAAACACAAGCAGGCTAAGCCTACAGGGTGTGTGGACAGTGCAGGTATATCCCAGTCCAACCACTCTACTGACTACTGGTGAAGTTATCCTTGGGTAGCACTTGCACAGAGCCTAAGGCTGCAATCCTATATACTTTCTGGGGAGAAAGCCCAAAGCATACAGTGGGACTCACTTTTGAGTAGACATGCATGGGTTTATGCTGTAAGAGCTATAAGCAACTAACCTTCTCGGGCCCCCTCCTGCCAACATAAACCCTGAGCTTCTCCACCCTCAAATTGTGAAGGTGACGGGTGCAAGAGAGGGAAAGTCCCCATGATCAGCAGAGGGCCAAATTTGGACTCTGGCTCTGCCTTGGAGAATGATGACAAGCAGCCTTTGTGGAGAGAGTCCAAAGCTCCCATCGGTTCAATTCTCTGTACCAGGCATCTTCAAGCTACAGATCAATAGTCTGGAGAAAGCCAGCCCTGGTGTGTGCAGAGCCTGCTGTTCCTCCACCCTGTCCTTATCTCATGCTCCAGTCTTCTCAAGTCCTGCTGGGCAGAGGCTGCTCTGCACCCTGCTTGGGGCAGAAATGGCTGACTGGAGTGACCTGGGGAATCAGATGCAAACTGAGGAGCATCGGGGTAGAACTGTAGGGTCCATTCACACCAGGTGTGCAGTGGTCTCCACTTCAAAGAACACAGATCTGCACCACAGATTCCTAAAACTGCTTTCAATCATTCACTCTCCCCAGCAAACACCAAGAACAAACAGATCTCTTAAGAGAACCAGTGAGAATGATCAGAATGTGTCATTAATGCAACCAGTTTGGTGGAGCTCAGGTACCCTGTCAAGGCAAAGGGATTCCAGGACACACTGGGAGTTCTGATATAGTATCTACTGTACCTTGTTGACCAAGGTGTTCCTCTCCAAGCTCGCAAAGGTCTGCTCTGGTATGGTGACCTTAACAAAGAAGTAAGCCTACCGCTGAATGCCCAATGCAAATAAGTGGCCACCAGATATAAGAAGTAGGACTAGTTGGGCCTTTGGCTTAATCCAGCATGTTCTTATGGTGCTGAAGGCCCTACATCCAGACACTTCAACGTTCATGCCAATTCAGGCCTTCAAGAAACAATGAGGCTGCCCTACATTTCTGAGGGCCCAGGATGTGAAAAATGGCAGACACTAGACCTACCTATCTGCACAGGGCAGGGCCCAGAGAGGTCACTCAGCTGATGGAACACTAATAATTTAAATTAAAATAAGGTAAATAAGTAGACTTGAATATTTTTATTTTTTAATGTTCATTAAAACAATACATATACTACAATGAGGTTGATAGCCCTGCATACACACACTCGCAGATGGCACCAACATCTCAAGGTCAATGGAGCACAAGGGCTGGAGTGGAACCATCACACACACGCAGATCACGGAGGAGGAACACAACAGCTCAGGTTCTGCAAACAGAGCAAATCCTGGGCATGTGACTAAAATCAGCCTGCAGAAATCTTCAGAGGAAAAATGTATTTTGGGCAACATGCAAATTACTTTTCACTCTTCCACACAAATAAGAGTGGCTGAACAGTTTGTCTCTGTGCTGTGCTCCCCTCTGGAAGAGCACTAAAGTGCTTTGCCAAACATCTTTCCCCATCAGCAAGAGGTAGTCAAGTATAGAAATGCCTTCACCAGTCATTCATCTGGGATAATGGAGACAGAAAGTGGGCCTTCCTGGCTGAGCAGGACTCACTAGGCCTGGCAACTTTCCAGGGGTCTGCAAAGTGCTGGACTGGCCCCCCCTCGGCCTCACCACGCAGCTGACCCATCAAGCAGGCCATGCCCAAGAAGTGTGCCCTGACCATTTGGGGGGGGGGGGGGGGCAGGGTGCATGCAGAGGCCCTGCAGATGGCGTGAATCAAGGCTTGTGCCAGAATCCAAGGCACATTCCATGCGCCATCACTGCAATCTTAAAGGACAACAACAGGCTTTAGAGGCAAGAAAGTAAGTCCATCTGGATCACTTATCCCCAAAGTGACCTGCCTGTCAGGCTGCAGAACAAGAACCAGATTCCAAAAAGCCAATAGAGAGGGCTTGATGCTCAAGGGCCTCAGAGCATCTGCAAGGCCTGGAGGAGGGTGGAAGACCCGAGGGTCACAACGGAGGGACAAAGTGGTGGGACCCAGGCACACCCTCAACCAGCTCGTTCCAGGGCTCCTGTATAAGGAAGGCAGGCAGCTGGTGGAGGGGAGGAGACTCAGGCTCAAGCATGCTAAAAAACCCATCAAGCTTAGAGAGGTGTCCAACTGACTTCCAGTAAGTTTACATTCAGGTATGTATCGATGGGCAGCAAGAGTAGCCTTTGGCATTCTGTGCCCGAGGCTGGAAATCTCACCAGCACCTTTTCTCTTACTAAAGGACATGGAGTATAATCCTCCAAGTCCTGTTGCAGCAAATGGAGCTGGGCTACTCTGTTCTTGGGTGTCTCCCTTTCACTTCCGTGAGGCCCACACAGAACACTTCCAGGCATATTTCACCCCAGGGTCAGATCTGTAAGATTCTGCCCCATGAGTCAGATGCCTTGAAGGAAGGATTGCCTTCGATGAGTGACCCTTTGCTAAAGTGCTAAAACCCACTATTCTGAGGAAGCCCCCTAGATATATTTTGCACATGTGCAGCATATGTGGGGAAACCACAAACAAATCAGTTGGCTCCAACAGGATACTTCAAGTAATACTGCAGTATTACCTAAAGACCCAGGTAGCCCCACTTGTGCAAATGCACAAAATGAATGATTATTTCCCCTTCAGCAATACTGCATGAATCGCTACTAAAAATGGCTACAAGTCAACTTTCCAAACAGAGCTTCAACATATTTTCCCTCCTAACAGTCCTTTGCTTCCCAAACAGACCGTATGTCATAAATAATTTAAAATAAAATATTTCTATATACTGCATACATGGTGCATATTTAATGTTTCAGATTTGCACCTTCTCCGCCATGGTGCCACATAAATGATCATCTCTATTAAGACAAAGGCAGGAGATTTGGGGTGCGATGCCATCTCTGTTTGTCAGTTTCACAACGAACTGGCTTATGCCGGTGTTGGGACTGACAGAAGACAGCTCCGTCTTGGTCAGCGTGGCTGGCAGTGAGCATGCAAGGTCTGAGATGAAGTAGCTGATCCAGTTCCTCATGTACGCCCCATGACTCACAATCAGCACGTGGGCATCCAGCTCAGTAGTGGCTCCATCACGGCAACGCTCCAGGCACAGGTGGTGGCCCCTAGGTGAGGCAGAGGTGCTCCCTGGAGCTGCTCCTGTACCGTTTTCTGCCACCCTTGGAGCTGCCTGCTTTCCCTGGCACACTTCTTGGCTCACCAGGTGACAAAGAAACTCAAAGAAGTCCTTGCCACGTTCTTTCACCTGCAGCAAGGCAAAAGACAGAGCAGAGCCTGCCAGATCACTGCACAGCCTCTTGGCCCAGCAAACTCTTGTCTGTTCCTCCTCTCCCTCCTCCCTCAGCCAGCCCAAACCCAAATGTCCAGGTCAGTAAATATAACCCAGAGGGTAAATTGAGTCCTCTGGAAAAGACTGCATTGGAGGCAACACTGAACTTGCTGCAATAAATCTGTTCCCCTTTGTGGCTCGAACTTGGCAAGTGTGGGTGGAATTCACCCCAAACCTGAATGGAGACCTCCTTCTTCAGGAAAATTTTAAAAACCATTCAGGGGGATTCCTGGGGAGGGGAAGAAATGCTGAAAAGGCGGGTGGCACAAATGCCTCCTCCCTCTAGTGCAGGGCTGTCCACACTTTCAGCATTAGGGCTCCTGGATCTTTAATGATTGTGCAGAATTTCAGCAGGTGCAGCTTGTGATCTGTGAGGTGAGAAGTTGCTTCTCCACACAATGGGTAACCGGCACGAAGCTGAAAGTTTGGATACCTCTGCAAGTCTAGTACAACTACTGATTTATGGGACACCCAACCACAGGCAACAAATGGAAAATGCATGTTAAGAATAAGAACTTCATGAATGTCCAAGCAGGGCACACTGTCAAGTGAGCAGGTGCAGGAAGGCAGAACCAGAATCTGCAGCATCACCAAGCAGCTGGAGACCTGGAGTCAAACATCTGGATGGTACGAAGAACCAGGGAGTGAACGCCAGCCTTTGGCCAGGCACAGCACTCTTCTACTTCTCTCTCCCTGCTTCCCTCCCACCTTTGACTTCTTCCTCTAAAAAACAATCATAGGCATAACTCTTACTGAAAATGCTCGTCTTGGTGTAATTCTTAGTATAAACCCTCTAACCCAGAGAGTGCCAATCCCCAGCCTGTGGGCCAGAACTGGCATCCTGAAAAAGCCATCCCTTTGTGGTATCTTCTGTTCCAAGCTGCTAATCTTGCCAGCTGACCATCCTAGAAACTTGCACTGGGCTGCCAATTCTGGAGCACAGCCTAGTGGAGTGATGGGCAGTGGAAGATCCTGGGGGGACTGGCTGGCAAGATAAGTGGCTGTGCTGTGGCACAGAAAGTGCCCTGCCACACAGGGACAGCTTTTTCAAGATACAACAGTCCATGGTTTGGAGACCACAGCTCTAAGCATTATCACCCCCATATAATCTGTAGCATCTTACAGGTCCAACCTTGTTAAGCACCAATTTTCTTGTACACAGATTTGCCTCAATACAAAAGGCCTCTGCAAAGGAGAAGGAACAGACCAATCCTGGAGAAGGACAAAAATGCATCCGTTTAAAACCACAGTTTAAAAAACAGCTTTTCCTCCTGTTGTAGGAAGACAGTCATGCAAAAATCATTCCATTCTTTAGCTAAGACAGGCAAGGGCAGGGGGGCCTTTGCATTTCTTATTGCTGACTGTATCTCTACAACAGGAAGAAAAGCAGTTTTTAAACAACTGTAAAGGGATGCAATATTTTATTTAACACATTTTTTTGGTATTAGCAGGATTCAAACCCTTGTAGATAACAAGTACTCCATTAGGGGCAATGAAGCAAGAAACCTGGAAGTGGTTTCTCAGGGAAAAAAAATAGAAATAGGGAAAAATATATTTTTCCACTGCTATTTATCCACCATCTTTTAATCCACTGGAGGTTCCAGAATGCAGCCCTTGTGGATAATGAGGGACAACCTGTAATTTCTGCAGCTGAGCTGTTGAGGCTGAAAGAAAATGCGTATTCCTTTTAGGGCAATGATTCAAACTGGGGAAGTCCCCACATGCAACTCAAGGCCCCAAACGGTCCAACTTTCCAGTACTGATGCAGCCATGCCTAGGGGGTTATGGGAGCCGGGACCAGTCTCAGAGACAAGGGAATGTTTGTTTCCTTGCTTCCGGGCTCTACTGTGGCTGCAGCAGTTCTGAGCATTTGGAGAGGATTGGGCTCACAGGTGCTGAACAACACTATTATGCAACACCACTTTGGCTTTCTCCTCTCTGGCATCCCCTCTTACAGTCTAGACAACCAGAGCACAGCTCGGGCAAGAGAGAGGGCACGTCTTTGGTGCAACACACCTAACTACACAAAAGTCTCTCTGCACAACTCCCAAACAGACAGAAGAGTGAATTCCCAAGCAAAGCCACACCACACAAACCTCATCAAGAGTTTCTCCTCCAGGAGGGGTGAAAGATGGACACTGTTCTCCAGCCGCTTTGGCCATTGTCTTGAGCTCACTCAGGGGTTTTCCTTCTGCCACCCCATATTTCTGTTTAAAAGGATAGGGACATATAAGTGGCAGTAAATGCAGTTAAAATTACTTCAATTAAAATGTAGTCGACTCTTGGAGGGCAGACAAAAACTATTTTGAAAGTTCCATACAAAATTCCACACAACGTGGGACCCTTTGCTCCCCAGCAATTCAGGGAAGCAGGGAGGGCTGCCAACCAGCCCATGTTTTACTGACCAGCAAAACTGTCTCCTGCCAGCTCACCAGGATCAGGTGTCTGAAAAGCCACATACCTGGTCAGGCTCTATTAATAACCCTCCAGGTTTTGCTGTGTTCCATCCCAGAGACCAATATTTACAGAATAAAGTACTGCTAACTGAAAAAGCTTCCCCCAAGCGCAAGATAGAAGTCATATTAGGAATAAACACCATGTAGTAATAACTGATTTTTCTTAGCAGTCCATTTTGAAATGATCAGATGTTATCAGATGACCCCTGAGATGCAGTTCAAAAGGTAAACTGACGCCACCTTCTCAGCAACCTACACAGTCCCTGGAAGAGCCAAGGCCTGACGGTGACATACTCTGGTCCAGAGGCAGAGTAACAAGGGTCTGGTCTTTCCAGATCCTTTCTGGAACACACTCCAGAGCGCCTGCTCCAAAAAGAATCCAGATCTTCGGAAACGTGGATGCAGTTCTCTCTGACCCCACTTCCTTCTTGATCACCTCTGCAGACAGCTTCATTTGCAGCCAAAAGCTGCTGCTGTGCCTCAAGCCTGGGTTGTCTCAGAGCAGCTGCCAGTTCCTAGGCTGCCAACAGGCTCCTATACGCCACCTCTCTGGTGCACAGGCAGCAGGAGGACCTCTATTTAGGACCTGTCTTTGCCGTGGGGCTTGGACTTCAGACTGCTGGCAGTCACGCTTCAAGGCAGGCAAGCGTCAGGGGCACCCCAAAGACCTCTGTGCTTAGTGGGGATCCCCCCACAAGCTGTTTCTCCATTTTTATTCTATTCTGTTTTACAAATACTGTGTTTCTATGTTGTTGTAGTTTATGTACTATACTTTATATATTGTACTGTAATTTATTTATTGTGGGCTGCCTGGGCATTTTAGTTTCCACAAAGAAAGGTGGCATTTTAAATAAATGAATAAATAATTCAGGACTTGATTCCGAATAAAAAAAATAAGAAGCCTGCATGCTGAGTTCCCCAGTTAAATAAGAAATGGGCATGGGAGGTGCAAGAAGTATTGTACTTTATACAGGGCTTCCCCATAAACATACTTTCCATATCCTTGGGGCAGGGGCCCAATAGCAAGGATGCCCAATAGCATACTTTATGAAAAATGTACATGAAAACGTGCCACTCTATCAGTGGAAATGGTTTGGATGCTCTCATGAAGACAGCCAGCCTCTTCTCAACTTTTAAAATTACCAGTGATAAAGAGAACCTTTCTAGTTCTCTTTATTAAAAAATTAAAAATTACTAGTGATAAAGAGAACCTTTCTGCAACAGTTGCAACCATTTGCTCAAATGAACCAACACTTACAATAGTCACTCTGAACCTGAGCGCATGATGCAGGCTCAAGCAGGCCACAGGGACACAGAATTTCCAGCCATGCAAAAGCAGGTGGTGACCGTGCAGAAACTATGGCACCCACGGCTTTCCGAAAGCTCTGTGGACATGGTGTACCCTCTACAGACCTCTGCTCAGGTGGCTTTTTAAGGGGTCTCTGCGTTTACCATTCTGCAAAAGAAATGCCTCAGCAGAAGCAACCATTGCTATACGTACCCGCTCTCGAAGCCTGGCATCATATTTGACAGCAATCCCTTTGCAAAACTGGCTCTGCCCAAGAATTGAAGCTGTGGTCTGGAACGTTAAGCAAGGAAGTGATGTTTTTGGAGGAAATTACACATATAAAAGGGGTTTTTAGATGAACATCTGCAAACTGATATTAGGAAAGTAAATATCAGCTTGAATAAAAATACTGTTTTTCTTCTGTCTCTTTCTTCGGTCGCTGGCACAAAATGGAGAAGCAGCTTTTCACAAGTCCAAGTGAAACAAAATATAATCAAATCCCAATAAATTAAATCCCATAAGATTGCAGAACAATCTTACAGCATTGTTGTGGATGAAACAAGATCTTTAGGATGTTCTCAAAATACTTCAGACTATTATTTTCCTAAGGCTGCAATCCTAAAGACACTTTCCTGGGAGTAAGACCCACTGAACTCAATGGGGCTTACTTCTGAGTAGACATGGTTAGGATTGTGTTCTTAGTTTCTCTATGAGGCAGAATAGGGTTTTCTAGTCCTGGATTAAAACTGGGGATTTTGTACCCGGGTCTCCCCAATTAGCCAGAAAGCTCACTGATAACCTTGGCGGACAATTATCATCTCTATTGAGAGAGGGTAAAGAATGGCATAGGCTGCAATCCTAAAGACATGTTCCTGGGAGTAAGACCCACAGAATGCAGTGGGAGTTACTTTTGAGTAGACATGGTTAGGATTGTGCTCATACACTCTCATCCTTGCAAAAAGGAAGATTTTTTTTCAAAAAGCATAATAATACAAAGTCAAAATTTAATTTCAGAGCAGCTGCATCTTGGTTCTAGTTCAAAGGCATGTCAAAACACACACACACACACACACACACACACAACTACTGCACTGTGCTTCCCTTCTTCTGTCTATCCAGATAACAAACAAAACACATTAGGCTGTGGCAACTTTACTATTGCTATAGCCTTGCTGTTTTATCTGTGTTTTTTGATAGTCTAAATGCTGCTCTTCCACCACCTGAGTAGTTTATTCACCAATTTCTGAAGATTTTGACTTATACAGGGCAAGACATACATTTCCCCATCTTCGGGGGGGGGGGGCATAACTGCAGATCTTATATCTGTGGATTCACTTATTCATAGACTGGGTCCCCTATGCATGGACTCCCAGGTTCTCCATGCCTCTTAATGCACAAGGCATTTCAAATGTGACTTCAAGTTTCTCAGGGAAACCAGAACTGACATTTTTCTTATTTTACAGGCTCAGTCTGAGCCCAGCAGAGGTCACAATGGGTATCTACAGCCTCTGCTGAGCTCCGAAAGCACTCTGGATGTGAGGGGAGCATCACCTCCAGAGGTTGGGGGGCATTACCTGGTATCCTTGGTTTCAATTAACCATGGGGTGGGGGTTCCACAAAAGAATCCCTGGCTTTACCAGAGCAGATTTGTTTCTGAAATAATCAACACAACAGGAACAACCAGATCCATTTTGTGATTAAATTCCTCAAGTTTCTTAAAACTCTGGTGTTCCACCACATCTTATTTCAGAAGCCAGCATAAGACGCACACTGCAAAATAAGTGAACAGTGCTCAGCAAAAGGAAAAAGAGCTGCTAATGCAGTGAGTAATGGGCTGATGCTGATCTATCCTGCAGGCAGCACCCTTGTCATAGGAACCAACATGTCCCCCACACACATGGATCCCTGTTTTCACCTGTGAAGTCACTGGTCTGACTTCACTATTCATTCCACTTTATTTATTTAGTTTATAGCCTGCCTTTCTTCCCTAACCAAAAGGAACTCAAGGCGGCTAATAACAATGAAAACAATAAAGCACCACTAAAATTAGATGACAATAAATACAGATTAAAACACAATTAGATTATACACATGCAGGCAGCCTAAACTTGGTACTTGCCTGCTTTGCCCGAAGCAGATCACTTGCAAAGACATGAGTAAACTTCACGTGACTTAGGAAGACACCAGCAGCATGCGCTTGTTTGAAACCCTTCTCAGAGAGGGGCTCATCGACACCCTGTCCTGCAAGGAGCAAATGGGGGGGATCAACCGCTTGAGGAAGATTTGCTTGACCCACCACTGACAAGCCCCATCTAGAGTTTGCAAGAGTGGAAACAGAAGGGGACCAGATCACACGAGCAGGGGAGGCACGGAGATGCCAGGCCAGAGAGGGTGCCCGGTTCTCACCATTCTTTTGAGAAACAGCTAATCTGTTCCGATCATGGGTTGTGGAGAGAAGGAGCCTTCACTTATAGATGCTCAGTCTCCCAGCAGCCCATCTCACTAGGGAAGCAGATGCAGAAATGCCGGCTTGCAAGAGAGAAAAGTACCTGAGGAACTAAAAAAAGCAGGCCTCCGTCAGTCTTGGAAGACTATGGGATCGTGCTCAGCGCTGCATATGCTGCATGCGAAGCACGAAAGCCTGGGTTGGATTGTTATGGAGGATAGGCTGTTACCCAAGCAGCAAATCCCCCCTCTCCACACCACTGCATTAGTCCAATGGAAAGGCAGAGCCAATACGATGGGATCCAGCTGCATCGCAGAGCTGGGCTAAGGACACGACCTCACCCTGTCTTGTGGGGCCGACCCGGGTCTCAAACCCTGGCCTGCTGGTTAACAGGCACAGTGTCTTAGCCACCCACAGCCATGTGAGGAACTAGCAGGCACTAAAAAGAGGGGCTGTCTGAGCTCTTCCCCAAGGTGGAAGCCTCATCAGGAGTCGGGGCCCCTTCCACCCAAGTCCTGGGCTCCTGTCCCAGCCTAGTTAGCAACAGATCCTGACTCTGCACATGCACTTCTGGAGAGAAGATCAGGGATCTCAGAAGCAGCAAAGTGGTTGGATATCCTTCATTTGACAAGAGCTGCAGTGGTGTTTGGGGTTCTTAAAGGTGTTAGTGAGGATGTGACTCATTAACAGTCTCAGGAGCGGCAGCGGAGAAGACACTCACCTTGCAGGATCTTCTCTTTGTTGAACCTCGTTTCTCCACTGAAAGAAAGAGACAGAACAGTTTCACAGAACCAGCATTCTCACCATTCTCAAGCTTCTGGCCTGAGAGGGGCCTTCGAAGCTGGGGGTGCCGAGTCCAGCCTGCACGGCTCCCACTGAACTCTTTCCCAAGACGTCCTTGTGGTTTGCAGAGCTGCTCCCACCTGGTGCCTCTGAGGTTTTGAGGGTATCACCCTCGCTTTTGAGGGTATAGGGGGGAAAAGTGGCCACTGTGTGAAGCAGAGTCTGTCACAAATACCACTGACAGGGCCTGGGTGATGCGTGTGGGGTGCAGGAGGACACCAGGAGGTGGCTGGACAGTGGAGTCAGAACCGGGGGTGTGTCTGCAGACACGCATGGAGGCAGCATGAAGACATGAGCAGCTGCAGCCACAGAGAGGAGACTTCATGTGCTGGAGGGGGGTTGTCCCCCTTCAGCCACTCACTCATTCCAGGCGCATCTCTGAACTCTTCAAAGTGTGGGTTGGGACCCCCCTGGGGGAATCATCACTTCATTCCAAGGGGGGTGACAAAAGCTGAGCGCCCTTACAAATGAGTCTCACTGAACACAATGGGACTTACTTCCGAGTAGACGCTGAGTGGCTCTGGCATCAGTGATCACTTTTACTATTATCATGCTTGTTAATGGGGGGGCAGGTTTCTGCTGGGTCTGGGGGGCCCTAGCGTGACTGTGGGGGGCGCAGAGTGCCTGGTGGGTTTGGGAGGGCAGGCTGTAGGAGGGTCTGGATGTGGCTGTGGGGGGCAGGGTTTCTGCTGGGTCTGGGGGGCCAGGCTGGTGGGGGCATGCTGTGGGAGGGCTGTGGGGGGGTTGGGGGCAGGCTGTAGGGGGCAGGCAGTCTGGTGGGTGGAGGTTCCAGGGGTGCTCCCCAGAGAGACCCTCCTTGGTGGGGGGCAGGCTATGGGGAGCTGGCTGTCTGGTGGGGGGCAGGCTGTGGGAGGGTTGGGGGGCAGGCTTTCTGGTGGGGGCAGGCTGTGGGGGACAGGCTGTCTGGTGGGGGCTGGCTGTCTGGTGGGGGGCAGGCTGTGAGGAGGTTGGGGGAGGCTGTGGAGGGTTGGGGGCAGGCTGTGGGGGCCGTGGGGGGAAGGCTGTGGGGGGGCAGGCTGTGGGGGGCTGGCTGTCTGGTGGGCGGCAGGCTGTCTGGGGTGGGGCTAGGCTGTGGGGGGTTGGGGGGCAGGCTGTGGTGGGATTGGGGAGCAGGCTGTCTGGTGGGGGTTGGGGGCAGGCTGTGGGCAGGCTGTCTGGTGGGGGGCAGGCTGTCTGGTGGGGGGCAGGCTGTGGGGGCTGTGGGGGGCAGGCTGTCTGGTGCGGGGCAGGCTGTGGGAGGCTGGGGGCAGGCTCTCTGGTGGGGGGCTAGGCTGTGGGGGGTTGGGGGGCAGGCTGTCTGGTGGGTGGAGGTTCCAGGGGTGCTCCCCAGAGAGACCCTCCTTGGCCCAGCCTGGCTTCGGCCCCCCACAGGGCCCCCGGCCTCCCCCCGGCCCAGGCGCTGCCCCCTCTCCCTCCGCCCCTCGCCAGGCCTCCCGTGGCGGGGAGTTCCCCGGGCCCCTCAGGAAAGCTCCTCTCCAGCCCCTCCCCCACTCACTGCCGGACGAGGGTCAGCCCGAAAGTAGCCATGCTCGACCTTCCTCCGAGCTCGCGCTGGCACCGGCTTCGGTGACGTCACGCGCTGCGTGCTCCGCCCACTCCTCCAGCCATAGAGAGGAGCGGCCGGAGCGGCCCAGGCTCCGTCGCCAGGCAACGACCGCGCAGCCGCTCTGGCCTCCCGCTGGGCTCCCCTCGTCGTCTCTCCCGGCACTCCTCACGCACTGACTCCCGAGGAGGCCTGGAAGGACACGGTGGGGCGGGGGCTGTGGGGGGCTTCCTTCTGGCCTGGCCTCCCCTGGGGACTCTCAGGTGTCGGTTCCCAACGTGGGGGTCGCGAAGAGCTGGGCGCCGCCATCTTGGAGTCTGGCATGATGGGCGCCGCCATCTTGGAATGGGGCACTGGTGCAGCTTCCCTGGGAGTGTCACTGAATAGAAATGCACTTAGTTCTGAGCAGGCAAGGGGATGACGTCACAATGATGTCACTTCCTTTTGATGACATCACTTCCTGGAGTCCTGGACCCTCTCAGAGGGTCTGGTGGGCCCTGGACTGCCTGGTTCTCACGGTGGGGTCACAAAATGGTGGGGTCTCCATCTTGGAGTGCGTCTCACTGGACACAAAGACACTCAGTGCTGAGCAGGGAGGCTGGATGAAGTCACATTGATGTCACTTGCTGTGTGATGACATCACAATGATGTCACTTCCTGTTTCAGGATGGCGTCACAATGTCACTTGCTGTGTCAGGATGACATCACAATGTCACTTCCTGTTTGATGACATCACAATGTTACTTCCTGTTTCAGGATGACATCACAATGGCACTTCCAATTTGATGACATCACCGGTACAGACTGAAGGGGGGTCCCACGGACAGCACCAAGAACGTGACGCTTCAAGGGAGGATGTGTGGGGCAGAGGGAGGCTGACAGGTGGGGGGAGGCAGGCATAACGCGGCTGGCGTGACCAAATGCCTGGGGTGCCTGGAGTCCTCTGACACTCCCACTTGGCTCCTTGTATTGACAGGCTGCCCAGAGACGGGGGCTCACTCCGGGATGCAGCACTCGAACTGCTGACCTTCATGTTGACAGTCCTGAACCCCCACAGCCCTCTGTGGGAGGCCATGCAGTGAAGACTCCCCCTTCCTCCCTCCCTCCCTCCCTCCCTACGTGTGGATGGACATGCTGCCCCCTCAACATCACACAACACAAAGAGAGACACAAGCCGTGAAGAGGTCAGGTCAAGGTGAGTTTAATGTCCGTACGACACATCTGACCCTCCGGATACACCTTCTTCCACCAGCCATGTCACCTGGTTCATGTGAACAACTTGGCAATGAGACCACACAGGTCACAATCCTCCCCACACAAAGGCAATAACGGCCTCACTTCCAAACCCTGATCCTGCGTCCGACCGCACCTCCCGCACCCCCTGACCATATAAAACACCCCTGTCCCCAGAAGAGCACATCGGGGAGAGAATCACATTGGGCAGATATGGCGTCACACACGGTTAAAGCAAAACAAACACAAAAGAGTCCAGACCGGAGATTGTGCAACTGTCAGTGTGGTTTGAGGTAAGTGGCAACCGGGTCATAAACATAGTGGGGAAAATGCAGTCTTACTTCAGCATGACTTCACCCCACACATCTCTTGTCTTGCAAGGTCGGTCCGTAGGGTACAGCCTGGGAATCCAAACGTCCAGCTGCACTGACCCAAAGCGGTTAGGATTGCACCCTTAGGATTCCGTACATCGGCTCAAGCTCTTGGTCACGACAGAGGACTCCATGCGAGCACAGGTTTGCTCACATCACCCTATTTATTTCAAGGCACATTGCAGGCAGCCAGGCCCTGGAGATGCACTCCAGCAACGGGCTTCCTCGGGAGTAGGCACAACACCCTTCATATTCTCCTCTGGACTGCATTTTTCCCCACTATGGTAAGGACACCAAAATCCATGAGGGAGCCCTCGTCTCTGTCACCCAGGAAAGCGTTCTCCGTCGCGACCGGAAGGAACACGGGGCTTTGCCCTCGACTGCGGGGCTCCCAACGCAAAAACTGTCAAGTTGTGAGGTATGTGAAAATGGAAAATAACTTTGTTGTCCAGTAAACCTGAGGTAAGAGATAGCAGGACGTGAGCAGAAATTCAAACAACAACAAAGACAGACGCCGTCAGGACACGACTGCAGGGCATTTCCAGTAAATCAAAGGAACTCACTGCATCTCCACTTCGCCACCCACTTCAGGAGTTGAAATTTAAGCAGTAAAATAATATATTATAAAAACGTTTATAAAATAGCAGCACACTCAGTGAAACAATACAGCTAAGTACTGTTAATGTGAATAAGAATTAAACAAATTGTAGCTCTTTAGCAGCGTAAAATACCCCCTTATATTCTTACTCCACTTTCTACCCTTTCTTCAGCCAAAGACGTGGCCAGAGTCCGTTCCCCAAAGATGCTTCGGCACGTTGAGTGTTGAATTTTTTACCTTGAAAATACAACCACCAACAATTCACCCAATCGCTTCTCACCGGATACTGGAAAACTTAATAGGATTGTGCAGAGTCTCTCTCTCTCTCTCTCTCTCTCTCTCTCTCTCTCTCTCTGCCAACAAAATGCTGTTCTCTTGAGCAGATGGAGCAGGAAACTAAAAATTCAAGTACACTGAATACACCCTTGTAATAATAATAATAACAACAACAATAATAAATGATAAACGTTGCACACCTTGATGTTTGCTGCCTTTATGATTTGATGAGCAATTTTCTGCTGCTGTCCACACACGAGGACAATGGGCTGCAGGGAGGATGAAATTCCTGCTGCCATTTTGACCTCAGACTTTCCTGTGGAATGTTCTGGTGGGAATGTCATCTCAAACTGGTGTTGGAAATTCCAGCAACACCACAACCAACTAACTAGGAACCCCAGACAAGAGGAGAAATGGGGGAGGGTGGGAGGAAGCACTCTAGACCCTCTATTTTGGATGGTGCCGGTTTGCTTTGCTCAGCGTGTCATAAGCCATTTCATTTTTCTCCCTTAGGAACAAGAATTCAAAGTGCTTTTCCAATGAAATGGTTTATAATAATGCAAACTGGAAGTGAGACTAGAAGTGGCATTTCTTTTAAGGAAGCTGGGGGGGGGGGTGAAACGGGATCTTTTTTGGCGGGTCTGTCAAAAAAGGGGGGCAGAGCATGACTGCTTCCACCCACTGAACACCTGCTGTGGACTCTAATTTCCTGGCTGCCTGGACCAGTCACCACCTTCTGCAGGTCACCTGCAAGGGTCGATGTCCCAAAGCGACCTTTTCCTGCCTTCTCCTTTTACGAGTACGGGAGACTGATGGAACCGTCTCCCGAGATTGATTTGCAAGGCTGCCTAACACCGAGGCGTTGTGTAAGCCTGACAAAGAGTGTGGTGTCCAATCTAAGCATGTCTGCTCAGAAGTAAGTCCCATTATGGCCAGCAGGGATTACTCCCAGCAAAGTGTGCATAGCCTTGGATACTTGGAGGAATTTCAACCTCCAAATGCCAGAGCAGGAGGCGAAGGGGGCACCTGGATGCAGGCATCTGGTGGGCCGCTGTGGGATACATGAAACTGGACTAGATGGACCTTGGCCTGATCCAGTGAAGGCTCTTCTTATGTTCTTATGGTTATAGGGCTTAGGCTGCAATCCTGATGACGCTTTCTTGGGAGTAAGTACTATTGAACGCAGTGACTGATTTCTGAATAGACATGCTTAGCACTGCACTATTAGTCAACTAATCAGTTAGATTAGTTGACATAATCTTCTGACTAAAAACTGACCCCTGACACATCTATTAAAAATATCAGTGGCTGTATTAAAGTTCAGCTGATACTTCGGAAGATGGTCTCTTAAAGCCTCTGATGCCAGCCGTGACACACACAAGCCACATCTAAGAACAAGCTTTCCCCCTCAAAACTTGTGTGTGCACCAACTTCTCAGTACCTAATCAATGAAACCAATCTGAACAGCAGAGAAGGGTCTTCTTAACAGATGCTGGCCCTCTTCCCACCGTCCAAAGGATCTGCTCCATCCCAGCGAGGGAGAGTTTTCTGCATTGCGGCTTCTGAAGCCAATGGGCTTCTGCAACATCATCCAAGGTGGATGCATCTTTCCATACATCACATGTGATCACACAATGCTCTGTCTAGAGCAGGGTCTTGTACAGGAACATCTTAGATGTTCTAGTTAAGCAATGAGTAAAACTGAAATATTTTGAGCCCTCCTCCTCCTCACGGCTGTGTGAGACGAGCCGTTGTAAAACGGTTGTCTGCACAGATTCATAAAGTGAGTGGCGTCCGTTGGGAAGTTCTGCTGAAATAGGTTGGAGTGGTACTGCAAAGTACCTGCATGGCCTTACCTATCCCACACCACACACACTACCTGCACTGGACACCTTCCCTCTGGGTTGTCCATCACTTTGCAGTGGCCCAGTTGGAGTAGCAGGACTGCACCTCTGCAGGGAAAAGTCCAATGGCTTTTTCAGAAGAAAAGGTGTGCGTTGTGTGTTCACGTGGGAAGGGGAAAAAGACAGGAGAAAAGTTAGCAGGATCCTGCCCATCTGGCTGGCAAAGTGAAGCATTTTGTCCTTAGGTAGCAGCTACCACCAAGAGCAAGACTTAAGCATGGCTAGCAAGAACTCTACCAATACTTCTTCCTAACACCCAAGTAGGGAGCAATTCCCCACTGAAACTAGAGAAGCATCACTGAAATGTCCAGCATCACTTCCTCGCTCTCAACAGCTCAGTGGCTTCAGCGGTCTTTTTCCGCAGTTGGCCTCCAACGCTCCCACCCTGTTGCTTCGCCGTTTTGGTAAACCATTCCAGAACAATATTGTCCACACAATATTCCCCCCCCCCTTAAATCTAAACAAGAGGTGCATGCACTAGTCATAACATACGTATCCAAAGCGTGGATTATCTACTTTGTTCCCACAGACTGGGGCTGTATCTAGCTAGAGTGTTCAATGCTTTAAGAAGCAGCTCACATCTTCAACACAGAACCAAAATAGCAATTATTCTAAAGTCTACTGTTGTGGGATTCCCTTGTGTATCACAGGCACGGAATGCTTCTGTACAGAATGACCGTGTGCGCGATCCATGGCAAGCGTCCTCTACGCCAGCCTCGACAACAGGGACTTGCACAAGAGCAAAACCCTCATTTTCACACGGCTTGCACAAGCACCATTTCGGGAAGATTGTGCCTTTAACAGGCTTTTTTGTCTGGTTTTGTAGTCATCTCAACCAGAGTTTCAATACATTCGATCTGGGAAGTGATCCAAGTGAGAGAGGACTGAAAGAGAGGGTTGGAGAAGCGAGCAAGCTTTCTTTCTTTCTTTCTTTCTTTCTTTCTTTCTTTCTTTCTTTTTCTTTCTTTCTTTCTTTCCTTCTTTCCTTCTTTCCTTCCTTCCTTCCTTCCTTCCTTCCGCAGGGCCCTTCACAGGTTGATGTCCCTCACATCTGTGGGTGTGCTGGACTTGTCCAGTTCCTCCACGGTCTTGGTGGACGCGCCTTGCAGCTGCTGGTGTCGCTGGACCTCCTGCAGGTTGCTGACCAGCACTGCCTCAATCTGCTCCTGACAGGCCTTCAGGCAGTCCTGGGGACAGGAAAGAAGGGAGTCCAAAGGAGTCACCGGGGGATCTCCCCACCCTGCCTCCTTGGTGATGGCACCCACTCCACCCTCCAGGAGCCTCAGGGACCAGGTGAGGACCTTTCCCTGCTTCAGAACCTTTTGAAACAGCTGCTTGTTTCACTGGCCAAAGGGCACTGACTTGTCCCTGGAAAGCGCCAGGAGGCAGAGACTGGCACTGGCGCAAGGGGGCAACTGCAGCCTTTGTTTCCCCCAAAGGCAGACACACACTCCATTTTTAAGAGAAGGTGGCCACACAATTTTATTTCAAGCTTGCCTCTGTAGGCATTTCGAGGAACACACGTGACGCAGCCATTTACTCATAATCTGAAGCCTCTCATGAGTCGGCCTGGAACTGACTCCCGCTGATCAGGGCCCCCCGCTCCAGCCTCCATGGGGGAGCCAGAAAAGACATGCACTCTGCACCTGCTCTTGATCCCTGCCAGCTGAGGTGCCCAGCAGCGGCCGAGCCCAGGGGTTGCAAGGAGGCATCCCAGTTAATTCAGAGCAAGACTCTCCAAGGAAGCCAGCTCCGTTCTGCCCATGGGACTCCATGGCAGGGAAGGCTGGAGCCGGCCCCGAGTGCTGGCTGTCCACCTGCCTGTCTTGGTGAGCAGAAGGAGCTTCCCTGCTGATCTCTCTGGTGGGTTTTGCTTTTCTTGCTTCTCTCTTGTTATTTTATCCCTGGGCACTGTCTGGCTAGGACGGGGAAGAGATGAGCAAGCCCCTCTCACAGGTCCTATCCTGAAGGGCGTCCCAAGAGCCCCTTTGCTGGGGCAGTGACTGTTCTGCCCAGAAACCCAAACCCTCCCGTGCCGTACAGCAGGAGGCTGCAGAACATTTTTGCAGCACTCACCCTAAAGGACCCTACCAGCATTTGCTCCACTTCCTCATTTTTCTGTAAGGTCCATCAATTTCTCAGAAGCTAGAGCCGTTCAGGTACTTTCCACCCCATGATTTTACTTCCACTTTAAGCCACTGCAAAAGCAATTAACAGTTGTCTTGAAAACGAGATGTACCTGATCAGCTGATCTCAGTTTTCTGGGTATTCAGAGAAATATTAACTTCTTGTTTTGGTACATGTTTGTGCTGCTATCTTTTTAAAACCAAAACAAGACACTTCAGACACTTTTACGGCCTCACTCAGAGCTGACATGTCGCTCTTAACGTGGAGTCACCACCAAAAAGGGCAGTTCTTGAAAACCCGACTGGTGCCAGCTCCCTTATGGCACCTGAAGAAGCAATGCTCCTGTTTGCCTGTTGCCCCAATCCCAAGGGATGTGAAATAGGTTAAATGGGGGACGGGCCAAATGATTTGGACGTTTCTAGGAACTTCAGCTGCACCCCAATTCTTATGGCTGGGACTGATGCTCCTGCTGCATGCAGTCAACCCGCTCAGAGCACTTCTCTCTGGCCTCAGCTGTCTGTCCTTCCATCCCTGCTGCTGCTCAAGTTGGGAGCCTTCTGGGAGTAAGGGTGCAATACTAAGCACTTTAGGCTGATATAACTTCCTGGCCGGCACATGCTCTGCCCCACTCCTGTGGGGTTAGGTCAGTACACAGGCATGTGCCAGCCTCCACACACCAGTGCAGGAAGTTATGCCAGGAGAGCTGAACCAGCATAAAGTGGTGGGGTTCAGTGGGCTCCAGCAGGTTTGCACCTACTCTACAGAACCGGTTGTTAATGAGAGATAAGACATATAAAGTTTAAAAATAGCCATTTAAAAGCGGTTGCCAGATGGGCAGAGAACCAGTTGTTCATTTCTTTGAATCCCATCACTGGTGGGGTTGCACCCTGAGTTGCACTGAAAGACTATTACTGACTTCTGAGGAGGCATGTGGAGAACTTGATGCATGAGTGTGTGCACAAGTACACGGCAAATGCAGCTGGCCCTGGGTGGTGTGGAATGGAGTAGAGTGGAGTGGAGTGGAGTGAGCACCCTTGGCACTGGTTTGACTTTTGGCACAAAAGGAAACCCCCAGCAAGGCGTTGTCCACTGAGCCTCCCCCACAAACCACAGAAACCCCTTCATTTGCCACCTTCTCCCAAACTTGGTCCTTGCAGTTCTTTAGGGGGTCTTTCCCAGCCTGACCTTTGAACCCATGCCTAAGACCTGAGCACACGTGCTCTACACCACAGAATTGTAGTGTGTGTGTCCCCAGCTTGGGCACCAGCAAGATTTTTGGAGGTCTGATTAAAAGGCAAGACAGAGCATGGCATAAAGGCTGCCTCAAGGTAAGAGAACCCCTGTCCAGGCAGCACAGCACTGGGGCCTGCAGTGTCAACTTTTTGGAAGAAGAAGCCACTTGAGCCAACTTCTTCCACTAATCAGGGGTCTCCAAACCCTGCCCCGGGGCAGATGCAGGTGTGTGAGCCTCTAACCAGCCCACAGCCAGCCTCTGGTCCCAAAGAGACTCTGCCCCAGTTGACCAAACACTACTGGGAATGGGGCTCATTCATGTCAGTGGGTACACTTCTCGATTTCTGAGTCCTGTGTTGGTGCTTGCAGAAATCTTGGAAATCTGAGCCCCTTTATTCATTAATCAAAGTTCCAACTCTAATCTCTTTAAATTTTATATTTAAATTTTTCAGGGCCCTCAATACTGTGCCAGGTATTTGATGAGGCCCTTTGGCCAAAAGGTTTAGAGACTCCCGTTCCTAACTTGACTCCTCGCTCACCTTCACTCCAGAATACAGAGTCATCTTATCCAGTGGTCATACCACGCGGATACCTCACCTTCTTTGCTGGGAGACCATGATACAGGATGAAGGACGGTGAAGGGGAACATTCACAGACCCCAAGACAGACAGGTCAAGGCTTTCCTGTTTTGCTTGAGAAACCAGGGGAGAAACAGACCCTCTTGTGTGTAAATGAAGGGGCAGCTTCCCCTTCAGGCTGCCGGGCAAACGAGGAGAGCTCAGCCCGTCTCAGGGGAGCAGGTCCTGCCTCGGTGCCTGCCTGCCTGCCTGCCTGCCTGCCAGGCAATGTTTATCCCGCTGTTCTGCTGGCCTCCAGTCTGGCCGTCCAGATTCAGATGCGGCCAGCAGTCTCTGCCTCCAAGCCACAGGCTTGGCCAGACTTTGGGTCTGCAGTTTCTGGACTGTTTGACAGGGAGATGCTGAGCCGAAGCAAGTTCCCTACGGACATTAAGCAGGAGGAATGAGGGAAACGGGGAGCTGAGCTGCCTCCGAGAAGCAAGCCGACAGGCACAGTTGCATCTGCAGCTTGCAAATGCTGCAATCCTGGGCAGTTTTCCCAAACTCCTAAGAGTTCAGGCACAGATTCCACATTAAAATGGGAGGCATCCTTCATGCTTCTTCTAAGTTTAATTTGAGAGCATGAAAACATGCAGCATGTCACCTGGCCTGCTCCCCCCCCCCCCCCATGAACTGCTTAAGCCTGTTCCCTGGCTGGTCTCCTGGGGCTGATGAAAAGAGACAGGAACACCCCACACACTGCCAGGCTATGTCGCCCATCTCTGTGTGCCCTTGCGCTGTACGACATGCACATGGGTATCCAGAGCAATCTGGGTTCCTAATCACACAGCAACCCATAAGTATTTCCAGCCATCCACATGTGATGCCCTTTCACAGACACTGAGCTGACTGCAGCCAAGTCAGGGATGTGGCCAGTTCTGGTCTCCACTCTGCCCTCGTGCTCAGAGAGCGCACTGAACGGAACGACTGAAATTGGTTGGTTCCATTCCTCGTTCCACAAGATTAAGGGTGCAAACCAGAGCAGTGGCATTTTGAAGAGGAGGGAGGGTGAGCACCAGGCGGAACTGTGGGTGTCAAGCTGGGTAGTGGAAGACAATGGTGGGATCTGGTCCTTGTGCCAGTTCCAAGCTCCATTCCTGGGCAGGCAGTGGCAGGCAGCAGATGCTTGGAACTGGGCTGCCGAAATCGGTAGTACAGATCTGAGTAGACCCGATGGGATTGCCACACCACCCCAGAGTAAGGGGAAAGCTTCCCCTTGCCCTAGGGCAATGCAGCAGCAGCCCAGTCTTGCTCTGGATACATGGAAACGTGTCGGAGACTCACCACATCCGTGTTTGTGATCTTGGCCAGAAGTTCTGTCAGGAGGTCGCCAGAGAGGGGACTTGCTTCCTCGTCAAACTGCAGGCCACAGATGGCAGCGCCCACACTCCCCGTGGCGATCATGGATGGCGGATACATGGCAAATTTGAAGTCTGCAGAAAGAGACCAAGAAATTATTCCAAGGCCTGGCGTTCTTTGGGGGACCCTTTTGCACTCAGCCTGCAAGCAACTCTCTCCTTACTCCACAAGAGGTCGGGCAGACCAAGATTGCCAAGGGAGGCGGTGGACTCTCCCCTCACTGGGGATCTACAAGCACCTGTCTGAGATGCTCTAGAAGGATTTTCTGCTACAGGCAGGGGGATGGACCAGATGACCTATTGGGTCCCTTCCAACTCTAGGATTCTATGATTCTAAGGTCATTCAAAGATCTCAGAAACCCCCAGCGTCAGTGATCCCCTTGGCACATGTCTGCCCACACTTAAATGGAGAACAGCAGCACTTTGGTTGATTCCACGGGCTCCGTTCAGGGGATGGTGATGGGTAAAGAGCCAGAAGCCAAATGAGGCATTTTTAAGGAGGCCTGGATGCTCCTTCCTCCTCCAAAGTTTAGGGGCCCCCCGAATTTAGCATCTGTCACCCTGTGTCCCCATGCACAATCATGCCTGGCCAGAACCACAATCTTGAGCAGGAGCCAAAGGGAGGAGAAGTTGGTTTCTGCACCAGAGCCAGCCTCAGGAGGTCTCCAAGGTGTAGACGAGCAGGGGTGGGAGACCCTCTAAGGGAACTGCAAGCCACCTGCATGGAGATGTGGTTGAGTCTTGGTTCCATAAGGCTAAGGTTGGGGTGTTGGAAATGTGGCTCCATTTCCCCTGGAAGGGATCTCTTCCAGGAAGACCACCTCAAAACTAACCCTTGGGAAGTGGGGTGCCAAGTTTTCAAGGGGGTTGCTTTCAAGCTTCTACTGATGATCAGAGGCCACTCAAAGAAGCTCCTTCTTCGGGGAAGACCAGTAGCAGGAGATGGACAAGGCTGCAGAGAAGGGGCAAGAGAACTCTTGGCTGTGGGGGACAAGCAGCCAGGTTCAGTCCACACCAGAACCCCCCGCTCTGCCCTCCAGCATGTTCTAGATTCAGAAGGAAAGAGTCCTCCCGCTGCCCCGATGCTCACCTGCACAAATCCAGGGGAGCACAGAATCAGAGAATCTAGAATCCTATAGTTAGAAGGGAATTAGTAGGAACCTGGTAGGATTCTTGAACTCAGCTGGGACTGGGCAGGGGATGGCCCTCTACCTTCTTTTCCCAAATGTGCTCCAGTGAACTGATGAATAAGTCACCCAGTCACGCCATTCCCTTGCCACTGAATGCACCTGGGCGCAGCCTCCAAACTTTGGTTCAAAGGACAAAAATTCCTCTCACCGGCCAGACCAACTCTGGTCTGTGACTGTTTCTATACCCCAGAGAACACCACCACTGCCCTGCAGGCCTGCCCATGCACTACCCTGACTGCAGCGCACACCCTTCTCCAGGGTTGCGCCAAGTGTTCTGGATGACCTCCAGATGGTTTACTTTACACCAGGAGTGCATGACTCAGCCAGCAACTGGAGCGCCTGGAAAGAAAGAGGCCCTGAGCCTGGCCAAGAGCACTGCTGTAGGTCTGCTTTCCCTGGGTGGCCACCTGCAAAGGCTCCAGCTCCCTGTGCATAATGCCACTGAGTGCGCTCGGCTCGCCAGTGCTGGGGGGCCTGAAGCAGCCCAAGCTGAGTGTCCAGAGAGCCATGCACGGCCTCCGGCGCTCCACCAACTGCCCTCCATCAACAAGCCCCATAAACCCGGCTATTAAAGCTACGCCTGCCCTGGCTTTTGTTGTGTAACAAGCGGCGATTTGTCTCACCGCCTGCTATTTTTAGCATATCAATTAAGTGCCGCAACCGGCGAGGCAGGCGAGCGAGTGTGGCGCCTTTGTCTGCAGCCATCGCCTCATTGCGGGCCATTGAGAGCCGTGGCGGTGACCTGCCCGCCGAGATAAATTTCGCTTGAAGGGCCCACAAAAGGAGCAGGGCCTGTGCCTGCTTCCCTGCCTCACCCCAGGCCCTGTTCACACTGAGGGAGTTCATCCAATTGAAAGGTGGGGGGCTCAGCAATGGGGGGCTGAGCAGAAACACATTGGGGAGGAGGGCGCATGGAGCAGCGGGAGGAACAAGGAGCCGGGGAAGCCCCAGTGGCTGGCAACACTTGTCGAGGGCAACTTATCAGTAGGAAAGCAACATTCTGGGGTGCCCCAAACCCTCTGACACCCATGCCAGGATTTCTGCCACCGGCTCCTCCACAGCCTGAGCCACGACTCATCAGTGGTCAAGCACTTCTGCCTCTGCCCCCCCCCCCCATGGGCAAAATCTTTTCCACCTTCAGAAGTTCACCCCAATACTTGATATTCCTAGAAAGAATCATGCTGGGAATGTTCTGCCCGCCACACTCTCGGTACCGCCAGGGCCGGGCATTTGCATTGCTCCTCCTGAGCTCAGACCAAGGAAGGCCACGTGTCTTTAGCCATGAGCACCTGCGCTGCTCATTACACCCGCACCCTCAGCTGGACAGCAGCCCCTTCCCAAGGCCAGGCCAGCTCCTGGAAAGCTCTCTGTGGCTCCCTATGAAGCCGGCAGCATTTCTGGCGAGCGCTTCATGAACGGCACCTTATCAGATGGGCTAAAAATGCTCAAAGCAAAGGCAGGAGGCAGCCCAGTCCTGTTCACACAGGCCACTGCCTGCAGCACTGAAACAGGGCAGGGTGGGGGTCCTGCAGTGAAGGGTCCTGCAGTGAAGGGTCCTGCAGTGGGACCAAGACTCAAGGAAATGACCTCCTCGCAGCCATATCAGGGCTGTGGGAAGCCTTGGCTCCGTAAGCGACAACCTTTACCTCTGGTCCATCTCAGTGGACGGAGTCTTGGGAAGAGGGACCTCTCTGGGTTTATCAGGATCACCCTCAGGGCAATTTGGTGGGGACTCAAGCATCAAAGATCGTTCTAGAGCAGGGGTCTCCAAACCCCAGCCTGGGCCTATATTCAGCCCATGCTGAGCCTCGAACTGCCCATGGCCAGCCTCTGGTCCCCTCAGAGCCTCTGACCCGGTTGACCAAACACAACTGGAGCTGTGATGGGGGTGGCGGAATGGGGGTCCATTTAATTGTATGCTTTAATTCCGTGCTGTGTGTTGGTGCATGCAAAAGTCCTGGAAATACGGGCTCGTTTATTCATTAATTTAAGTTTCAGGGTCAATCTCATTTAGATTGAAATAAAATTGTGGATCAAAGTAACTGAAAACTTGATTATACTTGGACACACACTTGTGCAGCTTGCACATGTCTGAAAAGGCTGCGTGTGTGGAACTGCCTGGTGTGGGGCAAAAAACAGCCCCCCCTCTGGAAACCTTTGGAGCAAGGCCATCCCTGAGTGGGCTTTTGCCACTAAAGGGCATTTAGATTGTACATGGACTCTAATGGAGTAATGCTACCTGGTAGTAGTGATGGCCAGTTCCTCTTGCTCTGGATACCAGGACTCCCAGGAGGGCTTGGATCCAGGGCCAAGTTGATCTCTGGAGGACCCTCCCAGGTTGGAATCCTGTATTGTGGCAGCGATGCTACAGATGCAGCAGTCGGTCTTGTGGAGAGACTCACCATGGCATGCAAGGGGCCCCTGCCCTTGACAGCCATTCCAGCTGCCAGCTCTCACCTTGCGTGCCACAGTGAGGCTCCCCCAAGACTGATGATTGCTCTGCTCCCTCTAGTCACACCACTGGCTACACGGGGCACTGTGGAGGGGGAAGGGAGATCATGACAGGCAGCAGCTGCCAGCTGGAGAAGCACTAGGAATGAAAGGAGCCCCGAGGAAGGGGAGGGAAGGCAGCCCAGACAACAGCTGCCAGTCACTTGTGAGGCCTAATCCTCCCCAGGGGGCCGCAGCAGGCACCGGCAATTGGCCTCCCTGGGATGCCAGGCTGTTGGCAGCCGTGCAAGGGTGCCTTGTGCCGACACCGGACCAGCCTCCTGTCAAAAGGAACAGGACATGAAAACAAGTGGGAACTACAGGCATCAATGCAACGGCAATGGGTGGCGCGTGATGCCAACAAGCAGGCTTTTCAGAGAGAAAAACACCGAGCAAAAGAAAGGAGGCCACACGCAGTCCGCCTTCTCCGAGCCAGTCCTGCTCCGGAGGATCACTGGGCAGGCTGTCACACCTCGTTTCAGAGGCGCAACACAGCCTTGTCGGTCAATGGTTCAAGCAACTTCCTCATGAGGAAGAAAGTCCACGCCCTGGAGACCACCTGCACTGGCTGCAAAGAAGGGTATGCAGCGTATCTGCAAAACTAGACACGATAGGGCAAAACTGGTGCTGTTCTGGAGTTTGGGCCCCCAATTCACAATAAGGTATCCCCTTAGGGTTGCCATATGTCCCCCAGTCTGGGACAATCCCAATTTGGAGGGATTGTGTTCACATACTGGCAAATGGGGCAGAGGGTCCTGTCCTGATCTTCTGGAAGAGAATTCTGGCAACTCTATTTTTAGGTAGAAAGCTGGAGAATAAAATAAATGTTGAGAAAAGGTTTTCCTGGTCCTCAGTTTCACAGGCCTGTGCCATAGTTGGCACCCCCTTCCAGCTGTGCAGCTCGAGTCAGAGTCTGCAGGACATCCATGGAAATGCTGGTGAGTTTGCACCCTCATGCAGTGGCATAGCTAGAGGGGGCAGAGAAGTCAAACGTCGAAGGGAGTCTCACCCCTTTGGAGCCATTCCAGCCCTGTTTTGCCCCCTCACCTGGAACAGCTCCAAGACTCACCCGCTCTGCCCCCTCTTAGCTACGCCACTGCTCTCATGATCCAGTCCCCCAGGCCACCCATCAGGTATCTCTCCAGGAGCACACAAGACCCAGACGGGCGGCAGGGGTCGGGGGTCAGTTTCCTCTTTCCTTTGCTGCTGGCGTACCTGTGGCACAGAGGGCGATGAAGGTCTGGGCGTGCTTCCGGATCAAAAGCAGCTTGTCTTGGGAGAGCGGCAACTTCCGCAGGATATGCACGATGAAGTCGTGGGGTGTGATGGCGGCCAGGCTCCACTTCAACTTCCCCAGGACCACCAGTTCCCATTCCTGAGAGAGACAAGAAATGGGGAGGGAAGAGAGCCCTCTCAGAGGCTGAGGGTATCATCGCGATGGCCCAGGCCTGTCCCATAGTCCTCCCTGCCCAAATCCTCCTGTGACTTTGAAGTTGGGGGTTTACTCTTGGAAAAATGCAAGGCTCTGCTGGAAATAATGAGGAGCGGCAGCGCCTGCCAAGATCCCAGTCTTTGTAGCTGCTCTTGAATGCCCACCCAGAAGGTTTGGCCAACCCCGAGATCCTGCCAAGGTCATGTAGCCTGTTTCCAAGGCCCACCTCCCTCATCCCTTGGCACGCGTACCACATTTGGCGCCTTCAAAGCCTCCACATCTCCAACTGACTTAGAATTGGGCCCGTTTGGATGGGCAGGGAGTCTGGGGTGGAAACTCGCAGGCCTTTCTTTCCTCAAGGCCTGATCCTGACGCTTGCAACACAAGCCTCTGGGCATCAAGCTGGCTCTCCATGGCACAACCAACCTCTTCCTCACGCCTGTCTCCAAAGGCTGACACAGTGCTGGGAAACCCCAAAGGCCCAGGAAGGAGCTTAAACACCTGTCTGGTGCAAGACTGTGGCTGTGATCCTAACCCCTGATTAGGCTGGCAGAAGTCCTGGAATAAGTCCTGGCATAAGTCCCAAAAAGCCCTGATTAGGCTGGCCTAAGTCCTGCTGGCCTAAGGTGCCACCAAAGTACCTTAAGGCACTCCTGGGGGGTGAGCTCCAGTGCACAGACATGCACCAGCCTCCCCACACCAGCACGGGAACAGGGAGTGGGTGAGTTGCGCCAGACTCAGTCGGTTAGAATTGCACCCTGAATGCAACTCCATTTGCCAACGTAGCTTGGGATTCCTGGCACAGTCTGTGGCTGAAGCTGTGGGCAAATACAAAGCAGGGAGGCCTCCTCCTGAAGAAGCAACAGCCAAACAAACAGGAATCAAGGAGGAATCTGCCAACGGGCAAAGTTTCCATGTTGGTCGTGCCCCCTGGGCCACCGGATAGATCTGTGGACTAAACAGGTCTGTTTCCAGCCATGCATGCCATGAATCCCCTGCCCTCAGCAGCACCGCACTTGGGAACTTGACTCAGGCATGGGCGGTGGTGGCAATGCCCAAAATGCTGCCGACAGCAACCTTCCATCCAGCAGCAAAGGAACGCCCTGGGGGGTTCCTAGCCCAGCTCCTTCAATCCTGGAAGTGGGGACTCCATTTAAAGTGGGGACTCGATTGAAACATGGCTGGGGAGTCCCTGGATCCAGCCAGGATGACCAGATGCCAAACCCAAAATTCCTGAACCCCATGGCCAAAATTCCTAATCCCAGGCCAAAATTCCTACCCGCTGAAAAAAAATTGCCAAAAAATGTATTTTTTTGGGTTTTTTGACAATAACTTTTGATAGGAAGGAGATATCTCAAAACTGATTTTTGCACTGGATTCTGCTCTTCAATACGAATCCAACAACACATGGTATGATGGGGTACTGTGAACTATCACAAAGTTTCAAAATGTAGGACGATGCCAAAATGTAGGACACCCGGACAGGAGGCTAAAAATCCAGACAAATCCGGGTTTTTCCAGTCATCTGGTCACCCTGGATCCAGCCCACCCCTGATAATGGGGCTCTCCATGCAGCACCATCAGCTGCAGACGTGCTGAAAAGGCAGCCTGAGTGATCACTGGACACGCTCAGATCTTGAAAATCTGATCAAGATCTGCACATTTCATCTTCCGTCTTTTGCAGCTAAAGAGTTCCTGAGTGAGGAAAAACAACTTACTATTACTATTTACTATTATTACATCATCGTCACTTGCTCAATGATGTCACTTCCCGTTTAATCATGTCCCCAGCCTGCATTTTGGTTTGTTGTAAGAAAAGAGTCTGCTTTAACCAGACTGCCGGGGTGAAGGTAGACTATGCTTAGGCGGGAGACGGGCACGGCCAGGAGGGGGGTGTCCCCTTCCTATTTGCTTTTGGCAGGCAGAAAATGGATCCGCGGATCAGGCCGCATCTTTGGCAGGTTGGAGGACGAAGGGTCCCCTCAACCTGCCAGCCTCTCGCTTTGGACTCTCAGGAGAAAGACCCTACTGAGTCCAGGGGCTGCCAGCAGGGCTAGAAAGAGAGACGCTCAGGGGCAAAGAAGCTGATTTCCCCCAAAGTGAGGAAAATAAAAAGGAATATAAACAGTGGCAAAAGAAGTGTGAAAAGGTGAGGCCAAGAAAGATTCTGAGGAGTGCTTGGCCAGCAACATGGAGAATAACAAAACTTTCTTCAAATACACGAGAAGCAGGAAACTGCCAGAGAAGGCATTGGAAGGGAGGCAAAGGAGAGCTCAAAGGAGACTTGGAGATGGCAGAGAAATGGCAGAGAAGCAACGGCTGCAATCCTAACCACGTTTTCCTGGGAGTAAGGACTACCGAACACACTGCTAAGGATTCTACTGTCAATGAGTTATTTGGATCTGTCTTCATGGCAAAAGGTTTTGGGCAGATCCTGCTGCCTGAACAGCCCCTCCTGACTACGAGATTCAGGCTCCCTCCGTCTGAGCCCCCTTTCCAGTGCCTGGGCAGCCACAACACAGTCCCGGGGAGGGAAGAAATGCTCCCTTATCCTGGGTGCAGCACACCCCCCACTGGTGGCACCCGCAATGGAAAAGAGGAGCAGAGGTGAAAAGAGAGGATGCTGCCGACCCAACTGACAGATTCAAGATCCAGAAGTCACAGGGCCCACATGGCCCCACCCAAGACTTATGGAAAGCTCCAGAAGGATCTCTCCATACTGGCAAAGTCGGCAACAAAACGGTGGATGCCTTTCAACGGAAGTCAATGTAACATCAGGCACGTCGGGGCAAAGAATCTACACTTCACATATGGGCTAGTGGGTTCTGCGCTGCCTGTGACGGATCAGATCTTTGGGTGCTGGGAGACAACTCTATAAAAGTGTCCCCCCCATGTGCAGTGGCAGTGAAGAAGGCAGGTTTCCTGCTTGGGTTCATTAGAAAAGGATTGAGAATCAAATATTATAATGCTGTTTTACCAATCAATGGTCAGGCCAAACCTGGAGCGCTGTGTCCAGTTTTGGTTGCCCATCTCAAAAAAGAGTGGAAATGGAACCGGTTCAAAGGAGTGTGACCAAAATGATGACTGACTGGGGCACCTCCTGTAGGAGGAAAGGCAAAAGCTTTTGGGGTCCTTCAACCTAGAAGGGAGGGGCTCGAGGGGGGACGTGATGGAGCCATGCAAGGGGTGGACAAAGAGATGCCCTTTTCTCTCTAGCACAACACCAGAACCAGGGACTTTCACTAAAACTGAGAGTTGGAAGAGTTGGGACAAAAGGAATTATTTCTTTACAGGGCATGTAATTGATCTGTGGAACTCCTTGCCACAGGATCATGATGGCATCTAGCTTAGATGCCCATAAAAGGGGACTGGACAAATGTCTGGAGAACTCCGTCATGGGTTACATGTCCCGATAGGGAGATGTGTCCCCTCTTGATCTGAGATGTAGGCTGACTCTGAATGCTGGATACAGGGGAGGCTTCTAGATGCAGGTCTCTTGTTGTCTTGAGTGCCCCTGAAGCATCTGGTGGGCCACTGTGAGATGCAAGAAGCTGGCCTAGCTGGGCCTGATCCTGATCTTCTTATGGACAGATGCATATGCACGTGCTGCCACAAGACCAGACCAGAGGCTTTGTAAAAAGGAGTGGGTCTGGGGAGACAGGAGAGCAGCGTCCCTTGGAAGGGGATCCAGCAGTAAGTAATTCCTGGCTTGGGAATGAGAAGGGAAGAAGCTTGATGATGCCAGAACGGCCTGCTGGGAGAGCCAGACTTGGCTTTCCCAGACTGGACAGGGGATGCCAAGACCAAAACAGAAAGCCCTTTGGGTGCTCCACTGCTCTGTGGCACTCCCCTCCCCCGCCTTGCACTTCTTCACCTTCTCTGGGTCACAAACCCCCTCTCTGAGAGTCTAGTGAAAACTAAGGACTCCTCCACAGAAAAATGTGCACAAACATACCTTCCAAATCATGTTCTGACCCCAAGAACCACATCCAGGCACCCTGGATAAGAAGTCCTGGAAGACGCCAGCCAGCAATGCCTTCCACCGGGAGGGGAAGTGGCTGGAGGCCTGGCTGCGCAGGCATCTCCTTCACAGGCAAGGCTTCTTGGTTGCCCCTCATCTTGCCAGCACTGATTTTTCCCCCCTTCCATCTCCATGGAACCAGGTGGGGCCCAAATCAGTGAGTCATCAAGCTGGGTGTGTGTCTGGAGAGGGGCTTCCATCTTTGAATGTTCCCTCCTTGAAAAACTCTTGAGCACACCCAGCCAAGAAGAGCAGCAGCAGCAGCACCTTCCTTCTTCCACATATTGACCGGGGTGTTTACTGATCTAGCTGGATCTGATTTATTTTGTGATCTCACAGGCCACCCCTCTTGCCTTCTGCATCCCCAATGAGACCAGCCCCCAGGAAGTGGCTGGCCCAGGGTCACCCAGGAAGCTTCACGGCCGGGGAGGGTTTGAAGCCCTGATCCTCCAGATCTCAGTGTGGGCACCCTAACCAGCCTGGCACCTTCACCCCCATTCTCCCTACTTCTACAAATCACACACCTGCAACTGCTAACAGGAAACAAGGAAGAGTTCCTCATCGCGGGCTGGAAAGCAGGCAGTGCTCAGGGCTGCGCTGGGTTCACCCTCCTGCCCACTTTCCCAGAGTAATGCAGGCAGCACAGAGATGACAAGAGGAGGGCTGCAGGCAAAGGGAAGCCATTTGCGCAATTGGGGCGGGGTGGGGGCATTGGTGACCCATTCTTTGTAGGGTTCCCTGCTGTCAGTGGTTGAAGCAGGAACGTTTGCCCTGAGGTCGAGAGCCACAGCAGTGGTTCCCAAGCATTTTCTATTGGTGGCTCACCGTCCTCTGAGCCATTGGCTGTGGCTCCCAAATAGGGCCACAACCCTATATATGCTGTGGGTGTATGTGTTTGTTTGTTTTTGTGCTTGTGTGTGTATATATATATATATATATATATATATATATATATATATATATATATATATATATATATATATATGTATGTATGTATGTATGTATGTATGTATGTATGTATATGTATATAAGCGAAAATGTACCCATGTTGCAAGAGTAAAATTCCCCCATACACCAACTGCGCATCAACTCCCCCATGCATATTGTCCCCACATGTGCAATACCCCTGTACAACATCCCCCCATGTGCACCTTTCTCCCATGCACACCATCCCCCCATGCACACCAAACTCTGTGTGCATCATTGTCCCATGTGCATCATCCCCCATGCGCAATACCCCTGAACAATATCCCCCATACACACCATGCCCATCAACCCTCCATGCACATCAACTCCCATGCTCACCGTCCCCCCATGTGCACTATGTGCAACAACCCCATATGCATCGTCCTCCCAAGCACATCATCCTCCATGTGCAACACCCTGTACAACATCCCCCCATGTGCACCGTCTCCCACGCGCACCATTCCCCCACACACACCATCACCCCCTGTGCACTTTCCCTCCCAGTGCATCAGCTGGATGTTGATCGGTTAGTATTCCATGTTAAGTATACGACACAAACATGTTGCACCTCTTTTCAGCCCCTTAAGGGTTAAATTTCTCCTGATCGGTTCTTGGTGGGTGTCCATGTGACAGAAGGAACCCCCTCCCCGACTTTCATGCTTCTAGGTCCAGGGGTTGGGGCAGAGTCACCAATTCTCCAATGCAAAGTATAGGGAGGAAAACACAGTGCGCCCCATTTCACCCCCTTCCGGTTGGAATTTCCGAAAACTGGTTCTTAGTGACTCCCTCCATCAGGGAAGGAACACCCTCCCCAGACTTTGCCGTGCTGTTCATCTCTATACCATCTAACACAGAAGGTGTTTAGTGGGGATTTCCTGGGTCCCCTGCCTGGGCAGCCACGACCCACTGCTTGGGACTGACTGGTGTGCGGGCACGGAGGAGACGTCTGTCCCGCGTTGGTCAAAGCGGCATCTAATCCAGAATTTGTACCTCCCGTGAAAGAGATTCCCAGCACTCCAGGTTCGGAGGCTCAAAAAGAAGATGCAAAAGGGCCAAGGTGTGTAGGGGTCACAAAGCCCCATTTTGAGGAGCACCTTCTGCACCCCTGGCAAGCCAGGCTCCTTCCAAAGCTTCAACAAGACCTCCATTTTCCTTGACCACCACATTTCCAGACGAGACCCGCACTGATGGATCAAACTGATGTTTCAACGTGTGGGTCTGCAAGATGTGCTGTGTGCACATCCTTTCAATGGAGTCAGGTGCATCATGCTCATCTTGTGAGTAGATCTTTTTTTCCTCCCCGGCCCTGCTGTTAAAATTAAGTGTGTGTTTGGGGGGGGGGGGGAAGCAAACAAGGAAGAGAGGCTGGCAATGGTTCAAAGGTGAAGTCACTCTCGCTTGCGCGTGTCTGGCGATAGGTGGCAGCAGCACCCCAAGCGCACTCTCACAAAAGAACTTTGCTCCAAACTTTCTCCCCCAAGCACATGGTCCCAGGACACAAGATCCGTCCAGCGCACTCCCCTCTTCTGGGCCAGCTGCACGCATGGGCCCACCTTGCCCATGGAGAGACGTGCTCACCAACCCTTCAGGAAAGGGAGCGCATCCCCCCATTGCCAATGAACTGGGAGCCTCTCCCCCTGGCCAGTTTGTCTAAACAGCACATGGAAACCAGCTACCTGACCCCATGTGCTCCACTGCCAAGCGCATGGGGGAGCTGGCTGGGGTGGGAATCTTACCAACAGTTCTTGGGGCCGGATGGAGTGGTCCGTGTAGATGCAGAGCTTCTCGGCGGTGAGGGGGCTGCTCTCCTTCAGCTTGGAGGCCAGGAACATGCAGACGGCCCCCAAGAGCTGCAGGTGGCACTTGCGGGTGGGCACCACCGCCAGGAAGCGGTCCAGGTAATTCATGGCCAGCGGGAAGACCTCCTCCTCGCACTTCTGCTCCTCGCAGACCTGCAGCCAAAAGAGAAAAGAACACCCTCCATTCAGTGGTGGAGGACGGAGACCCCAAAGAGAGGAGGACCCTTCTCGGGCTGAGGGGCTGCTCCCAGGCAGGGTTCACTCCTGCAGAGCCACTGCCAGCTCAGCCCACTCCAAAAGGCCTTTGAAAGGGCACCTCTGAACCACTGGGCCTGCCTGTCTAGAGTTCCCATTCGGCCAGAAAGGTGCCCTCTGTGCATGCTCGGGGGCAGCCGGGGAGGGAATTCCGGGGGAGGCCAGGAAGCTGTCAGTCCAGGCCCACATTCCTTTGGTTCATTCAGAAAGAAATGAATTCAAGCCCTGCTGTGCGGAGGCAGCAGCCCCTCCGCCCCCTGCCAGCCTCTGCCTTGGCTGCCTCACCAGACCACACTCTTGGGGGAGAAAGGCCGGACCCCAAACTATTGCAGAAATGCCCCCAAGCCCAGCCCAGAACCAGCAGTGGCAGCGCAAGGAGGGATCGGGGCCAGGGAGAAGGCAGCCCTGCCTGGAGAAGGGTCTGGGCTTTGGGGGCAGCCAGGGCACCCCAGGAGTCTGGTTCGGGGCGGGGGGCAGAGGCAGCTGGTCCAGGGCAGGTGGAAAGAGGGTCCCCAAGAAGGGGCCCCAGGAGCCCTGATCCCCAAGATGCGGGGGCGGGAGGCAAGTTTGCTCTGCCAGGCAGCTGCCTGCAGCGCGGTGAGACCCGGTAGTGTAGCTGGAGGGGGTGGAGGGCTCCAGTCCTGGAGGGAGCCTCACCCTTCGGAGCCATGCCAGGTGGAGCCGCAGGGGCGAGACTCCCTCCCAGACTGACTGCTCCGCCCCTCTCGCTACGCCACTGGCAAGACCTGAAGGTGGCGACCCCCACAGCTGAGCCTCCCCGCCCAGGACTCTCTGGGTCGCGACCCACCTCCAGCATCCAGGTGGCCAGGATCCTGCGCATGGCCGGCCGGAGCTCGGGCTGGACGCACTGGAAGTAGGAGCAGCGGGGCAGGTAGCGCTCCTCGGCCCGCAGCAGGTTGCGCAGCACCCGCTCGTCCCGCAGCTGGATCGGGTCCGCCGCCGCCCGTCGAGGAGCCGCGCCCGCCGGGGAGCCCCCTTCGCCCTCGCCGCACAGCAGCTCCATCGCCCGGCGCGGAGCCCGACAGGCAGCGCTGCTCCTCCCGCAGCTGGAGGCGGAAAGTGTGCGGGAGGGAAGGAGGAAGAGGAGGAGGAGGAAGGGCTGGCCTGGGCCGCCTCCTCCTCCTCCTCCCGCTCCGGACCTGCCCAGGAAGGGGGACGCGGAGCCGTCGGGGGCGCCACTCCGGAGGCTGGGCTGGACCGGCGTGGGGGCAGCGCCGTCCTCCGCCCGCCCCGTCGAGGGGGAGGACGAGCCGCGCACTCGCTGGGTCTCTCTCTTCCCGCGCCGGCCACTCCGGACGCTCTCTCGGTCTGGAGCCGTCCGCCCCGTCGGGGCTTTCTGTGCCTGAGCGGCAGGCAGGGTCGGGACCCACCGAATTCGGCCGCCCCGAGTCTCGTCCGAAGACTCGTGCGACGTGCGAGGCTCCGGAGTCCAGCTCGGGCAGCCCCTCGAAGAATCGAAGTGGGGACGGGAGTGTTGCGAGGGCCGCCCGTCCCTTGGGGAGAGGAGAGAGGGTCGTCCTACCGGTCCAGAGGGAGGTGGGCGCTGCCGTCGGGCGGGTCTCCTTCTCGCAGCCGGACTGCGGACCTCTCGGCTCGGCCGGACCCCTCGACGGGCAGCTGCGACGCCTTCTCGGGCCGTTCTAGCCCTCTCCGTCGGGGCTGCTGCTTCCACTTCGGCGGTCGCGCCCCCGGGAACCCTTTGCGGAAGCTCCGGCCCTGCGACCCCCACCCCGGGGAAGCTGCAGCAGCTCCGTCCTCGGCCTTCTCTCCCCGAGGAAGTCCGCCGGGAAGCCGACCTGGCCCCGCTGGAGAAAGGGATCTCCTCCCTTCGGGCGAGCCGTTGGAAGTCAGGAATCTGGGGCAGGGTGACCGGGTGCCGCAACCCCAAAAAGAGGACAAGGTTTTCCCAGATTCCTGACATCCAAGCAAAATTCCTGACATTTTTTTTAAATGTAGGACACCCAATAAAATGTAGGACAAAATGTAGGACATATCACAATAAAAGCTAAAAATACTCGTTTTGCTTTACTTAATTTCAACACTTGGTTCTTCTTCTTCAGTTGCAAACCTCTTTGCAAGACCTGTTTTCACCAACAGTGCACCTGGAAGTGGCTAAGGCAGGCAGGCAGGAGCCTCACCCAGGGTGGCCAAAAAAGGAGGACAAGGCCTCCCAAAATGTAGGACATCCAAGCAAAATGTAGGACATGAGAAAATAAAGGCTGAAAACACTCAAATGCTGCCTTGTGCAGTATTTGCTGAACTCCAAGTGAGAGGATCAGGACCATTCTGGAAGCCTTGCACTCTCTGGATTGACCTTCCACCAGCCAAAGCATGCTTGCTTACTCATGAGTAAAAGCGGCTGTGTAAAAGGGTTTAATGCAGTGGAGCTTGGAGGAAGGCTTTCCTTGTGAGGTGACTGGTAGAGGCTTCAATTATTGGATCAGGACCAGATTTCTCTCAGCCTCCCCAAATATCTAGGGCAAGTTTGCCTATTTGCCAGTAAAGGTTCAATAAGGTTCCCTTTCAGTTCCCATAGAGATCAATGCAATGATCAGGGGCCACTTTTGGGGGTGATTTTGGAGGCTCCGTTCATTGGATCAGGTCCAGGACCATTAAGGTGTCCTTGAATTCCTCTCAGCCTGGCAGACTATGGCATGTTTGCCTACTCATGAGCAAAGCCAAGATATGGGGAACTTTTCTTTCCCAGAGATCTCAAAGCATATTTTGTTTTTCAGTTTTTTGGCCATAACTTTTGATAGGAAGAAGATATCTCAAAACCCATTTTTGCATTGGATTCTACTCTTCAGTTCGAACCCAACAGCATATGAAATAATGGGTTACTGCACAACACTGCAAAGTTCCAAAATGAAGCCAAAACGGAGGATACCCGGACAGGAGGCTGAAACTCCAAACAAATCCCGGGATTTCCGGTCATGCGGTCCCCCTGATCTGGGGGCTCCTCAAGGTCCAGGGGCCATGCACTCCCTTATCTTGGGGCAGAACCCCATGCTTTGCAGGGCTTTCTGCAGCTTCTGCTCCCCCAGCCCGAGGGAGGAAAGAGGACCCGATTCAGTGCACTTGTCTGAAGGAGGGAGACCCAAAACCCCAGTTGGCATCACCATTCACCTGATGCCAGGTTGAGAAAGCAGAACATTAAATAAATAAATGAATGAATGAATGAGAATTGTATGTCTATTTGATCAATAGACAGGATTAGTCCTTCAAACAGGTTTGGCCACCCAATTGACCTGTCCAAAAATCCAGGTGATTTGGGGCCATAAATCCTGTTGTGCTGCATCAAGCCAGAAGGCGGTTTTTCCCCTGCACCCAAATGACCCCCGACTTTGGTGGTTCCTGATTGCTCAATAGGCCAGGGTCAGTCCCGGTTTTGTGGAAAAGAATTATGGCAGCCCAATAAGTGGCTGATGACTACTAGTTATTGGGACACTTTCTGGATGAGAGACTCGGCACAATCCTAACCAATTTAGGCCAGCATAACTTACCATCTCCCCGTTCCTGCACTTGGTACCTGTCTGTGCACTGGCCTTCCCCCCCCCCCCTTGCCGCAGGAGTGGCACAGAAGTGACTTCCAGCTCTTCTGGACACTCCCAGGCCTGCCGGCAACCTGTGCCAGCCTCAGCAGTGGTTAACCTGGTGATTCTGTCGGTGACCACTGATTGCACTGCCAGTTTGGGGGGTGACCTGAATGCAAAGAAGTGCTTTGAGCTGCTGGCAGCCTTGCCCAGTGGGGTCTGGAAGCTTCTTCCTTAGGGGGGACCAGAGCCACACCAGGCCCATTCAGTCGTGATGAATAGTTTGTGACATGAAAACCACCACCCCCCTGCATTCAAAAGGATGAAGTCAGAGGTTCCGCTTGGATCTGGATCCCCACCAAGATCTGGATCCAACCATTTGGTGGTTGGGATGCAGTGGAGCAGACCAGAGCCTGATCCCTTCTGCCTTTCCTCACTCCCTCCTTCCAGCTGACTCCACACAAGCAGGCCTGGGTGGGACAACAGCCTTTGAATCGGGGCTACAAGCTGCTGGGGGGGCAAGAGGGGCCCCCATTGAACCAACAGTTTATGTCCCCCCCCCCAAGGGGATGAGCTCCAGGGCTTTGCTTCCCCCCTCTTACCCTCTCATTTTTAGCACCAATATAGATACCAGACCTAACTGTCCTGTTGAAAAACTGTCAGCCCATCTCTGGAATCCTGGCTGCTTTGCATTTGGGGGAGCCTCAGAGGAGGGGCCCACCTGCTTTGTTTCTTGCTTCTGTTATCTTGTAACGTGCCAGGCAAACTGATGCTGCTATATAAGTATCAACAAAAATAATGGGAAAATATCAACTCTCCCCCCCAAAATGTAGAATAGTAACATATGGATGACCAGGAATCAGCAAATCTGCAGTTCTGAGAGCAGGATCTGCCATGCGGTCGGCTGCAGGAGGGCTAGTTGGAGAAGACCTTTGGCCACCCTCCAGAGACCTGCCCAGACGAGACCTTTCCGTGCCCGCCACAGTGGCAACATTGTGGCACCCAAAAGACCTTGTTGGTTTTATCAGCTGGGCTTCCAAACCTTCTGTTCACAAACAATCCCGCCGTATCAGCTGCAGCTGTTTAGGGACCGAAGGCCGCAGAAGTCCAGGAGGGGCTGGGAAAGCGAAGGCAGACAGGCAAGCAACAGCTGCAGGCTGCAGAAGCCGCTACAGTTGCCCTCCAAGTGAGCTGGGAAGAGAAGCAGGAGGGGGCAGGCAGGTCAGAGGGGAGCTCCCAGGCAGATGCTGGGGTCCTGGCACAGGCACACACAGCCGGCCCATCCAGGAGACCAACTGAAGCCATCGCCTCAGGCAGAAGAAACTGACAGGCTTGCCCATCTCTGCCCACCTACTTGCCTTTGCTGCTGCTGCTCCTCGTGCTCCTTGGAAAAGGAAGAAGGAGGCAGAGAGGAAGAGGAGACGTGTGGAGATGTGCTAGCTGGAGGCTGGAATATTAGCATCATGTTGGGGGACAGTACTGGGGATGCAGTCATGAGGTCTGGAGTAGCCTTGACTGTGAAGACAGTGATCTCCCCACAGATCCAGCAGTCCCTGTGCTTGGCCCCCAAACTGCAGGGGGCTGTGTTTGTGCTTGCTTTTCCACCATCCTAGGACTGTGGGTGGCGCAAGTGGTTAAGACGCTGTGCCAGTTAACCAGCAGGCCAGGGTTTGAGACCTGGGTCAGCCCCACAAGAAAGGTGAGCTCCTATCCTTAGCCCATCTCTGCGACGCAGCTGGATCCAATCGTATTGGCTCTGCCTTTCCGTTGGACTACTTCAGTGGCGTGGAGAGGGGGATCTGCTGCTTGGGGAACAGCCTGTCCTCCATAACAATCCAACCCAACCCAGGCTTTCATGCTTTGCATGCAGCATATGCAGCGCTGAGCACGATGCCATAGTCTTTCAAGACTGACGGAGGCTTGCCGCACAGGTCCTGCTGGTCCTTCCCAGCCAGGCAGGTGGACATGATCTCTGGGACAGAAGCAGGCACCAGAATGCAGGTCACACATTGTCTTCTGTGCTCCTTGAGGCCTTGGTGGCTATTCTGTCATCCAGGAAGTTGGGCCTGATCCAGCAGGGCTCTTCTGATGTTCCTGTGTTCTTCTGTTCAACCTCCTGCTGTGGTATGCCCTGCACATGGATCTTCTGAGCATCACCTGGATTTAAAGGAGGCTCCACACAAAGACAGCCTTGCCAAGCATCCCAATATGCAGGACAGTCCCCTTTTTATTCGTAAGCCCTCATCCCACCCCCAGCAGGGATGGGGAAACATTTTGGCAAGAGGGCCAGACCACCTCTGTGGCAGGAGCCGGGCGGAGAAAGAATTAACATTTCAAATCTGAATAAATGTATGCAAATGATATAGTAGAGACAGAACTTCATCTTACTGAGGTTGTGTATAATATATATGAGAACTAATACAGGCACGGAGGAGAGAAGTAGGAACAGTTTGCCCATTTCACCTGGAGAAGGTGATACCCAGGCAGGCAGACGTCCTTCAGAAGTTAAAATAATGCCCACAGGTCGGCACAGTTTCTGACCATCTCTGAAGTGCCAGGGGCTCCTTGCAGACTGGGGGCCAAACGGGGGTCCCCAAAAGCTGCCAGTGGCCCTGGGTCAGGGTTTGCCCCCTGCTCTAAAAGCAGAAGGGAGTGTGCAGTGCATTGCTGAGCCTCCAGGGGGAGCCAGGGGTCCTGCTGCCTGTGGAAAGGAAAGGCCAGGCAGGCCCTGGGAGACCGGCCGGTCCTCCTCCCTGCAATCCTGGAAGTGTGGAAGGGAGCTCCTGCCTGGCACGCCAATGAACTGGGCATGCGATCCATCTAAAGAAGGGCAAAACTGCAGGGGGGACAGTGGGGGGGGGGGGTGCGGTGACATCTCAGGCCAATTGGTTTTGTGTGCACAGCCGGTGCCTGCTTCCAACTTGTGGACCCCGTTTTGCTCATACCTGGGAGAAGAGCTGGCTGCGTCTGGTCTGAACAAGGAGAAGGGTTTCCACACCAGCCCCAGCGATGGCTGCAACCCAAACCCCCAATTAGGCCAGAATAAATCCTGACGCAAGTCCTTCTGCCAGCCTCTGGTCACAGAAAAGTGAGGTGAGGCCGTGCTCCTCAGTGTTTCTTGGCCCACCACCCAGTTCAGTGGGAACAGTTTTTTCCACAGACCGGCTAGGCCGTGCATGCACAGTTTACTCCAAACCAGGAGCAAGGTGGACATGCACAACCCAGTGACCAGAGCAAGCTGGGCAGGCAGGAGGCAGCAGGGCACTAGTCCCAATGTGGCCCACCCAGCAAAGTGCCGAGGTCCAGGGCAGGGTGCTGTCCCCTGCCGTAAGGCAGTTCTGCGCTTGGGGGAGGCTGAGCCATTGCACAGACATGTGCTGAGCTCCCCACCACCACTGGAACAGGGAGCAGGTGAGTTCTGCTGGCATAAATGGGGGAGGGTTTGCTCCCAGAGAGCATCACCAATGGTGTTGCCCAGCCCTTTGGCTGAGAAAATCTCTCTCTCTCTCTCTCTCTCTCTCTCACACACACACACACACATTTCCGGACAGAGAACAGGGTTCCATGCATTAGGATGAATAAAACAGCCTCTTCGTTTGCAGAAGCTTGGAAAGTCTTTGCCTGATGAAGGCTGCAATCCTAAAGACACTTTTCTGGGAGTAAAACCCATTGAACACAATGGTGCTTACTTTGAGTAGACATGGTTAGTTGTGCTCAAAGTCGCTGCAGCTGTGTGGAGTAAGTACTGACCTGAAAGCACAATTGTCTTCACACTGTCCTTCCTCCCCAGCAAAGTAGATTAGTGGTCAAGCAGAAGAGAAAGGAGGCCGAGGAATTGCGGATTTCGGTTGAACTCATCAGCTTGACATTCAGCTCGTGGGTCTGTCTGGACTGTGATCACTGCTTGAGCACTGAGATACCGAAGTGGAATTGGGATAGATATTCAGGACATTATTTACCAGTTACCAGTGTTACCAGTTTGTTACCATTTTGTAACAATGTTACCGTGTTCTGTGTTACCAGTTTGACATTTTCAGGCTAGTCAGGAAAGACGGGGAAACGTGCCGGGTGGTATGAAGAGGGTGGAACAGAATTGGCCTGCAGATTTGGGGCAATGCCAGTGGTGGGCTCCAGCAGGTTCTATAGAACCAGTTGTTAATGGGAGACAGGACGTATAAGTTTAAAAATAGCCATTTCAAAGTGGCTGCCAGACGGGCAGAGAACCGCTTCTTCATTTCTTTGAATCCCATCACCGGGCAATACTATATGCTCCACATTCAGATACCAGCTCAGCTCAGCCACATGGGAGTGAGATGCAGAAAGAAGAAAATCCAAAGAACTAGTTGTGATTATGCACCACTGAAGTCCATGTGACGAGCTAGTTGAGTTAGATGGGGGGGGGCAAGACCAGTCCCGTCCCCTTCCACGCCACAGCCTGCATATGGTCGACAGAGGCTCTGCTACAGACTGTGGGGGACGGACCAGAAAGCAGATCAGCAGTAAGGAAACAACTTTTTCTCACCCCCAGGTAGATATAAATACAAGAACGGCCTTTTTTCTAGTCTCCCTTGTGGATTATCTCACTCTGAACAAGGAACCTAAACAACCAAGATGGAGGTGGCTCCATTTGTAGGTGGCTCTGAAAGGGAATGGTACCCAAAGAGTGGGGTTGACACCACCTTGGCATGAGAGGTTGGGATCCACCATCTTGGAATGTGGCATTGGGCTCTCATGGAACACAAAGGGACTTGCTTCCGAGTAGAGCTCTGGCATCACAGGGGTGTCACCCCCCAGTAGGTTTGGAAGGAGTCCCACTGGGCCGAATTGCCCGAGTAGCACTGCTGTAAGGAGTGTAGACTTTCACTGGCCGCCTTGTCTTCTGCAGCCTTCGGCATGCTGACTTCAACAGTGTCTCAAATCCCATGAAGAATGAGTGGCAGGAGTAGACTGCAATGTGCAGCTTTTGTCGTCTGCAGTCCCCATTGCTCTCAACTGGTCAGTGCACAGACATGCGCCGGCCTCCCAACCACTGCAGAAACAGGGAGATGGATGACTTGCACCGATCTAAATCGGTTCGGATTGCGCCCGACGTAAAGCAAAATAGTCAACTTGCAGAATAACCAAACAAAATAAGCAGCATTAGGGGGGGAAACACCCGGTTTTCATAACTCCTGGCAGTCCAGACTCCAGCTCTTCTTGGGCCAGAATTGTGGCTCTTCAGGGAGTATTTAAAAATAAATAAATTAATTAAAATAGCTTTCTTTTCCTTCGGGGAAAGAACATTTTGCTGCTTCTCTCTGAGATGGTTTAAATCATACTGCAACTTCCCCCCCTGCTGTTAGCCAAATGTGTCTAAGGAAGGAATAAGCTTTAGTCTCCGTCCTTTGACGGTGACTCTGTTGGCCCATCTCAACCAGCCAGTGTATTCATATGGAAGAATAGTGTGGAAATCCCCGGTTCTTCTCTCTGCCCCCATCAGAAGTGACTGTCTAGCCAAGTTCATTTCCTTTCCTGTCTGATTTCCGCTCTGAAATGCGTTCTCTCTCTTGGTGGAGGCCAATGGCAGGGCCTTCTCTTTCTTGCTTTCCACCCTCCCCGAGAAGGGGCAGGCCTTCTGGGCACATTCTTGCTAAGTGGGCGAGCGAGGGGGGCACCCCCAGCGTTGGGATTCTCAATGAATGAGCTCACATCCTCTTTCTCTTTCTCTCTCTGGACAAGAAAGTGCTTCAGCAGCAGGCCACATACACGCACACGCACACGCACACACACACACACACACAGACACACACACACACACACAGGAGAAGGGTGCCGGCTGCATAGTTGCTGCAGCTGCAAGACGGCCAAAGAGGGTGACATGAAACCTGGACGGAAGGAAGGAAAGAGGGAAAGAGGCAAGAGGCTGATGCTTCTTGTCATGGACCCTCAAATGTGTGCATTGCACAAATACAATGCAATAGTATCTTGGCAAAAGCGTTCTGATGACCCACCAGGCAGAGCCGGGCTGTTCTTGATGACAACAAAAGGAGTATAAAAATGGGGCAGGAGAAAGGAGAGAGAGAGAGAGAGAGAGAAAGAGAGAGAGAGAGAGAGAGAGAGAGATGGACATTGGCAGCCCTGGAAGGCTGCATCAGTCAAACACATCTATACAGCACTCCATATGGAATGGACATAGGGATGCAACCCATCCGAACTTGACCACTGCACTGTGTCTTGCTGGGCTGGGTTGGCACCTGACTGACCGATCACATTTATGGGGTCTTTGATCTCAAGTCACCACAGGTGCAAAGCCACCCTTTGCACTGCCCTCATGCTGCCCCCCAACTCTGACATGAGGAAGAAGTGAGCTGCCGGGGCTTTGAGAGTGCATCTCAAAGGTTTGTTGTCCTTCCTGGGAAGGCCGTTTCCAAATCATGAAATACATTACGCAAAGAGTCACGCGCAAAGAGCGCCATCAGGCACGCCGCTCACATTCCATCCAGATAGCATTAAAAAGCAGCTGATATTCACATGAAGGCCGGTTCTAATTGCGGGGATATGGCAAGGAAGCAGCAACTCGGACTTCTTTGAAGGATGATCGCCGAAAAGGATGCCATCAGCCGCAGCAGATTTCGGTAAACAGACCTCAGGCTGTGGCTATTGACCCCACTGGCTGCCCAAGCCATCTGCTTCGGTCATGTCCCAACGGCCAACTTCTTCTATGTGTGCCCACCAACCACCCAGCTACTTTGTGAAGAAGCCAGCCAGGTGGGCACAGAGAGAGGGAGCTTCTGGGGCCACCTCTTGCCTGCCTCCCTCTGGGCCAGGCCTGTCTAAAAAAAGCAGGACACGGTGGGGAGGGAGGTTGCTCACTTCAGACGAGACTCACACAGAGGAAGGCTAGCAAGTGGGCTACAGGTATGGGTGGGGGAGATGGAAGACGGCTGGAAGAAGCCAATGTGACTGTCGAGACTTGATGGGCACAACTCTTATGTGAAGGGCTCATTTGTTCATAGCCGCTTCTGAAAGCAGAACCAGAACCAATGGGGACAAACTGCAAGAGAGGAGATTCCGGTTGGATATCCGGAAAAAGTTCCTGAGGGTGAGGGCGGTTCGGCAGTGGAAGAGATTGCCAAGGGAGGTGGTGGACTCTCCCTCACTGGGGACCTTCAAGCAGAGGCTCCACCAGCACCTGTTGGGGATGCTCTAGGGGGATTTCCTGCTGCAGGCAGGGGGTTGGACTAGATGACCTACTAGGTCCCTTCCAACTCTAGGATTCTATGATTCTAACTGCTCCAGGCTGCCCCAAAGCCTGGAGAGGAGAGGGATATATGGAGAACATACAGTACCTCTCAAAGCTAGATCTGTAGTCTTGGGAAGCATCAAAGTGGGCTGGGGTTCCTCACAGACCAGTCATTGTGCATTTTTGGCAAATTCTCAATTTTGTTATACTGGAGATCAAAGTCTAGCCCAGTCCAGTTCTGCCTTCAGGAGGCGTCTTTCAAGCAGGATTTGTTCCATGACCTAATGCTGGCAACGTAATGACCTTGTGCTCTCGCTTCCGATGATTCTCCAGGGCAAAGGGGATCTCAAAATAGCTGCATCCCATGTGCTTGTTCAGTAGGAGTAGAGGCAGACTTTTCCCATTATTTAGGGGGCAGGAGGTCTGGGCTAGAGTACCAGAAGATATAATCCGAAGATTCATACCCCATCACTGGAGGACTCCCAATGGTGAGACCCCAACAGGTGGGGAAGATTCCTTTTGGCAGCCAAAAAGGCCACCTCTCAAAGATGGGGACCATGGTGTGTCCGGATCATGAGAAGATCCACCTGGAATGAATCACTGAAAGAACTTCTGTGTTTATTTGTCAATACCTCTTCAGAGGTTTAAAGCAGCCTGCCCATATGAACTGACTTGAATAAAGCCGGGGAGGGGGGGGGGAGAAAGGCAGTATATAAATATATATATATTGTTATTGTTGTTATTAATATTATTCCTTAACTTGCAACCCAGGGCATTTCAATCTGTCTCAGGAAGACTGTCTTTCTTGCTTTTGCAAATCAAGACCAGAGCCATTTTTTCAGCAGCTCTTTGGTACAAATAAGACATGAAACAAGTATTTGCACTTTTAGTAACAGAAAGACAAAAAAAGTTCAAAGAAAGCAAATTTGGGGCCACAATGGAAGGGCAAAAAGGCAATTTGTTACCAAAGATGTTTCACAAGGACATTTTCCACAAGGCGAGAGTGAAATAAGATGGTCTTTGAACAACAATTTTGGGGCACAGTCGCAAGTGGACTTGCACTTTCATGGTGAATCATCCTGCAGTTGCAAGCCCATCTGTGCTCTGAAGGGGGAAAATATGCATGAGGAATGCGACACAGCCTGTGACACAACTTATGAAGGCATTTCTGACCCTTGCAAAAATGGCTTGACCACCCTCTTTTTCAAGTCATGCAACTCTCTGGTGACACCTGGCATATTCCTGGGGTGGGCTTCAGGTGCTGTGGTCAGCACTTCACTGAAAATCTCCCACATCACAGAAGACTGTCCAAAAGAGTGAGAGCATTTCCACAACGATCCCCCCGTACCCTGTGTGGTGTCCCAGAATATTCTTCTGGAAGTAACAGATAGGAAGGACCTGGCACCAATGATCGGTCGGCAAAGGCAGTCATATTAAAATCAGCATCAATAGTTCTAGCAAATCAAGGTGGTGTTTTTTATTTTGGTTTTTGTTTGTTTGTTTCGAGATGCCGGCACTCTCGGCTGGACCGGTATTGCAGAGATCACAGCCGGCCAAGCAACCAGGAACCAAACCAGCCTTCACTCCTTACTTGCAAACCGGCCTTTCCAAGCCTACCAGAATCAAAAAGAAGGTTGTAGAGATTTTTAGCCAACCTTCTGCAAGGTTTTCTGCAAACATCTAAATTTGCACCAGCAATTCCTGGCTTCCTCCTAAAGACAGACAGTGATGACTTCTTTCTCTTCTACGCCCTCTTCATTTTTGCCCAGTTGACAGAATTGTCTTCAGAGAGCGTGGCAGGCCATGCCCGCTGCAGGGCTGGAGCTCATGTTGGCATCAGGGCCTTTGCGCTGGAAGCCTGGCTAGACAAGAATTCAAGACGGCTCAGCTGTGACAACTAACTGTGTTGGAGAAATCAGTGATACAAAATTTGGAGCTTGAGGGATTTCTTTGCTGATTGCTGCCATGTTATGTCAAACAACGGGTTTGATTTGTGGGTGCAGCGAGGCAGGGACGGTGCAGAAAATAATAGAAGACGTGTGGCTTTTGTCAAATCTGTTAAGAAGCGCAGCCTCCCTTCCCAGTCAGCAGGGAGGGGAACGAGGTGCTTTGCGCAGAGGCGTTCCTGGAAGGACTGGACTCGGTGCAGCTCAGCACCCCAAACTGGATGATCTCCTTCTTCATGTCTCGGGTGACCTCCTGCGTTGCAGGTGAGAGGCTGAACTTGGGTTTCTCACTCATATTATGGAATGATGTGACCAGTTCCCAGACTGTTGGTGCCAGGGCAAGTTGCTGATTAATCTGGAATCAACTCCACCCCTTTCCGCTACCCAAAGGACTCCTGTGCTTCCAACGGCCCGGCTGGGCTTTCTGTTCCGCTTGCCCCACCTGAAAGGTTTGCCTGAGCAACTATGCGCTGCCCGCAGGAGGGAGAGGAGCTTTGGCACTCTTCCAACAGCGGGAACGATGACACTGTGGCAGGAGCGCTCAGGGGTTGCCTCTCAAATAGTTTTCAAGGGCCTTGCCCAGAAGGAAGCATCAGGAGGAAAACAGAGATTTGCCTGGCAGCCTGTATTAACATCTACGGGAGATCCTACAAGCTGCCTGAGAAACCAAACGTAGATCATGTTTCATTGGTAACCCAGTCATATTGAAATCCCCCTTTTGCCAGTGCAGCCAGACCAAGGGAACATGCACTGTATCCTGCAGGGGGGTTTTGGATACCACCATGAGGTCAGGGTACTTTTGTGCCCTTATCCTGGGACAAGCTTCTGCTGCCCTCATGTGTCTGCTCAGACCTGTGCTGCCCATTCTCAACGGCCTCTGAAAGGAGAACCAGATCCCACCAGACCAAACTGCAGTTTTGAGGAGGGGATTCTGGAGGGACACCAGGAAGAAAGTGTTGATAGTAGGGCAGGGTAGCAGAGGGACAGACTGCCACGGGAGGTAGCGGACTCTTCCTCCCTGGAGATCTGCCAGCAGAGGCTCATCTGGGGAGGATTTCCTGCTAGAATCAGGTTGGACTGGATGACTTTGTGGGTCTTTTTAGGAAATCCCACCTGAAAGGTTTGCCTGAGCAACGGGGTCGCTCATATTTTTACTCCCCTCTCACCATATCAAGGAAAACTCCTGGGAAATGCTGTGCAGCTGCTAAGTTAACGGAAAGTTTTCACAAAGAATCCCAGGACCCAAAGTCTGTTTTGCATGATACAACTCTTGGGATGGGAAAAAGTCCGTTTGTTTTTCACGCTGCCCCTTTATCTTCATGTCAAATACGTGCCCTGGGAAAAGAAAACACTCAGCAAGACGCCCAGGCGCTCTCTCTCTCTCTCTCTCTCTCTCTCTCTCTCTCTCTCCCTTTCTCTCTTACACACACACACAGTCACACTTTCTTTTCCCCCTTATTTATAGAATTTTAAATCACAAGTTGCATGTTGATTCCGGATTCAGAATGTCTTGTTTGGAAGAGGGAGGGCGCAATCCAGAGTAACTACAGGGAGTCTTTGCTCCAGAGTAAGAACAATTTACTCTGGATTGCAATATGAATTTCCCATCGGTTTTCACCAGGTGGTGCAGTGACTATGAGTGCACGTAATGTCTCTTACGTGCTCCCGCAGTTACTCTGGATTGTAGCCGCAGTTAATATACACTGGAGACCTATATACACTTACCTGGGAGTGGACCACCACTGAACTCAGTGAGACTTACTTCTGTGTAGAGATGCATAGGATTATGCACCCATATTAGTTAATATGTTTCATCAGCTTTTCAGGGATGGTGCTGTGGTGGTCACAGAAGGCCAAGAAAACACACTGGGCCACCCTGGAAGGATGACTGGAGGTCCATCACGGGTAGAGATCAGCTTGCAGTTGTTAGCTCAGAGCTAGGAAGATCTCTCTGGATGCCAAACCTCTGGGATAAGCAGCAGGGGCATCACCTCTGTGACCTTCAGAGGACCTCCCAGACGCCACTGGCTGGTCACTGGTTGAACACGGCGGCAAGATCTGTCAAGACTTTCTGGTGCTCTGGAAAGGACCACTTTTTAAGTGTTTTTGAAATGTCCGTCTTCAGTTGGCTCTTTTCACACCAGTCAGTTTGACGCTTGAAGCTTATGTGTTGCATATTTTGGATAGCTTAGTAGGGCCAGGTGACAGGACGTGGTGGTGGCCACTAGCTGGGAACGATGCGTTCCTTGAGCGGAGCTGAGTCAAGGGCAACCAGTCAGGATGGTTCTGTCCATCTTGAGGTCTAGTGGCATTGCCTCTGGATGGGGACCCATGGTGGGAGAACCCTTTCTGGCTTGTGGGATGTTTAGGAGGCCTCATGACTTTCCCTCTGCTATAGGACGTAGCACAATCCCATGGCACAGCTGCAGCTGCACCAGAAATTTAGAGAGGATTTGTCCCTGAAGTCAATCGCTGTTTTTCCTGTCCTATCTGTCTGCTTACACATTTTTAGCCTACTTGTTTCTGGCCTTAATTTGGGGAAACTGGTGTCACCCCCCCCCCACCGCAGGAGGCTTAGAAACTGCTGGAAACCCCCCTCCAGACAGCCAGTTCAAAATATGGTACTTGGAATTATTTGCTCTTGTCACAACAAATCACTTGCCATCAGCAACTGCAGCGCTGATCTGTGTTTGAGATCCTCACATCACCTCCAACACTGCACGGGTGTCAAGCAGGCAGAGGTGCAAATGCCCCTTGACAGCAGATGCCCAGAACCAGACTCCAGGATTCAGACCTGCCACCCTGGCTCAGACTGGCTGCCCACGAAGCTCTGCTTGGCCAGACACGGCTTGTTTCTGAAAGCTCTGCTGAAAAATGCTGGCTCTGGAGTTTCAATTCCTTCCATATAAAGTAGCCTCTGCAAGGGTGTTTTGTGGGTTTTTGCAAGGCTCTGCTTGGCACCAGGGAGCTGTCTGGTGTTGCAGGTAAAAGTGACACTGATTTGGAAGCTTCTTTTGACATTGATGGGCACTTCGCAGCTGAGGAGAAGGGCGAGGATTCTGGCAGCACCAGGGGGCTCTTCAGAGGGGCAGTTCCCCCACCATTTCAGCTGGCAATCCTATCCGCACTTCCCTGGGAGCAAGCTCCGTTGACTATGGGCCTTACGTTTGAGTAGACATGCATATGACTGGGCTAGGGTGACCAGATGTCATAACTAAAAAAGATGTCATTTTGTCCACAAAATGTTGGACACGCATGAAAAATGTAGGACGTGGCAAAATAAGAGCTTAAAACACTCATATATATTGCTTTATGACATAGAATTTATTACATATTATTACATATCATTCATTAATTACAAGGCTACCTGCTGCCTACTTTCAAGGGAAAGGAGGACATGGAAGTTTTTTCCCAAGACACACGTCCTGGATAAAGAGGAGACTCGGTCATGCTGTGGTTCCTTTACTCAGCTCCATGGGAAGGAGAAACTCTGCTCCCTTCCCCCCCCCCCGGTCCATTAACTCATGTACTTTGTAGGTTTGAACACTTGGATTGCTTTCCACTATACCACAGAACTTGTATACCCAGTTTATTGATATCTGTAGGGTTCCCTAGCTTTGAACCTGGCCCTGCAGAAATGTCTCCAATGGGCTGCTGCAGCTCCAAAGGCCAGCCTGTCCCTCACCCCAGCCACCTTGGAGATCAGATCTACCCTCCAAATGTCCCTTGGGCTCTTGCCTGTACAGCTCCCCCCCCAAGACCTCTGGGAAGTGTAGCCTGGTGAGCAAGGCTGAGCATCGCCATGTTTTCCGGAAGAGGTTTTGACTTCTACTGGCACCAAGTTGCCATCCTACGCAGTAAGAAACACACCCAGACTTCTTCTGTGGCGAACCTTTGCCCTTCCACACCTAAGCTCACGTTGTGGGAAGCAGCACCTCGACTGGCTTCTACGGGACTCGGCATGCTGAAATGTCAGGGCTTTCATTGCTTGTCCCGACATGCAGTGATAACGTGTTCCATCACTGTCTCCATCACTGTCCGTGCACAGGTTTGTTGTGCACAAGTTTGTTATGCGCTGAACACACCCCGTTTGTGGGAGCTCCAGCAGAAGAGTCCGCCTGGCCTGCAGTCCACCCGCTGCAGTGCCTTTTCCTCCCTTCTGACCGGATTATCCTTTTGAAACTGGGAGCAGACCCTGCCTGACAACACAAAGGAATGTTCCCAGGGATCCACCAGGGCTGACTCACAGGAAAGCTTGCCCACTGCAGCGTAGCCAGGCCCTGGGAGCACATGCCACAGGCAGGAGGAGCCCTGCTTGCTGGCTCTCTGGCTCTCTCTCCCGGCAGCAGGGCTGGAATTCCAGAGGCCTGGCATTGAGCCTATTGGTGGAGGTTGGCCCCGCACCCGGACCAGCCAATCTGCTCCACTACACACTTGTGTTGCTAACTTCCCCAAAGCAGCTGCCACCCCCCACCCCCCCCCCCCCACTGTCACTGCACACCAGGACAAGTTTCCTGCGCTGGCCCAGCAACACAAGTGCCGCTCACTGTTTGTCCAAGCAGGTAAAAACATATAGAACATTCTCATCCCTCACCCGTTTCAAGGGAAAAGAAAACAAGGTCCCTGCTCTGCCTTCAAACACTTACCCAAAGGAAATGGCCGCTGCTCCACTCCTGCCATCCTGCTTGAGCTCCAGGGGCTCACCTCGCCCTTTTGGGGGCTGGGAATCTGCTTCAAGCACATGTACTCAGGCACACCGACTGACCCTTTGTGTTGAGACAACTGATCTCACACCATGACAAAGCGAGACTATACTTTGTATCATGCAATACAAAGCTCACTTGCATATCTAGCTATTGGGTTAGAAAGCCGTTACTTATTTGAATTTCTCTATAAACTGCTTTGTGGATTTTTTAAACACCTCCCTTCCGATGGTACCCCCCTGATGGACCTTCAGCCTGTCCTGGCTGAGCCCTGATGCCACCCTGGTTGTTTGGCCTGTTCCCTGGCACTTAATTGACAGCCAGAGATGAGCCAGCCTTCCCATGTCGATGCCTCCCCGAGGAAAGGTAAGGGAACAGATTTCTTTTCCCTTGAGGAGGCTTCCATGACTGCCCCACAGCACAGGATGCAGTGCACATGCTCTTGGCATGGCTGCAAGAGTGCTGCGAAGCTGGCCAAGGCTGGGCTCTCGGGCAACATGAATCAAGCCCTTGCTGCTTGAGCAAACTACCATGACCTGAAGGGAAGTCAGAAAAATCTAAGAATAATAACATGTATTCATAACATAACATAACAATTTTCATAACATGAAAAGTGGTTTTCCCCCCATGGTGCGATTTGCACAAAATATTGAAGACTTTGCTCCTTTTGATTCCTGACTTGCAGACACAGCAGGACACCTGCTCTGGCCACACCAGGGAGTCCGGCAGCCACATCACTATTTCATCCAGTCATCAGCACTGACATCAGAGAGAAAAGGGGAGCTCACAGCAAGCCCTTCAGCTGTGGGGAGCGGGAGCCCATTAACAGCTGAGCACGCTGCAGACAAGCCAGCCCAACAGTGGCTCAGCTGTCCTCTCCTCTGCCTTCAGACATTCAGGATCCGCCTCCACACAAATGTTCATTCACTGCCTTGTTAATTTTTAAAAAGAAACTTTTTCAAAAGTCACCAGCTGCTTTGGAGACTGGCGTGTGCGTTGGCACCGCTATCTGCGGATAGAGGAGCACTCAAGCCGGGACGTGTACAGCCAGCGCCTGCTTCCTTCTGGCAAGAGAAGGAAGGCAGCTCCGGCATGAGGGGCTGTCCAGGTTCACCTCTGCCCACCACTCTCCGTGGGCTCCCTCTGCCTTGGGATGTGGCAGGCTGGTGGTCTCACAAATCAGCAAAGCTGGCCTGAACTGCTTTGCTTGCCCAGTGTTATTTATATTTAATTTATTCATTAGATTTAAGCCGCCCCCAAGACCACCCAAGGAGTTTGACAATAAATACACAAAAACTATAAAATACACTAAAACTGTAAACTGAGAGAATAAAATCCAAACAGGTAAAAATGAAATATCAACAGTGAGAGAAACTAGGTGTTCAAAAACAATAACTTACAAAAGCAGCCGTAATACCTGGGAATAAGAATAACAGTAAAAAATTTTAAAAAGTATAAAGTTTCTTGTTACTTGTATTTTGTTACTTGCTGATCATGCAGCTCAGACTGATATGTGACTACAGTGGCTTTTCAAAGGTTGTGTGGCCAGCATCATTTCAGAAGCATTCCCCTTCTTTTTGCACACAGGAGGAGACGCTGCTTCAAAGAGCGCAAACACTGCTGTATGTGTAGGGCAGGCATCTAAAAAGACTGACTTTCATTTTTATGTTTCACCTTTTCCTATCGTCCTTCTTCCAAGGAGCTCAGTGTGGCATAAATTGTTCCTTCCCTCCTTTTGTCCTTACAACATCCCTGCAAGGTAGGTGAGGTTGGGAGAGAGATTGACTGGACCACCATCAACCAGGAAGCCTCATGGCTGAGCAGGGATATGAACCTAGATCTTCCAGGTCTGTCCAGTTCTTGAGGCATGACACCACCTTGGCTCTTTGCTCTCCCTCTTTCCCCCAAAACTCTAGAAAAACCCCCAAATTTGGAACTTCCTGTGTCTACACCCAGTGGTATTATTATTTGTAAGCCTCCAGAGCACAAGACCCCTGACCAGAGGAAATTAGCCTCAACAGTGCTCTTGTTACTCATTAGCCAACCAGTCAGAGCCTGATTTGGCCCATCTGCCTCTGACCTTGGCAGTCAAGCTCAGATGAAAGCCGACGCCGTCCCTTGACGGCAGACATGAAAGTGCAACAGCTCTCTCTTATCGAAGGAGGGACAGCAGATGCAGAGCTGAAAGGAGCAACAAGGACATGGTGGGAGAGAAGGATAAATTGCTGCAGCCTGCCTTGCGTCGGATCAGAGCTGGCACTACCAAGCCAAGAAAGCAATAGGTTAACGTGGGTCAAACACACACTTCTATAGTCTTCTATGTATCTTTTACTCTGTATATAAAATTAAAGAGTCACTGACTGACTCATCAGCACCCAGCCAAAACCGCCAGACCTAGAATCATGAAATATGGGAAGAGCACCTGCTAAGAACTGGAAGACTGTTTATGCCTAGTGTGTAAGCTAGTCTGCGTTGTTCTACAGGCTGCTCGTAGAGCCGGTGGGATCCTTCACAGCATGGACGTTGTCACATCTGGTATCGGGGATGCTTTTCAAGTGTCCAACAGCAGTTTTCAGGCCAGCCCAGCTGTAAACAGCGACACTTTGTGGCTCTGATGACTCATGACAGCTGTATCAGTTTGCAGGCTCCCTTCCAGGAGCTGTCCAGGAGCTTCCCTGCTTAGCTTTCTTCAGCAGCCTTGCGCTCAACCACCAGACCACGGTGGCATGAAATTTGGAGAGGGTGTTCCTTATGTGAAGTGAGCATCCACTAAGGACTGATATGGTGCCTGGTGTTACATGCTGCCCAGAGCTGGTGCCTGACACTGCTCAGGCCTCAGCCGCCCCTGTAGTGACAGGCTCTAGGCCTGCCTTCAAGGCCTGACCTGTGGAACTCCCTGCCACAGGAGGAGGACCAGGCAGTGGCATAGATGGAGGGGGGCGTAGGGGGTGCTAGGGGCTCCACCCCTTCGGAGCCATTCCAGGCCGGGGGGAGCCAAACGGAGCTGTAAGGCTCCGTTTGGCTACCCCAGGCCTAGAAAGGCTCCAAAGGAGTGGGGCCCCTCGCACCCCCTACTCCCCCAGCTACTGAACTGGGGGCAGGCCAGGAAAGCCCAGTAGGCCTCTGGCTGGCAGTGAGGCCTGTGGAACCCGCACCCCCTACGCCCCCCCAAGCTACTCCACTGGGTGGCAGGCCAAGAAGGCCAAGTAGGCCTCTGGCTGGCAGGAACTCCCTGCCACAGGACTAGGCCTGCCTGAGGGGACCCTGACAGGTGGGCCTCTCACAGTCCCTGCCCTCAGGTGGGGGGGGGTCACGCCCTGAGGAAGGAAGGACGGTCCTCCCCCGCAGAGGAGGCCCAACCTAGACGTGAGGGGGGGGCAGGCGGACCGACCATAGAGCCGCCCAGCCACAGCGGCCTGGACTCTCTAGGAGGCCACCTCTATGGTACTATGGAGACTAGGCGGAACCAAGGCCTGCGGAGCGACCATAGAGAGGCTCAACCAGTGCGGCTTGGCCTGTCTAGGAAGCGAGGTACACTCTATGGTCCACTGCCAGTGAGGCCCGTCTAGGAGGCGCGCGCTCTATGGCGCACCGGCCGCTCTCCTCACAGAATCCTCGACGGAACCCGGGGGCGGAGCGGGGCGCTGGGGGCGGAGCTGGGCAACGGGGGCCCGCCGGCCGGCAGGCTGGGCGTCGATGCCGCTGAGGCGCCCCCGGAGGCCGAGATGTGGGGCCCGGAGACACCTCGAGGGCCGGCCCAGGACCAGGTGAGGCGCCCCTCCCCTCCCCCTGAGAGCGGGGCTGGGCTGGGCCTGGCGGGGGCAGAAGGCGCTCTGCACATGCTCGGAGGCACCGTCGCCCCCCCAGGGAACAAGGCCTGCCACTGCCTGCAGGGAGCAGGGAGGGCTCTGGAAGGGGCTCTGAGCAAGGACTGCCTGATGGGGGAAGGGAGGAGGGCAGGGCCCCCAGTCCTTCAAGGGAGCCTCCCCAGAGGAGCCACTCAGGGAAGTCAGGTGAGGCAGAGCCTCCCCTCTGTGCATCCTTAAGGAGAGGCAGGTGAGGCAGAGCCTCCCCTCTGTGCATCCTTAAGGAGAGGCAGGTGAGGCAGAGCCTCCCCAAAAGAGCCACTCAGGGAAGTCAGGTGAGGCAGAGCCTCCCCTCTGTGCATCCTTAAGGAGAGGCAGGTGAGGCAGAGCCTCCCCAAAGGAGCCACTCAGGGAAGTCAGGTGAGGCAGAGCCTCCCCTCTGTGCATCCTTAAGGAGAGGCAGGTGAGGCAGAGCCTCCCCAAAGGAGCCACTCAGGGAAGTCAGGTGAGGCAGAGCCTCCCCTCTGTGCATCCTTAAGGAGAGGCAGGTGAGGCAGAGCCTCCCCAGAGGAGCCACTCAGGGAAGTCAGGTGAGGCAGAGCCTCCCCTCTGTGCATCCTTAAGGAGAGGCAGGTGAGGCAGAGCCTCCCCTCTGTGCATCCTTAAGGAGAGGCAGGTGAGGCAGAGCCTCCCCAAAAGAGCCACTCAGGGAAGTCAGGTGAGGCAGAGCCTCCCCTCTGTGCATCCTTAAGGAGAGGCAGGTGAGGCAGAGCCTCCCCAGAGGAGCCACTCAGGGAAGTCAGGTGAGGCAGAGCCTCCCCTCTGTGCATCCTTAAGGAGAGGCAGGTGAGGCAGAGCCTCCCCAGAGGAGCCACTCAGGGAAGTCAGGTGAGGCAGAGCCTCCCCTCTGTGCATCCTTAAGGAGAGGCAGGTGAGGCAGAGCCTCCCCAAAAGAGCCACTCAGGGAAGTCAGGTGAGGCAGAGCCTCCCCTCTGTGCATCCTTAAGGAGAGGCAGGTGAGGCAGAGCCTCCCCAAAGGAGCCACTCAGGGAAGTCAGGTGAGGCAGAGCCTCCCCTCTGTGCATCCTTAAGGAGAGGCAGGTGAGGCAGAGCCTCCCCAGAGGAGCCACTCAGGGAAGTCAGGTGAGGCAGAGCCTCCCCTCTGTGCATCCTTAAGGAGAGGCAGGTGAGGCAGAGCCTCCCCAAAGGAGCCACTCAGGGAAGTCAGGTGAGGCAGAGCCTCCCCTCTGTGCATCCTTAAGGAGAGGCAGGTGAGGCAGAGCCTCCCCAAAGGAGCCACTCAGGGAAGTCAGGTGAGGCACCTTATAAATGGTCTCAGCTATAAATGGTCTATAGGTCTAGACCAGGGGTCCTCAAACTTTTTAAAGGGGGTGGGGTTACTGGCAGGGCTAGTAGGGGGTTTGGGGGGGGTGGAGGGGTACTGGCAGGCTGGTGGGGATCTGGGGGGAGAAAGGGAGGCACTTACCTAGGGAGCCCTGCGGCCACCATCCAAACCCCCAGCTGGCCGCGGAAGCTGTGGATGGGGCGCTGCAGCCACGTGGTCCCCCCATCTAAGCCCCCTGGCTGTCCAGGGAAGCTGTGGATGGGGCGCTGCAGCCACGTGGTCCCCCCATCTAAGCCCCCTGGCTGTCCAGGGAAGCTGTGGATGGGGCGCTGCAGCCGCGCAGCCCCCCCATCCACACCAAGTTCTTCCGCTGGGCGAGCGGGCTGTCAGGCAAGCGAACAGATAGGCAACCCCTCGCCATGGTGGGTGCCCACCCGGCACTGTCCTGAGGGGATGGCTCCTCCCCCTCCCTGCCTGCTCTCACCTGGCAGCCACTCAGCAACAGAGAGGCAGGGAGGGGGAGGAGCCATCCCCTCAGGACAGCACAGCGCACTCAGCAGCACTCCAAATTCAAAATAGCAGCCTCCACCAAGCCTCTTTTCCTGGTGGCAGCCAGCAAGCCTCGGCGGGTCGGATTGAGGGCCCTGGTGGGCCATATCTGGCCCCTGGACCGTAGTTTGAGAACCCCTGGTCTAGACCATTATATAACTTACAGGAAATTACAGACCAGTCAGTTTGACTTCAATCCCTGGTAAGATATTACAGCAAATCATAAAACACAATTTGTGCACATCCAGACAAGTACTCGGTGATCAAAACAACCCAGCATGGATTGACCAAGAATAAATCTTGCCAGACAAATCTGATCTCCTTTTTTGATGGGGTTACGAGCTTCCTGGACATGGCAATGCTGTGGATGGCATTAATCTTGACTTCAGCAAAGCATTTGACAAGGTCCCACATGACATCTTAATTGGGAAGTTGGAAAAATATAGGCTAGATGGGGCAGTCGTTAGGTGGATCCGCAACTGGCTCAACAACCGCACACAAAGCATTTTAGTAAATGGTTCTGTGTCAACCTGGAGGTCGGTTTCAAGTGGGGTACCCCAAGGCTCTGTCTTGGGATCGGTTCTCTTTAACATTTTCATCAATGACTTGGAGGAAGGGATACGGGGGAGCCTGATCAAATTTGCGGACGACACCAAGCTGGCAGGAGTAGCAAACACAACAGAAGAAGGAGAAACCTCCAGGAGGATCTGGATAAACTAGAATACTGGGCTGTAACAAATAGAATGAACTTCAACAGGGAGAAGTGGAAGGTTCTGCACTTGGGCAATAAAAACCAAAAACACAGGTATAAAATGGGGGATACTTGGCTTGGCAGCAGAACATGTGAGCGGGATCTTGGAGTCGCCACTGTGGATCACAAGCTGAACATGAGCCAGCATGTGATGTGTGTGCAAAGAAGGCAAATGCCATTTTAGGCTGCATTAAGAGGACTGGAGCTTCCAAGTCGCAAGAAGTTCTAGTTCCTCTTTATTCTGCACTGCTTAGACCTCACCTGGAGTCCTGTGTTCAGTTCTGGGTTCCTCACTTGAAGAAAGATGCAGCCAAACTGGAGCAAGTCCAGAGGAGAGCAACAAGAATGATCAGTGGGATGGAAGAGAAGCCCTACCAGGAAAGGTGGGGGGAACTTGGGATGTTCAGCCTGGAGAAGAGGAGGCTGAGGGGAGACCTGATTGCCCTCTTCAGATACCTGAAGGGCTGTCATAGGGAGGAAGGGGCTCATTTGTTCATAGCTGCTTCTGAAAGCAGAACTAGAACCAATGGGGACAAACTGCAAGGAAGGAGATTCCGGTTGGATATATGGAAAAAATTCCTGAGGGTGAGGGTTGTTCGGCAGTGGAAGAGATTGCCAAGGGAGGTGGTGGACTCTCCCTCACTGGGGATCTTCAAGCAGAGGCTTGATGAGCACCTGTCGGGGATGGTCTAGGGGGATTTCCTGCTGCATGCAGGGGGTTGGACTAGATGACTTACTAGGTCCCTTCCAACTCTATGATTCTAACTATGTCTACTCAAAAGTAAGCCTCATTGTGTTCAATGGGCCTTACCCTCAGGAAAGTGTCCTTAGGACTGCAGCCTAAAATGCACAAGAACCCTCAGCAGAAGCCACTAGAATAGACATTGCTGGGGTGAGGAGGGCCTGTTACTCTCCCCTGCTAAATAAAAGAGGACTGTTGAGTGCCTCTTGCCCAGTTAGAACCAGTTAGAACTGAGCTTTTTGGCCAGCTGCACATCATTTCCTACTGATTTGGAGTGGGTTTGTGGCAGTTCACGGAAGATGGTTGTGGGGAGCTCACTTTTGAGAACGGCTGTCACCCAGTCGCATTCCAGGTGCATCCGGTCCAGTGATCTCCCAACCAGGATATCGGCAGAGAGTTCCTTCCCTGCTTGTCCCACCCAGGATCCTTCCAACTACGAGTTCCTACTTGCAGAGCCCATGTTTACCATTGACTTATGTTTGCCTGTATTGTTTTGGAACTGACAGACTGTACGTAACTGTGTTGTTAGGGTGCAATCCTATGCTTGTCTACTCAGAAGAAAGTCCCAGTGTGTTATGTGGGATTTACTCTCAGGAAAGTATGCAGCCTCAGTCACCTCCTGATGGATTTTTCACTCACCCACTTGAGAGGATTTCAGGAGGGGGGTGGTCTTCAGGAGAAATATCTTCTTGGGGAGTCACTCTGAAGGTCTTCCATCTTCAGTCCTGGTTCAAAAATGAAGATGGCCAGACATGGTAAAATAATGCCTCTCCTAACTCATGCGCCCCCCCCTGCACCTCATCAAGACGTGGGGCTTTCCCCCTACTTTGCATTATTGGCCTACATGCCAATGTAGCCTACATGCAGGAAACATACTGGATGATCTCTTGAAATAGTGTGAGTTGAATGTGGGGGGTGGAAGGAAAACTTGATGTGGGGCACCCTTTTTCCGAGGCTGGCCTGGGTCTTTTGTGATGTGTCGCACCCTGTCAGTAGCTGAAGCAGTCAGGAGTTCTCAGATTCTTCACTTCCTTTTTAACTGCTTTGGGTGTCAAAGTAGTTCTCATGCCTTTTCGTAATAAGTCAATAACCTGTTTTTCAGTAGCGTAGCTGAGTCTTGGCTGATGATATTGTGGCCCCAAAGTGTCATATGGACTTATATGGGTTTCTGATACAAGCTTATGCGGGGACATTAAGCCATAATCTGACATCTTTTAAATCCTAGGTGTCAAACACAAGGCTGCAGGCCAAATCCAGCCCACCTCACCATTTCAAGTGGCCCCTGAGAACTACTTCACACTTTTGTGGAAGTAAGCCCCATTAACTATATTGGGACTTATTTCCAAGTAGACATGCGTGAGATTGGACTCGGGCCCTCGGGAAACATCATTCATGCTAACTTTGGCCCTCTGTATGAAAAGCATTCAGCACTCCTGTTTTAAATGTTGTGGTTATGTAGGTTTGTAACATTTTGGACAAGCCCGTTTGTCCCCCTCTTTGAGACCCCAAGGAAAAAGGCAGGATATCAATAAAGTATATTATTATAATAGTAATAGTAGTATATTATTAATATTCTCTGCGCCTAGAATTCCACTCACGGAATTGTTTGGATTCACTTTTAGGAAATGGTTCAAGCAACAGAGGCGTTTGCTCAAAATGAAGACATGGACACGTCTGACACCCAGTGGGGATGGTTTTATTTGGCTGAATGTGGCAAGTGGCACATGTTTGAGGTATTCCTATTCATTCTCTCATTCCCCACAGCCCATGAAAGATGTCAGGACTCCAGTTTGACAGGTGGAGGCTGTCTGTGTCTTCACATTAATCTCCCCTGGATCACACTCAGAGCCTAATCCTATGTATATCTACTTTGAAGTAGACCCCATGATAGTTAATGGGGCTCACTCCCTGGAAAGTGTGGATAGGATTGCAGCCCCACAGACATTACTGCTTAGAAATAGGGAGGAGGCACCCAGAAATACACACGTTTTTCCAGGAAAGAAAAAGATACAAAGGCAAGGTACAAATGGGGGAACAAAATCAGGCAGCTTCCCTCCCCATTCAAACAGAACCCAGTTTCTCCACCTTAGCAGCTGCCCTCACAGGCATGGTGACCATATGTCCTCCTTTTCCAGGACATATCCTGGATGTTAGCCTTGTGTCATGAAAAAAGATTCATTGTCCTCCTTTTTCTTGTGAGCAGGCAGCAGTTGGTCTTGCAATTAATAAGTTATATGTAAAAGTTTTAAATTTAATAATAAGCAATACAGAGTTTACAGTGGTGCCTCACATAAAGAGCTTAAATCGTTCCAGAGGCCTGCTCTTTAAGTGAAACACTCTTTAAGTGAAGCAGACTTTTCCATAGGAAATAATGGAAACTCAGACAATTGGTTCCAAAAGCAGGCCTCCGTCAGTCTTGAGAGACTGTGGTATCATGCTCAGCGTTGCATACGCTGCATGCGAAGCACAAAAGCCTGGGTTGGATTGTTATGGAGGATAGGCTGTTCCCCAAGCAGCAAATCCCCCTCTCCACGCCACTGAATTAGTCCAATGGAAAGGCAGAGCCAATACGATTGGATCCAGCTGCATCGCAGAGCTGGGCTAAGGACAGGAGCTTACCCTGTCTTGTGGGGCCGACCCGGGTCTTGAACCCTGGCCTGCTGGTTAACAGGCACAGTGTCTTAACCACTTGCACCACCCACATCCCACCAATTGGTTCCACAACCCAGAAGATATTCATATAAAAATATTAACTGGATGTAAAAATGATGACAAAACACTGGAATTGAATTCAAAACATGCATTCAATGTGCATGATCCAATGAAGCCTACTTAGGCTGCAATCCTAAAGACATTTTCCTGGGAGTAAGCCCCATTTAACACAATGGGGCTTACTTTCGAGTTGACATGGTTGGAAGGCTGCAATCAAAGACACTTTCCTGGGAGGCTTACCTGGGCTGCTGCTGGACGTTCAAGGTGGCTGGTGGGGGCAGTTAGGGGCAGCTGCCTCTGGCACGCTTAGGCAACTGCCCCCAAGTTGGGGGCAGTTAGAGGCAGCAGCGCTGGCTGGCAGCTCTTTTAAAGAGCCTCCATGTGGAGCATCAGGGCTGCATAGCACGCGTGTCCATAGCGCACTTCCTTGTTATGGGAAGTGGAACTTCTTGGAAATTTTTGCTTGTTCTGTGAAATGCTTGTTAAGCAAGGTACCACTGTACAACTAATGCATGATTTTAGCTTTTATGTTGTTGTGCCCTTCATTTTTCTCAGATTTTGTACATTTTGGGGGATCTTGTCCTCTTTTTCAGCTTGTGACATATGGTTTCCTCTCACATGATCTTCTCTGCTTTGCATCCTTTACCCAGGGTGACTGTGTGACAAAAAAGAGGTTAAGATCCCCCAAAATGTATGAAATCCAAGAAAAATGTGGGACATGACAAAATAAAAGCTCATATATATTGCTTTGATATTCTAAATTTAAACACTGTATGATTTACTATTGAACTTAAAACTATTACATATAATTTTTGAATTAAATGAAGGCTCCGTGCTGCTCCCTCATAAGGAAAAGGACACTGAAGTTTTTTCATGACACAAAATCCAGGACAAGTCCTGGAAAAAGAGGACTGATGGCTGTCTTGCTCTTACCCAAACTTCTTGATCTTCTCTTTGTGCCTCTCATCTAAATTTCTCTCCACTTCCCTCACCCCCACCCACCCAAAGCTCATCTAAGAAGTCCCTGATCTTCTGTCCTCATTGCCCCCCAAAGCATACTCCCCACTCTGTCAACATTCAGAAATGCTCTCACCTGCCCCCTCTCCTGCAGGCTCCTCTTCCAGTTCCAAAGACCCAGGATCTTCCCACCCTCACAACTCAGCCTCCCTGCCTGTTTAGGAGCCTCAAGCCAGTCTGCACCCCCAAGGCAGCATCCCCAACGCACCAGGCAGGATTCACACACCTGCCTTCTGGCCTCACTGCCATTGCTGGCTTCCTGCAGCCGATGGGCAAACGGAGCTCCTGCAGAACTCTGGAGAGAGGCAGGAGACCTTCACAGGGCATCCTTAAAACCCCGGCAGCAGTTGCTTCGAGCCAGCAAGAGCCCTAGCAAGTTGCTTGGGGGCCAAAATGTAATGGAGAATGCAGGGTTCTTGGGGGGGGCACACTGACGATCACCGGGGTCGCATCTTGGAGACCCCTGCTCTAGAGGACGGAGGTCCCCAGTATCTGCACTTTCAGTAAATTGGGGAGATTCTGAAATTAAACCCTCCTGCGTGTATCAGGATGTGCCTGTACAGCAGACCTGGAATGCTGTGGAATTCAAAAGACAGGAGGAGCTTCTCCTGTTATTAACTTCTGGGTGGCTCGAGGCAAACAACTGCTGTCCTTGAGCCCTAATCCACAGCCTGGGGGGACGCAGACTGGTCTGTCTTACAGGGTTGTTATTCGGATTCTTGCAATGCTGAAGTATGTGAGCTGTCTCAAATGCTGAGTAGTGATGTATTATTGCTCCAAGTCTGGTTTCTAGCCCTTCAAATGTGCTTTCTGTTTGTTTTGTAGACGGACTCTAATACTCGGTGTTCAATTAGCAGTGGAGACATTGAAAAGTGCTTCAGAACAAACCCACAAGGCTCCATTTCTTTTACGACTGCAAAATTCAACTACAGGTTAGACTTCCCAGGTATGCATTTGTCTGTGTCGATGGTTACGTTCACAGAGGAGTAGCTCAGATGCAGGAAGCAGACAGCTCTGCAGACCAGCCCAGAATTAGCTGTTGCAAGCTCATGGAAGGGGTTTTGGGGGTTTTAAATTAAATATGTCAAGCACAGATGGTTTGACAAGAATTGGAGTCTTGGAGAGTAAAAGCATGAAAGCTTCCTCCCTCCTCCTGTGGTTTCACCGTTTTTGCTGGGGCTCCATGCACTGCTTGTTCCAAAAAGGTGCCTCCCATTGGACCAGGCTGACTATCCAGGCATCCCCCACATACTGGATGGGTTAGGGACCGGAGCACCATTCAACAGTGAAAGACATTGATAAATGGAACCCAGTTTTCTTCAGCTTGCAAACACAAAATGGCTACCAGAAACATAAATAATAAATAACATAAATAACACTTGCAAAAGCCTGAATAACGCCTGTATTTGTAACACAGCAAAATACGTAACAAATTACAGTAGAATGAACAAAGGAATGTGTGGGCAGTTAGTATCTTTCGTATTTGAAAAAAAACAGTTTGATCACCTTGTTGCATGCAATTCAACATAAGGGACTTCAGTCTTTAGACCAGAAGAGAGAGGTTGAAAGAGTGACGCGTGGGTTGAATGAATGAGTCTTGGATACAATTAAAAGTGTTGAAAGAGCAGAACCATCAGAAAACGACCTGTCAGAAAGAGGGGGACGCCTGTATCAGCATGTCTGGTTTGGCCATAGGAGAACTAAAGCCTGGCAGGGGGAGAGAGGCTGAAGTTGTCTGTCTTGGATAGGAGGGGGGAGGGTTGGTGGTGGCACATTTGTGTCCAGTGGCTCCAGGTATGTTTGAAATTAAAGTGTGCAGAAGCGTTTTCCATAAAGCCAGTCCGAACATGAGTGGAGTGCAGAGGAAACCTGCATGGAATGCCTGCAACCCCTTGAAGAAAACATCACTGGAGTGACTGAATCATTGTCAGCGTGTGAGCCAAAGAAGGGCTAGGAGTGGGGAAGCCGAGTGGAGCAGAGCGGCTGTGAGGCTCTGATGTGATGATGAGGGATTGGGATTCATGACTGGCTGATTTGGGTTTTTTACAGTCATGAAACAAACAAATCTCACAACAGGAAAGCAGCGCCCCATCAAGCGAGCTCCGTTTTCTATCAATGCCTTCAGGTAAAAGGTCACTGTTGCTGTTCTTTTCATAAATTGACATTACCTTTATGTTTTCCATGCTGTTGTTGATGCAGATGTGACTTGAATCAAATCAAATGGAGGTTCAGCTGGCTCCAGCAGGACTCCTTTTTCTAGAGCAAACCCACCAGCCAGAGCCCTTCTTCCAGGGAATGCAACACACCATGTGATGGTGGCGTGCCATGTACCTTCAAGTGTTGTGGCATTGACTTGGGTGTGATGAAAGTCAGGTCCACTTTGGTCTTTAACAACGCAAAAATGCGAGGACCAGGTTAAACTATGCTTGCTGTTTTGATGACAAATTCTGGTGTGACAAGTGGCATTGCTGGTAGTGTATCATATGCATCTACTTGTAGAGGTCCAGTTGCAGACATCCTGCAGTGTCTTCATGCTGCTTATATTTAGGCCCTATAAGTGATCAGAAAGAATAGTTTTCATGTCTTGCTTTCTGCCGCTGGTGCGATAGTTTCATTCAGTAGTCTTTGCGTGTGGTGATCTCTCTTGTGTGAATCTGCTGACGTAGGAGTCAAGCTCTGCCCTCTCCTGCTCGGCCAACCAGGCCGCTCTCCATCTTGCCTCTGCTGCTTTGTGTCCTCCAACACAGAGGGACACAGCAGGGCTGGAGAGCCAAAGTGGGACATTGCTGCTTCCACCTTGTTCTCCTCGGTTGCACAATGCAGAGCAGCAGCACGTGGGCAGAGAGGGACGAGGGAACATGGGGCTTAGTGATGGCGGGTGGGTGCAGGTTGTCTGTCTACCCATCAGTGAAGGTGGTCCATCTCTCCTCACACCCTCAGTTACAGAGTATGATTTTTTGAAGAAAAAGAGGCGTGTGTGTGTATATGTTCATACACACCCACCTCTTTTTTGAGAAGGGACAGCTGCAGCAGGGCAAAGCCTTCCCCCGTCCCGGCACCTGGTCCTTCTGTGGGCTTGTGGGGAGGGAGAGATGAGAATACAGTGAGCTGGCTGACTTGTTCTTTTGTGTTTAAAGTTATATCTGTGAAAATCAGTCTATCCCCATGCCTTCACACTGGGAGAACGTGAGCTCCGAAGAGTCCTACCAGGTAAGAGGGCTTGGCAGGCTCTTTTGCCCGTCTTGAAAGCCAAGGAGTTTATGGATCTCGCTGATCTTCTGCAAACATCTCTTTTTTAGCTGATTCCGTTGCAAAAGCAGACAAATGAATACAAGGAAGTTTCCAGCCTCTTTGGGAAAACGCTTGAAAGCACTCGGATCAAGAGAATCCAGAGAATCCAAAACCTGGACTTGTGGGAATTTTATTGCAGGTGAATTTTTCTAGCAAAGCCACTTCCTTGCTAAATTCTCTCTGTCAGTCATCTCCCTCTCTCTCTGCTGTTATTTATTCTTCATATTTAGAGTTCTTCAATGTTATCCAACAAAAAGGGTGCGCATAGCAAACCAAATGGGCAAAGGTTCTGGTTCCCTGCCCAAAAGGGGCTGGCGGTCTAAAACAAAAAGGTTCTGGCAGCAGACTGGCATGAACACAGAGCCATGCTCAGTAAAAGGGGGCCATCTCTTTATCCAGGTGGCACGGAACAGTGCGCCCTAAAATAAAATGGATGTTGAGGAGGTTCGCTCGTTCTTAGTCAGAGTCACCATTCTCTGCCTCCTGCTGCTGATCTGCAGTTCTGCAATAACTGGCATCTGGCAGACAGAGAGTCCTCAGTCTCTGCAGGGGGTCAGTTCCAGGACCCCCTGGAGTTCCTCAGATCCACAGATATTCAGATCTGTGTGAGGTGGGTGGGCTCAGATGATGCAGCCAAGAGTGCCTTCTTGTCACACCCAGAGGTACTTGGAGGTGTGTAGAAGTCGCATCCAACCTCCTCGTGCCCCAGAAGCTCCTGCACACCTCAGCAGGTGTCCTGGAGGCTGTGCACAACTTCCTCGCACCCCTGCCTCACCCAGCAGATCTCTCAGGCCTTCTGCTGGGGGTTGGCACGTGAGGCGAGTTAAGTCTGAAGACTGGACAGTGAGGGCCCACAGTATGAAAGGGTAAGGAAGCTTTCTTCTTGGGTTGGTGGCTTTTGGACTTCCCCCGAGACATAGTCAAAGGCTTTGGAGTGTTTTTACAGTGGTTTCTCATTGATTTTTGTGCATTGCTTTTTGGCCAGGAAAAAGGCTCAGCTGAAGAGGAAGAGAGGCGTCTCCTTCATTCACGAGCAGATGCTGTTCCACGGCACCAGCAGTGAGTTTGTGGAGGCCATCTGCATCCACAACTTTGACTGGAGGATCAATGGCGTGCACGCCACCGCCTATGGAAAAGGCAAGCAGGCAGCTGAATGAGGATTTGTCTTGCATGGCATGCGGAGGGCACATTTTGGAAGTGGGCTCTAGAGAAGCATTTTCCTTTGAAGCAGGCCTTCCTACACCTTTGCGTGCTTTGCCACCCTGCCTATTTGCTCCACTTATGGAGCAGGTTTTCAATAAGGAATACCTGTTTTGTGGGTGTCGCTTGAATGTATAACCCAGCAGTTCAACCAAGAAACATCTTCCTCATGTTGGCAGCGTCTCAGCATTGCAGAGCAGCCCCTCAAAGAGGCTGGTGGTTGTGAGAACCCACTGGGCCTCAGTCTCTTGGGAATGAGATGCAATGGGCAGCCTCCTGCTCATCCTAACCAACTTCCCAGCACTGATGCAGCCCTAAGGTATGGGAGCAAATATTCCTTGAGGAAGCCTTTATGGCTGCCCCACCACCCCCCACAAAATGGGGTTGCATCAGTCCTGGAAAGTTGGTCAGAACTGGGCTGTCAGTGGAAACAGTGACATGATGTTGTGAAGTGGGGGATGTTTCTGCCTGGCAGCCATTGGGGTGGGCTGAGAAACAGGTGCCGTGATGGCTCCTGTTTCCATTAACACATGTGGGAGCAAGAAGGGGGAATCTGAGTGGGATTACTATTTTTGACCAGGGCCGCAGGTGGTTCTTTGTGCTTCATTCAGTCCTCCCTGGTGGGAATCATGATGCTCAAGAACTTTCCTTCTCCCTGTAGGCACCTATTTTGCGACGGACGCATCATATTCCAGCCGCTTCTGCAAAGAAGACCTGAAGCACGGCAACACCTTTGAGATTCACGGCGTTGATCTTCAGCGTCATGTATGGAAGCATAAAGTGATGTTTCTTGCACGGGTATTGACTGGAGACTTTATTGGGGGGGACCCCAAATACATGAGGCCACCTTCCAAGGACGGGAGCTTTGTCAATTTGTATGACAGCTGTGTGGACAACATAGGGAACCCCAAGATTTTTGTCATCTTTGATGCCAACCAGATCTACCCAGAATACTTAATAGAGTTCAGCTGAGACTTGGGGGTGGCTGAGCTGTACCACGTGCACTAGATTTGCATCCTTTAGGGCTGCTACCTTTTGTGCCAGTGGATGTTTCTAACAACTCATCACAGGCAGCTCACCTCGTCACTGGGAGGCAAGACAACAAGCACTAGCCAATAAGTCCATCCAATTAATAATATTGACATGAATCCACACATCAAAGATCTAAGCAGCCATACTTGTGCACAGATACTTCTGACAGCGACTACCAAGAGACCATAGGAGCCAGGCTGGATCCAACAGCACTCTCAAGCAACAGGTTGAGCACCCTGACACAAACCCAAACTGGCTCTCCTTCCAGTCCCAGCAGCTGTGTTTGATCTGGGCTGAATCTTCTTTTATGGATCCACCTCTAGTCCATCATTATGCTCAAGCAATCAGTCTCCATGGCCTCAGGTGAAGAAATGCAGCCAAACATCATCCATAGGCTGGCAGCAACTAACCACCAGCCCAAATGAGCAGTTTCATATAGAAGTTTAAACACAGAGCAGACCAAAAAGACCTCGGAGACCCAGCACTAATTTATGAACATGGAACCTACTTTTGGAACCTCGTCTCGTGATGAAAGAAAATCACCCATTGCCAGCCCCTGTTCCAGACTACGAGTGTTGTGAACTGGCCATAAAGCATGCACACGACCGCTTGTGAGCCCACTGGTCTGGAACAAGGACTCCTGGTGGTCTGCCAGCGCCAAATCCAGCTTAAGACCTGGTAGGTTTGTACCAACCCAGGCAGACTTGGCACAGAGATGGGAGAGGATGGCAGGAGGTGCAGGCGGTTAATTGCCTCCAAATCCCCTTGCCCCAGGTTGCCCTCCACTTCCTACCCTGCAACAGCTACAGCAGAGGTCACTTAGCCTGCCTGTTCCCGCACAGGTGTAGGGTTGGACTACCTGTTGCTTCTTCCAAAGTCAGTACCTCAGGATTTCCAATTTGTGTCCCGCTGTATCTCCCAAGACTTAATCCAAAATATCAGAGATATCCTTCAAGCTTTCTAGGCCTGGTGCGCTTGGGCTCCATTTCAGTTTTGGGCTGTATTAACCTGTCTTCAGTCCAGGGCAGTGTCCAGGCAGCAGAGAAGCGAATCACTGGTTGGGATCAAGCAGCACTAGCTTTGAGTTTGTTTGAATATCCTGGTCCAAGACATTCAGAGCCACATAGATCATAACTAGTGTTTTGAACTTGTGAGTGGTTTAATATTGCTTGTAATTCACAGAAACTACCAGTGGTAGGTTTGGGATTGCATAGTGTGTGAGTTTTCACCCTGCATTAAAGAGGACTTGCAGAACTTTTCCTGTAGCACCACATGCAGTACTTTTAACCCTCCATTAGTTGAAAGCTGTTCTTGCTCCCTTCTCTGCGCCAAGGTGGCGCAGAGACCTGTCCCCCCAGTACCTTCCTACCTCTAGGTACTGAAGGCTCTGGGTGCCTTCCTTTCTCTAGGTGCTGTTCGAAACCCCCCTAGTCAGTTTTCCCGCTGCCTGTGTGGGTTGCAGTAGTGACCCTCCTGGGTCTGCGACTGAATTCATCCTTTTGCGGAAATATATACTGTAGATTTTTCCAGAGTGGCCTCGGGTACACTGCGCCTGACTGTGCCAGAAAAGTTTCAGTATTTTTTGTTACTTGCTTTAAGGTTAACAAATGAGATTTTTTGAATCAGATTTCAAATATTCTCTCTCTACATCCTAATGAAGGTTACTGATCACTTTAAGATTTAATAATTGAGTTAATTAGGTGCTAATGACAGGCGCCTGCCTGAACTGGGAGTCCCAGAGTTGTTCCTGACGGAGTCCCACATTCAAGTGGGAGGCATCTGTGTGCCTGTTCTTCAAGGCACGTTCTCCAGATCGCAGGTGATGGTAATGTAAGAGATGGTGGCTCATCCCATACCCTGCATACCCAAATTCGTCCACTTCTCTGTTCCTTGAACGAGTCCTTCTCTCAGCCCCCAGCCTGAAATGGCCCACCTCCCACTTCAAATGTTGATCCGCAGCTTTCCCTCTCAGAGCCATTGCCGTGAGTTGTTCAGTTTCTTTTTCACATCAGATTCAGTTTGCCTTTGGGAATCCCCAGAGCAGCTGGACCGTGTGTTGGGCCCTCCCTGCCTGCTCCCTGTGATGCCCCTAACCCTGCCACCAGCACTTGAGGAGGCTTCAGTCTTGCTTTCTCTGGTGGCCTGTCAGGGACTGATAGATGACTTTTCTTCCGCAGCTGGAATATTTGCCCTCTTGTCTGACTGCACAGCAGCAGCAGCAGCAGCAGCAGCAGCCAGGCACTGAGTTTTGAAGCTTCCGGTAAAACAGCAGAGTTTCCTTCCTGAGAGTGTCTTCAGACTTTTGTTTTCCAGTTCCCAAAATGCTGATATTGACAAAAATACCACAGATTCAAGAAAAGAAAACCTTATTTCCAAAAGTCACAAAAAAGCTTCTGGGGAGGAAAGTTATTTCATTTGTTTCCCACTAGATGGCACTTGACGACAGTCAGTCCTTCTTGGCTCCCTTTAATCCCCTTTGTTTCTGTTGTGTTGTAGAGAGATCCCCCGGCCAGATGGGGCCCCAGCCCCAAATTCGTCTCCTGGGAAGGAAACAAGTGCTTGGCACTTGGAAGCCTGCAAGTTCTTTGCTGGCGAGAACATGAGCAGAAGAAGCGCATAGGAGGCCTTTTTGGAGATCCCGTCACGATGGCTCTTCTGTCTGGCTCTTGTGCAGGTCAGGTGAAGGACAGACTCCGGGCATCCTACTGAACTCCTAAGAATCCAAGCAAAAAGTGGTCACCCTGAGGAGCTGGGCTCTATTTTTCCACCAAGATAGCTTACCAGTAGGGAGCCACTGATTCTCCAAAAGTGATGAAATGTCAGCAAAAGGGACAGCAACTGCCTCCCCGGGCCCAGGTCAGGCTGGGCTGCCTTGGATGTGCTGGTTCTGGACAATCAGTGCACCAGCCTGAGGAAGTGGCCCTTCCTTCAACCTGCAGAATCCTCTGGTGGGTCCCGGGGTACCTATAGACGGCTCTCTCACAGTACCAAATACTGTGGGTACAAAATATTTCTCTATTTTCAGATTATGACCTGCTTTGTATCTCAGTCAACCTCTTAAAAAAATCCCACCCTAGTAAGAGGATTCCATCCACAGAATAAAATGATAAACTAGCTGAGATTTTGGAGCTTTTTTAAGAATTTCAAAGCCAGTGTTGTTTTCCAGAGATCTCTGGTGCAGGTTTCTCGGTGTGGCTGCCTTTCTGTGCGATCCTGTGCGTGTGTGTGTGGCTGTCAAGTTCACTTTACTTGGGATTCAAAGTTCTCTCATTTTTGGTGATCGCTCCCAGATTATACAGTTTAGATTCACACCCGGCATTTCCCTGATGATTGCAATGAAATACAAACCCAACCTTGTTATTCACTGATTTTTTTGTACACAGATTTGACTCAGCACAAATGACTGCTGCAAATCAGTTTTAAAAACTGCTTTTCTACTGTTGTAGAAAGATAGTTATGCAGTCATTCCATTTTCAGTCCTAAAATCAAATTCCTACAAATAATAATACAAATTATTCAGTTAGCAGTGCAGGGGCAAGCAAGAAACCTGGAAGTGGGTCTTTCAACCTATTTTTCCATTGTTTTCTTGATACAGTTTTTTTTCTGTCCATGGGAGATTCCAGAACAGAACCCTAGTGGATAACAAGAGACACCTGCGTACATGAAGATAGCTTGCTCTGATTTTTCTGATAAAATCTTGACTGTTCAGATATTCCACCCATTAATTTCAGTCAGTTGTAGAAGTTCTTGTGGCCTCGAGGGCTTTATTCTGCATTGGTTAGACCTCCCCTGGAGGGCTGTGTTCAGTTCTGGAGACCTCTCTTTAAGAAAGTCCAGCTGGAGCTGGTTTAGAGGAGAGCAGTAAGGAAGAGAAGCCCTACAAAGAAAAGTTGAGGGAAAAATTGGGCCTGAAGAAGGCTGAGGGGATATGATTGTACTTTTCAAGTACCTGAAGGGCTGTCATGTGGAAGAGGAGCATTTGTTCTCAGTGGCCTCTGAAAGCAGAACTGGAAGCAATGGGTACAAACTCAGAAACAAGATTCTGGCTGGATGGCAGGAAAAAGTCCCTGCTGGTCAGGGCCGTTCAGCAGCGGGAGGCCATTTCTCTCACTGGAGGTCTTCAGACAGGCTTTCTGGAGATGCTCAAGGACAGAGTGGTTTCCTGTTTCTCATCTCATGGCACACTAAGAAGGCACTGAAATTGTCAAGGCGCAGCATCAGTGTTTACCACTGACAAGGCACACCAGGCTGTTCAAATCCCCCAATTTTCCTATGAACAAACGGCAGCCCTGAAACTCTTGCGGCACACCTGAGGACTTTCTGTGGCACACTGGTTGAAAATCACTGCTCCAGGAGGATTTCCTGCTACCGTCAGGGGGTTGGACTAGATGATCTACCAGGTCCCTTCCAATTCTGTGATGTTACAAAGTGCAAATGGGATTAAATAGGAGAAACACCTCTTGCTTTCTTCAGTTTCTTCCTCGAAAATCATTTTTACCTGTGAATTTTTTCCCCTTCATCCTCTGTCACCCCTGGCTGAAGCCTGTGCAGTGCCTCCCATCTCCCCCTTGCTGCCCCTCTTAAACGGGGATGATAAGTTCCTCTTTTCTGCTAATGCATCTCTGAAACAGCAGGCACATGAATGGTATCTCGTTCTGATCTAGGTGATTGGCTATGAAAGGACACCTGAACGCCCAGGAGGGCATTGAGTGGGGGCGGAAGCCCTTGCTGGACACAAACCATGCTTGTGCTGCTTATCACACATGCTGTCCAATTACCGATTTATTTGCCATACTCTGAAGTTTGAGTCGTTTCATCTGAAAGTTCAGTGCAGCCACAAACATCAAGACTGAAGAAGTGAAGGCAGTGTTGGATTCACATATAAGCTAAACAAGCTATCAGGGCCCCCAATATCTTGGGGCCCTCCAAAATTTAAATTGCATTTCAGTTCAACAATTACTTTGATAAAATACATATTTTGCTGTGTGCAAATGGCTTTCGACACCTAAGAGGTCCATAAATTACCATCTAACATATATTCAGCACAAAAACAGCAACAATTTGTTGTTGACAAAGGACAGCTGGACATATAAAGGGCCACATTACCTTCAACAGCTTGGGGCCTCATCAAACTGAAATCCGGCCCTGGGGAGGGGATGCCGGCAAGCAACATTAAGCTGTCTAGCAAAGAATCAGCTCTGGTTACGTCTGCCTCTTTCTGGAGATAAGATCTACCACTTCCTTATGTTTGCTTAGAGGAAAACCACACCTCAGTTGAGGATTACAAGGCAAGTTGTGATGTAGAGAAGAGATACTCAGCAGCAAGGCTAGTCTCTAGCGTGGAAATTGTGATCTTGTGCAGAAAAAACCAAGGTACGATTACTGAAAAGGAGTAATTACCTTTGGGAGTCAAAAAGTGGCCATTCCTGTGCCCCCCCCCCCCCCATTGCTTGAGGTCTGACTGCCTGGCCTGGTCCCCTCGGAAGCCTTGCAAGTCCCGTGTTCTGTTTCTGGGACGTCTTTTTTGTGAACTCATCCCAAATAACCATTTTTTCAGAAGAGTCAAATGGAGGCATAAAGTTTGCCTTGGAAAAGTCTTGCTCCCAAGAGCTGTCAATGTGCACAAAGTGACGTTTCCCCCTCGGCCCCAAAAGACAATTGAACGGCAAAGGGGCCTTGATCCCAGGTATGCAATTCTGCAAGCACCAAGCGTTGCTCAGCCAGTTTTGAGGCTGTCCGAGTTACACGTTTCTAGGACTTCTGACCTGCTGGGACTGTCAGGGACTGGAGAGGAGGCTCTTCGTGTGTTCTTGTGTTCTTTTCCCAAACCTGAGCAAAGCTTTGAGGTAGCAGCTGAACTGAGGAAAGGAGCGACACTGCCTCTTGCAATCTGAATCTTCTTTTGCTGCTCGAGGACATCCCTTCTTCTCAGTCCTTGTGGCTGCTCTGCTTGACATTGTAGTAGCTTTGGGGGAAGGGACATTTCGGTGGGGGGCTGGCTATGCCCGGCACATCTGGGTACCATCATGTTTGGCACTAGAAAAGGGAGCAGTGGATGCCTCCTCCTTTCCAGCCCCCCTACAGGAAAGCCAGATGGAATGCTGGGGGTGGGAGAGGCAAGAATTTGAGGCTGGGAAAGTTGGGACTGGGGGGAATTGAACTGGTCTGTTCACCTGGGGCCGGGTGAGGATTACTGGGCGCATTGAGGCACACGCACACTCCAGATCTGCAGCTGTCCCGCCGAGAGGCTTGTTCTCAGTTAGTGAAGTGCTTGTTGAAGGCTCCTGGGTGAACTGAGGAGTTGGTGTTGAAGAGCTCAGGTTCACTGAAATGACACGGGAACAAGATCCAGTGCTGTGATGAAAGCCCTTGGAAATGAGTCAGGTTCCCAGCATCCTTCTCATGGTGCTTCTGCAGAGGTAGCACCCCTGGCAGGACGGGCACCCCAGTCACCTAACGGTGCATTGACACCGCTTCAGTTCCTGCAGGATTTAGATGTTGCTTTGAATACAGAATCACGTCCGTGACGTCAAACGAGGTGCCACTATTTTGACAGAGCAGCTGGGAGGCGTTTTGCAGGATGCGCCAATTAGGAGGACTTGGCTCCATCCTGTTTCGTTGTTCAGTTAGAAAGAGAAAAACCAAATATCCCCGAGTGCCTTTGGTGTGGCGATAAGATAGCAATGTTGACACTGGTGTGGACGGAAGAATTGCATCATGCATGACACTGCTTTGCTGTGGCTTCGCTCTGGCTTCTCAATTTTCAATGATGTTTCAGAAGAACACATTTGTGTGAGGCACAAATTGGGCCCAAAGTGGTCCCAGTGCCCTAACCTGGCCCAGAAGGTCCTGGATGACGAGGGGTCGGGGCGGATGCCCTAAAGGCCCTTGTGGCTCTGCAGCGCTCGGGGTCAGGCCAGCAGAAAGCTGTTGAACTCAGCCCCACATTGGGAGAGCAGGTGGCATGCGCTCTGTACTCTCCTTCCTTTTTCAAGACCTGCCCCCGCAGCACTCCTGCTTTCTGGCGGAGCAGCCGCCCCACAGCACACAGCTTGATCCTCCACTCGTCCAGCAAGTGTGCCTTGTCCACACCCACAGCGTCCAGAAACATGTGCTTTCAGGACACTGGCAAACATCAGGGCTCACTTCCACAAGCCGAGGGACAAAGATGCGCCAAGATGATCTGAGCTGCCGTGTCCCAACCCAACCCCCCTTGTTACACTATGGACACAGAAGCACATGAAGCAAAGTCGCTGGGTGAGGAAACCAATGATGTGCTCTGACAAAACATAACTGGGGAGGAGGAGGAGGAAGAGGCCGGCAAACGGGTTAGACTGGCTCCAGCCCCACCTCCTGCCTCCCCTCCACCTGTGGCAGCCACATGCTGGCCCTGCAGCAGAGTTGGAGACCGGCTGCGGCACACTTCGGCTCACTCTTCCTGCTGTGCGCTCCTTGCCAGCCGCAGCAGGGCCTGCGTGGAGCCTGTGGCCGGAGCCGGCTGCCAGAGGCATGTGATCTGGTCCTCCCAGGGAAGTGAAAGAGGTAAGTCCGGCAGCAGGGCCAAGTTTCCAGGGAGAGATCCAGAAGCCGGAGCATTTCAGCAGCCCCGAGCATCACTGCGCATGGAGGGGCTGTGCAGCCGTTGCCACTTCCTCCCTTCTCTGCGTGTCGAAATGCTGAGCCTCTTCCTGTGTTGAATGGCCAGGGAAGGGGCTGCTTATTGTAGCCAGCAAAACCGAAAAAGGCCTTACCCAAGCACAAAAGACAGCCCCGGGACTGTCACGGCACCTGCTTCAGGGTTCCCATTTACAGGAGGGCACCGCAACTGGGAGAGGGCAGGGAGATGCCCCACTCCAAAGAGGAGCTGCCTAGGAGCTGAAGAGCACCTGATGCCATGGTCTGGTTCTTGGCTTAGGAATGGCCATGGCCATGCTGGGACCAAAGGGATATGTGGGACTTTGGCATCTGCAGCAGGAACTCGGGTGCATCTCCTGACCCGGGTCAGAACGCATTCTGCAGTTCTGAGGCAGTCTCTTGCCACTGGTGGGGCAATCGGGTCCAGCAAATGCTGAAACTCCTTCAGATCAGCTGGAGCAATTTGAAGACCACAGGTTTGGGGCACATCAGTTGAGAGGCTCCAGTTGGCTTTCTTTGCTATACTATAACCTGTTGTAATCCTGGGGTGTGCCTGATCCTTGGGGGGGGGGGGGGTCGAGAAACTAGAAAGTACTCCAGCTTAGGATGCAGGTAGGTGACTCAGCCCTGGGCCAGGGTTAGGCTGGAGTTCCCTCCTGTGTCAGCCTCTTCCCCTTACTTGTCAAATCCAGCTTGGTTGCCTTTCGTGCAGATACTTTGGCCACTCAAGCCAGTCTCCCTTCCCTCCAGGGGTGCAGTCAAAGCGGGCAAGGATGTCTTGGGTTTGAAACGCGCGTCTTGTCTGCTGGGGTTTTCCAGGGGCTTTGCTGCCCTGAGTGCCTCGGCTGCCATTTGGGGCTCTGCCTTTTTCCAGACACAGAAATGCTGATATTCTCTACATGTCCTTCGAGCAGAGAGAGGGGCAAAAAAATAGGTTTCATTTCTTCGTTCACTAATTCTCTGCTTTCCTACCAACCGCCTGACCACCCAGAGCGACTTACAAAATATAAGTTCAGGATCTGATAATTAAGACATAACAAATATAGCTACTATTTTTAAAAATAATGAAGTTATTTCTCAAATTAGATTTCAAAATAATGAAATACAGTATAAGAAAGTTAAGCAATTGAACTGCATCCCAATAAACCCGAGAACATGCAGTTCACCAATATTGGAAGGCATCACTTTGATGGAAACCTTCTGAGAAGGGAGCAGCTAGGAAACCTCAAGGGAGAAATCCCCGTAAAGTGGGTGCCCTTCACCAAAGGCCCCTCTCTTGCTATTGCCCTCCCAGCCCTGTGAAGAACCCAAGCAACTGGGTCGGGTCACACAGAAGGCCCTCGTTCCAGTCTCCCAAACGCACTCATTCCAGCCCATGGGGCTGGGTATAAAGTAGCATCTCAATAGCAGCTTATAAAATTCTGACCCCCACAAAGTGGCAAGCATGACGCCCCACTTACAGCACTTTGAAGACACTCCCAGCCAGCATGGGACTTGTGCTGGAACCAGCTTAACTGGAGCTAAGATTGCCGCTGATCTGAGAGTGAGCCCCACTGCACACAGTTGGACTTATTCCAAGTAAGTGTGTCAAGGATTGTGCTGTGGAGCTGCCTAAAATTGGGGAGGGGGACACAACCCAAATTGTGGCTGGTGGGGAGATGGTTTGCATAGCTGGCTGTATTTTGCAAAATATAGTATTTGCAGAGGCCAAATTGAAAGGAATGGTGACCAAATACCTGGAAGAAAATGGCCTCCGCATTGGGCTGCTTCGGTCATGCTGTGGATTGATTTCCACTGGAATGAGGATCAAATAACCGAGAACCTTCTTGTGGCTAATTGGCCTTTCTTGGGAGTCTTTTGGAAAGAGGAGCTTCCTGGTGTCTTCAGAAAGCTCTGCAGTCGCCCCCCTTTATTGCCCAGCCTCAGCCGTGACTTGAAGGAGTCCAGCTCTGGGGTGAGAGTTTGATGACTGGATTGTACTCTAGGGACATTTTGTGCCCCCCAATGGAACTCCTCTATTTGTGGGGTAACTTGAGGCTTGCAACGGTTGTGCGGAGGGGGGCATTGCATGGCCAGTTGCAGCCTTCCTCCCTTGTGCACAGCTGAGCTTTCCTTTCCTCCACAATGGATGCAGCCCCAGCAAAGGGGAGCCAGGAGTAGCTGCCCCCAGGCTCCTGTGGGAACACGAAGGCAGGGCACTCTCCGCAGTGCTTTTCTTTATCGAATCCATTGATCAGTATATGAGTGAGTGAAATAGATTGAAAATATTCAAATAGATTGAAATATATATTGAAACCAGGGCTGTAGGGGCCCAGCTGGTTAAGACACCCTACCTGTCGTCCAGGCTGGGGTTCAAGAGAGATTCAAAAGCATGTCAGTGCAAGTAGGCAAATAGGTACCATCTCTGTGGAAAGGTAAACTGTTCCGGGCCATCATGCTGGCCACGTTGACCATGGACAAGTCTTTGGACAACGCTGGGTCTTGGCTTTGAGTCGGGGATGAGTGCCGCGCCCACAGCTGCAGCTGATGCATGTATAGGCAGCAGAGCAACCTGCAGCAAGGGACAGCTGGAAGGGTAACCTGCCAGGGACCCCTTTACCTTACCCTTGATATCAAAAGCATCCGAGTCAGAGAGGGAGAATAAATGGTTCTTGGTGACCTCCCTTCCCTTGAGGATGGTAGCATTCCTGTGAATGCCCTCTTTCTTTCCACGATCCAGCCCTTGGGCACTGCTCCCCCTCTCCTCTCCCATATGTTTCGGGGGGGGGGTCCCCCTGCATCAGTTTGCTCTGCTTAGGGCAGGAGTGTCCACACACACACACACACACACACAGGGGGTGCTCTTCATAAGCCCTCCCATACCCAGAGAGAGGAGGTCCTTGTTGCCTTCCAGCTCTCAGGCGACCCTGCGGAGGTGCTCTCTGGAGATTAGTAGCTTGCTGAGGGCCGCAGCTGGCTCCAGGGCTGGGTTTGGACACTCCTGAGCCTCCTCCTGTTACCGCTGAGCGTTTTTGCTGCCGACTCCAGCAGGCCTGTTGTAGGGTGTCCAGCAGCTCTTTGGTCAGTGATGGGTTTGCGACACTCCAGGGTTGGCCACCCTGTGTGGAAGGCCAGTGTCACCCCCATGATGGACCAGGGCAGCAACCCTGGGCTAGGACCACTCGGGGAACGTGAGCAGTGGTGTGGCGACGCATTGATTTCTTGAGGCTCACATTTAGGGCACGTGGCTATTGATTCCCCTCCAAGGCCAGGCTTTTGGGAGCATCTCTTGCGGCACTTGAGTCGCAGGAGTGGAGCTCGGCTTGAGGAGTTACAGGAGTTACAGCTCGAGCAGCTAGAAGGAGCTCTCTTGTTAGCATCACATGATGGTCCTTCAGGTGACACAAGAAAGAGCATGTCTTCCTCCAGGCAGTGATCACGGATGTTGCCTTGCGTAACCTTTGGCCAGAGGGCTGCCTGGCCAGCGGTATGATAGGTTGATGCCTGTCACAGTCTGTCAGGAAACCAGGTTGGGGGGGGGGGGTCAGCTGTTCTGACGATCGGTGCTGGGACTCAGCTGAACTCTGCACGGGCACCTGGATTCCTGCTGCTTCTGAAGCTGCCCTGGATCAATTCAGAAAAGTGCAGAGCGTTGTCTGGCTGAGCCTAATTCATTCTTCTGCCGAAGTGAGTAACTCAGTCGGTGCTGGTGACGGAGACGGGCAGGCGCTCTGAGCAACATGCAGTTCCTGGAACTCCGACTGCTCCATCCCTCTCGCTTTGGCTCTTTCAACAGGCAGTGCGCATGTTCCTTCAAGCCCAGTTTTGCAGTCAGGGGCTGGAAACGTGCTTTTCAGGAAAATGCAAGAAACAAAGGCTGAGTAGAGGCCAGATTCTGCTCCAGAGGCTCCCAGCTCTGTATTTCCTGACCTGCTGCAGAGCCACAGCACACCTTCTGCCCTTCCTTCCCACCCAGGACCGTTCCCCACACGTGGTTGGAACGGCCTCAACTGACACAATGTATTCAAGGAAGCTGACGCCTCCCAGGAAGGTATGGATATGACTGCAGCCTGAGTTGCGCTGGCTGTTTCCCAATGGTTCCCACTGCCTGCTCAGGACCCCTTTGCCCTGGCATTGCCCTCATGTGGCTAGTCACTTGGAAAAGGCAGAAGAACATCAGAAGAGCTTCCTTTGCTGGATCGGGCCAAAGGTCCATCTGGTCCAGCTTCCTGTATCTCACAGCGGCCCACCCGGAGAGAACACAGGTGCCCTCCCCTGCATCTGAACTCTCTTGCTCCAGACTTCATGGGTATAAAATGGTTGGAAGTCAGCTTGATCGACCGGCCTCTCTCCGTATGTTGATGCCTCTGGACCCCAAATCCACAGCTGCCAAGCAGGGTGTGCATGGAATCACAGGCAGCATGGGGTGTGTGGGAAATACTGTCTGATGTTCAAACACCTCCCAGAACGTTGCCTGATTACATGCCTGCCCGTCTTGTCTGATGAGAAAAGGCCAAGTGCTTCTTTCTGCGGGGAAAGAGCAAGATGTCAGAGCGACCCGCCTGGCAAGCAATTCCTTTTCCCAGAGGGGGGCTCAGCTGGTCCCAGAGAAGAGATGCTCAGCACCTGGCAGCAGAAAGTGGCCCCCCACAAACTGGATCTAGGTAGCAAAAGGAGGCCAAGTTCTGCGGGGACTGGGACTGTTTCTGGTGTGGCAGTGGAATGCGCAGAGATGCGAGGTGAACATTGTGTTGGTTTTCACAGCTGTACTCAGATGATGGCGCTCTTGGTTCTTGGCTGCAGATCAGAAAGTGTTTGGGTTTCTTCCATCATTGCTGACGCGTTCAGTGAGTTTTGCAATTTAAGGGGTAATGTCTTCATATCTGCATCCAGGTTTCATGTTGCTTTGGAGGTTGTTAATGGAGAATGTTTATGGCAAATGTGGCTGAAAATGTTGTGGGCTACAAGGAGCCACCTTCACCCATTCCCTTTGCCCCACCCTTTGGTGGCTGCCACCCCAGCTGTGTTCTCCTTCCAGAGCTGGACCTTGGCATCCCTTTGCTGCTCGACTCCCTTGAAGGACGGATGCGTCATGGCTCCAGTCCCCCAAATGTGCCGTGAGTGACTGAAGGAGGCCAGGAGAGGCATGGCGTTGACCATCCACTTTGTGCTTGGGAAGCTCCCCACAAAGAGATGTCAAGCTGTTTGGAGACCGTCGGGCTCATCATTGATGTGCCTGGGAATCAAGGCAGCATGGATCAGTGGTGGGCTTCAGAGGTTCTCACAAGTTCTACAGAACCCTTTGCTAATGAATGCCTGGTTCTGAGAACCGGTTACTCATGGGACATACAACCTGTTCTTAATTTAGGTTATTAGGACATAGAACCTGTTGTTAATGTATTTGAATCCCCCAGCCCAGAACCGTTCCTCCTCTGAGGGCTCCTCTCACATTTCATTTCCAGCTTTCCTAGTACCAATATGATTGTGCTTCTCTTTTATTTTTGTTGCCTGCCTCATTAGAAGCCCCCGGGCTTGGATGAGCATTGGGAACAGCTTGGAGCAAGGGCAAGATTTGATGTCTTCAAAATATGGGGACGCAGGCATTCTGGGCTCATCTTCATCACAGAAACTTGGGGTGGGGAGGGAGCTGGTGACTTAACACTCGCAACACCATCCTAAGCACGGCTGCCCAGAATTAATTTTATTCCGGGGATTTAGACCCCACCTTTCCCTTGCCAACACAAACAACCCAGGCAGTTTGCAAGGGTTTTTTAAATAACCAAGTATCTTGTGACTTGTCTGACTAGTGCTGGACCTCTCCCACCTCTCTCTCTCTCTCTCTCTCTCTCTCTCTCTCTCTCTCTCTCAATTCAATGGCTTTATTTTAGATTTGCAGACTTTGACGCCAATAAAGGTTTGTCTTTCCTGTAATCAAGTATACAGAGTAAAACACTGATATTTTTAAAAAAACCATCAACATGGGACTAGAATATTAGTTTTAATAGGTTTTTAAAAAATCAAATAATACATGAAAAAGATAAGAAAATTTAATATCAGCAATAAACATAATATTTTTTGCCTAACGTGGTGAAATATTAATATTGAAATCGCAAAGTTTGAGTTAAATAACTCATTAACCCTACAATCCAGAGTAACTAGGGAAGACAGAAGAGGCACTTACTCTGGATTGCTCTATAGGTTTCCAATAGGTAGCAGCGTAACTACGTTGGCGTAAAAGGTCCTATAGTTACTCTGGATTGTAGCCTCAGCCAGTGTCCAGGGAAGCATATTAGCCATAAAAACAGTATGTCAGAACCAGTCAGCAACCAACTGGCAGGCTAAACAGGTATGATTTGGGGGTATTCCTTGTCCTTCCATGTATTTCCTTGGAGAGGGTATTCCCAGATCCCCAGGGAGCAGCTGCCACTCCTGAGTCCGAGCTGGTACTTGCAGAAGTGCCTCTTCAGCAGACTTAACCCTTAGATTACCAGGATTTTTTTGTAACCTAAGACCGTGGGGGTCCATTGGACCCGTACCTATAGTTAGGTACATATAATGTACATATAATTAATAAATGTTGATAAATGTTGTGTCAGGTTTTAGTATAATTATTTTTATTGTGAATAATAATGATTTTTAGTAAAATTTTAGCTTAGAATACTGGGATGTTCTTTACCACCTAAGACCACACAGGTCCATTGGACCCAATTTGACCCGGATTTTTATTATCACCTAAGACCATTTCGGGTCCATTGGACCCGAAAATTGGAATTTACAGAAAAATTGTAAATTCAAAAGTGTTGTGCTTTTGGATTTGTAACTGTCTACTTAGCATTAAAAAAGTCAGAAAGGCTTGTCAAGAAATAACAATAAATTCATTAAAATATACAATACAAACTTCCAACCAGTTGGTAATCTAAGGGTTTTATGAGATGTAGGGAAGGTCCCCTGGCCCAGGTGATGTAGGGCCTTCAAGGTTAGAACCGTCACCTGGAGTCGGGACCAGGAACAAATGGGCAGCCGGTTCAGCTCCCGAAGCAGTGCTGGGGGAGTCAATGCCTGGCCCCTTCAACCACTCCGGCCGCTGCCTTTGGAGCTGGCTGTGGTTTTGTCAGGTCATCCCACAGAGAGCGCATTGCAGCGGTCCTGATTTCCCAGGGAGGGCTGAGACTCCAGGAAGACTCCCAACTGCCGACCTGTTTTGGGAAGGGCGTTGCAACCCCATTTCACTGGCCTTGAAGTGTCACAAACGTGCCATCAGGACTGTGAGGGGGGCTCATCGCCACAGGTCTGCAGATCTCCCGAACGCCACCTGTTCTGACCTGCTCGGCTCCTCCCTTGTTTGCTCTGCTCCGAAGGGTCTGAAGGATCTGGCAACATTTTCATGGCCTCTAATAAAGCCACAATTCCAATTATGACTTGGGGATTTGTTTTCACATAGACAAGGACTCTTTTGTTACGAGTTCCTAACTTGGAGAGTGTTTGTCCTCCCCCTGGATTGCCACCTTGAGAGCCCTACGTCTGGAAGCCAAGCCCCCGCTCATTGAAAGGGATGGTGGAGAAGTGTCTCTTGCTGTGCAAAAAATGTTCCCAAGTGCAATGATTCATCTTTCCTGGCATGAGTGGGTGACCCAATTCACCTATGGGGTGAAAGGAAAGGGGTCCATCTGGGCACATGACTGGGTGGCACTGCCCCAGCAATCAGCCAGAGGGTCTTCTGAGGGCTGGGGAGGCTGCACTTCTCCTCTCTCTGGGTAGGAAAGGCCCTGTGAACAGCTGGAAGATCACACTCTCTATGGTAGAAAGTGTTCAGAGAAAGATAGGTAGACTGATTTGTATCCTGCCTTTTCCCCCGAAGGGAACTTCAGGTGGCTAAAAGCAAATAAAACAGAAATATAATCCAAAATTGGACAAAAACAATAACAACGTTAAGATAACAAAATACCATTAAAACTATATAAAACCAGTAAAAAAAGAAACCGAGGTCGGGGTTGGGGGTCACCTAACTGATTTATGAAATATTTTGAATTCATTCATTCGTCCATTCGTGTAAGTTCTGTCTTATGTAAATCCTTATTTCTGGCCCTGAAACACTGTCGGAGAGACCTCCTCCCCCAAACTTTGGAGACCCTCCGACAGGGACTGCAACGCTCCACAGGAAAGGAGAGACGGCCCAGCCGCACCGCAGGCTCCAGATTTCAGTCTGTGAACAGCTGGGCAAGTCGAGAGTGAAAGACTGATAAGGAAGGACTGGGGCTGGAGGCCGTGGATGACTTTGGCTGCTATCCTAAGCTCCAGTTAGGCCAGCCTAAGCCCCGGCACAAGTCCTGTGCTGACCTGGGGTGTCCCCAAAGTGCCATAAGACCCTTCTGTGCCACTCCTGGGGGAGGGTTAGGCCAGTGCTTGCCTCCCTACATCACCACGGGAATGGGAAGACCGATGAGTTGTGCCAGCCGAGGTTAGGATTGCCCTCCTTGTCTGTCAGGAGCAGCCCGGCTCTTGCAGGGATGATGGACGTATTTGTTATTATTTCCAAGTGACCTTGAAATAATGATGTTGCTCTCGCCATAGCGGGCTTTAATCTCCTGTGTTGGTATCTGTGCCAGTCTTGGTACTTACAATGCCTCTGACTGCAGGAATCAAGATGAATAGCGCCAGAAGCGAAGCAGCCCCAGGTCTTGATGCAACCACTAATGGAACGTTTGGTGGGATTAGCAAAGCCCTGTGACTTTTGCCTGCTGCAGAGCAGTCATGAGTAATATTTAGGGAAGGTGGGGTGTTGTTTGCACACCCAATTTGGTTTTACAGGGCAGAAACACTCCGCCGGCTGGCAAGGAAGACTGTTTCCTCCTTGCTGCGCTGAAAGGTAAATAATGTCTTTCTCTATAAAAATAAATGGCATTGCCAAGTTTGGTCCCACTGAGTGTCAACATTTGCTGCCCTTCAGACCAACCACTGGCAGCGTTTTCTTCTCACGGCACACCAACCTCTGTGGTCTTCTCTGCCCCAAAGTCTAGAAACAGCCGCAGGGCCCGCTTTCCACCACTGTGCTCCAGACTCCCACAGCACATCTGCAGAGCTTTTGCGGCACACCAGCGCGCCACAACACGCCGGCTGAAAACAGCTGCTCTGGCAGGCAGATCTTGCGAGGCGTAATTGTGCACTGACAGTGGCAGAAAACTGGGCTAAGAGCCTCATCCTTGGCAGGTTCATACTGAAGGAAATTCCATTTGATCAACAGGACCGACCGCCCCGTCCCAGTGGGAGGGGGTGCCAAGGAGAACAGCTTGAAACCCAAGTGCCTGAAAGTCAGTTGCCTTGAATTCAGTGCCTCTTCCTTCTGAGTCACACAGTTCAGATCCTGTTGTTCAACTGGAAGTGAAGATATGGAGGGAGAGAGGTCGGGTGTAGGCAGGCCCCAGCCTTGCACCTGAGCAATCACAGCAACCGGCATGTGGCTAATTCTGAGTTGATGTTTAGAGTTTCAGCACTTCATAAGGTAATGTACTTGACTCCAGTTTCTCTGCTCCTCATTTCGGAGTCAAATAAGCTTTGATGTCCCAAATGTGGGGTGAATGTGAAGGCCCTGCCTGCAAAGAAGTGGGGAAATCAAAAACAGATGTGATGGGACCCTTTCCTGGGGAGAGGAACTGCAGGCTTCCACCACTCACATCTTGGACAACTCTGGCTGCTGGAAGTAACTGGGAATTTCAGAAGGTGCTGGTCCCAGCAGGGAGTGGTGTTTCCACTTCAGCACCAGCACCTGCCTGCACATCTGGCCTCCCGGTTTCCATGTTGTTGGTGATGCGGACGGGGTGTTTGTCTGGAGGTGCCTTTGAGCCAGAATGCCTTCTCCACTTTCCCCGCTCATTGCCGGGCTTGTGGCCTGACTTGTCCATTCTGTGAAAGGAGGAAATCATGGTCGCCGCTGCCCCCTTTATTTTTTTGCCAAAGCTCCTTTCTTCTGTAGTGCTTCCGGGCTAATTCAAAGGGTGTTTGCGGAGAGCTGCTGGTGGAGGTGGCCTCTGATGTGCTCTCTGTCTCCGACATGCAGTGTGGAGGGCGCACGGGATGGCAGCCTCCCCAAAAGGTTCTCCGCTCAGAGCGCTGAAGGCAGACAAGCGGAAGAGAGGCCGTGCTCTTCCTGGGACTCCGGAAAGGCGCCTGGCAGCAGCAGCAGCAGGAGGAGGAGGAGAGGACTCAGAAGCCCAGCCGGAGGTGTGGAAGAAAGCGCAGGAGTTCTTCCAGCTCTGCGATGTGGAAGGCAGGGGCTTCATCACTCGCCGCGACATGCAGGTAAAGGTTCCCCGCATGGTTTATCAGGAGGGCAAATTATGTCACAACAAGAAGCAGCAGCAACAAGCAGAGTCTCCCTTAGAAGTCTGGCAAGTTTTCTGGAAACCCTTTTTGTTTCCTTGAGTGTCAGATGTTCCTCTGGAGCAGGAACCTCTGAATTGGCTTCAGAATTTGACCTTGAGGTGGAAATGGTTGGCAGCTCCATTTGCCCATCTGGTAGAAGGTTTCTCCATCCCCACGGCTGGCTGGAGTCCACCTGCATTGGGATTTCAGTGGCTTGTGGGCCTAGCAAGCCTCAGTCTTGGCTTCCCCTGAAATGTCTCCACTGGTTTGTGTGAGCAGAACCTGGCTTGGAAACGGGTTGAAAAACGAATGACAACCAAGAATATAAAAGTGCCTGTGGCCGAAATGAGGACTATCCAGTAGAAATGCAAAATAGGAGGGTCCAGGCGGAGAATCCAAGGGAAGCGCAAGTGCAAAAGGGTCACAATAGGCAGCCCTGTCAAGTTTGCACTGCTTTTAGATGAAGTTTTGCAGGCATTTTAATGGACTGTTCATGCTTTCTGGTGCATGAACAAATTTCTAAGGCTGCAGCCCTATAAATATTTTCATGGCAATAGGTTTAAGCACAGTCCTATGCACTGCTGCAAGTTCCACGGAATTTAATGGGACAAAGAGCACAATCCTAACCATGTCTACTCAGACGAAAGCCCCATTGTGTCCAATGGGTCTTACTCCCGGAAAGTGTCTTTAGGATTGCAGCCTTACTCTCAAGTTAGGCCTTGGTCCTAAAATGAAATTAAGCCCCTTTCTCCAGAGCAGTTAAGATGACTTGCCGTAAGATAACACTCGAGGGTGACGTAACTGCTGGACCTGTAACTGCTCTGGATTTTGCCCTTCGTGTGAATAAGGTTGCAGCCTGCATGACATAAACCTTCTCTTGAATGAACAAAGTGGTTCTTTAAATCCTTGTCAATAAATTAAATTAATCCCAGTCAATAAAACTGAACGTGTCAATAAATGCAGTCATGCACTTCTGTTTGTGAAGCAGATCAAGTGACTCTGCTCTGCCTCCGACCCTCACCTCCTTTGGAAACCAGACTTTTATTCAAGTGGCTGCAAACGTTCAGAGCCTGCCAAGGATGACATCTGGAGTCCTCGACAGACTGGAGGAGGCTTCCTTTCAGGCAGACTCAGCCCCGAGCCTGTGGTCAGGCCCTGCATCAGCCTGGCTCCGTTAAAATCCCTGCCAGGATTGAGCCAATAATCTCCCGTCTCCCGTCCCTGCAGCGTGCAAGTGATGCATGTAAAGGTGTCTCGTCCCCCGGGTCACTTCATGGTTGCAAGCAGGGGGTGGAAGTGCAGTGGCTGGGAACAGAACTGCTCTCTGAATCCTTCAGCTGCTGGGCTGTTGCCCCATTTCTTTCCTGAGACTCTCTTCAATGGGCACCGTTGTAGCCACATTTCTAAATATTGCTGGGACTTTGGAAAGCTTCTTGGGGAGGTTGATTGCATCAAGAAAGACCAGAATTCTGTCCAAGCTGATTTCTTGTTTTATGTTTTACATTTTTATCATGCCTGCCTTTCCTCCACAAGTGCAGATCGCTCTCCTTTTGGGGAATGGGATCTGGGAGGTCGTTCTCAGAAGGGGGTCCTGGGCTGAAGCATTGATGAAGCTCATCTGTGTAACTGACTTGCTGTTTCAGAGGCTTCATGGGGAGCTGCCCCTTAGCCTGGAGGAGCTGGAGAGGGTCTTTGATACTCTGGATGCCGACGGCAATGGTTCGCTGACCCCGGAGGAGTTCACCATGGGATTCAGTGAGTGCAAGTTGATGGGGGCACGGGTGTCGGGGTCCCTTCCACAGGCGCAGGGACCTCACTTGCTTTGGTATCACTTAACTCTGGAGCACTGGAGGGATCTCCCCCCAGTGGCACCTTCTCAGTGGGCATTCCACAGCCACAGTGATGGCTGGGTGCTGCAGCCACCCAGAAGAACATCCACCAGTCCTTCCTCTCTAGTTCTGGGTATCAAAAAAGGGGATGCACAAGGATGTCTCATCACACACACAAGGGGACACGCTGTCCTGGACGCACAAGGAATAGGGATTCTGTGGCAGCAAAAGGAACTCGGTGCTTTCCGGCAGCCAACAGCTTTATGAGCTAGAATCTGTTTCACCCAGAAAATGTTCTCCTTGGTTGAGAGAGGCACAAAGAGCACAAATACTCCCCACTCACAGTTATGGGAGGAGAACGTAAACGAAAGGGCGCATGAAATCTCTGTCGCAGTTCTTGCATTCATGACCTTTTGGCTCTGGTGCTTCTGGTTTCACTCTTGGCATCTATTGCGGCAGACTCTTGTTCCTGGAGGCCCGTCCTGGAATAAAGCTCTTAGTCTTGAATGGGCAACAAGTCCGTTTTTGTTTGTTTTATATGGCACTCAAGGCACCTACTCCCAAGTTGCAGGTAAGGAGGCTGGTGGCCAAATCCTGACTAAATGCCTTCTGTCAATGCAGCCGTGCCAGTAGGGAACGTGATGAATCCAGGAGAAGGGGGGCAGTCAGGGGTGTCCTCGAGGAAAAAGAACATTTGTCCTTTACCTTCTACCACTCAGTAGGTTTCTTCTGATCTGCACCAGCTCTAACTTCAGTTTGACTAAACTGATAAGTTTACAGTAAGTCCCTGACTTATGAACAAATTCTATTCAGGAAACTTGTTCATAAGTTGAAATGTGTGTAAGGCTGCAATCCTAAACATACTTTTCTGGGAGTAGGTCCCACTGAATACAGCAGGACTTACTTCTGAGTAGACAGGGTTAGGATTGCAACGTAAGTCCAAAAACAATGACACCAATGCCAGTTTCACCCAGTTAAAAAAATGAAAAAGGAGTGTAGTAGGGACGTTCATATGTGTGAAAGTTTGCATCTTGAAGGCTCAGACTGTAAGTTGAGGACTTACGGTATACGAAAGTATGGGCACAATCCAGAGTAACTACAGGGAGTCCTTGCTCTGGTGTAAGAACAATTTGCTCTGGATTGCAATATGAATTCCCCACAGGTTTTCACTAGGTGGTGCAAGTAACTACGGGTACATGTAATGTCTCCTATGTGCTCCCGTAGTTACTCTGGATTGTAGGGTATGTATGGAAACACATCAGCTAACTTCGCATCATAAAAAAAATCAGCAAACTTAATAACTAATGAAGTAAAAAGATGAAAACAGAGTATAACGGGATTACCGACACAGATGGACCTTGCATCACACACACTTCTGTGGATCCTGTTAAGGTCCGAAGGGCCAAACAACCTGTTTCATATCATATTTGGTTTGCCCTTCAGAGCTACAATCTAATGGTTTCCTGGCAATTGTTATGGGAAGTGCTTGGTCTTTATATTATGCCGGGTGTTGTATTTGTAGGTGGTGTCCTGAGTTGGTCCATGGAGGAAAGCCGGGGCTGATTCACCTCCTGAGAACCAGCTGTTGATTTAGAAGCTCACAGCACCCACTTTGAGCCCCCCCCCCAGCAAACTCCAGTCCCGCAGCTGAGATTAAAAGCTCTGTTGCTTTTGTAGAAGAAAGTGAAGCAAGCGCCTCTCAAGGGCACTTTCCAAGAGGGTTGGCCACGTGGCTCCTTCCCAGTCCTGGGCCACAGACACTCCTCAGTGTTGGACTGAGGAGCACATTGCTCCAGCCTCCGAAATGTGTGGCCTCTCACAGCACGTCCAGCTGCCCTTTTCAAATTTTATGAGCCAGAACAAGCTCCCAAACTGCGGAACTGGAAGGGCAGCTCCTGAGAACAGAGAACAGGTTGGCTCCTCTTGACTCTTCCCCTAATAACACTTGCCCCCCTTTCCGGTTTTCTGGGCCCTTTGCCTCTCTTGCAGCTTCTGGCAGCTTCTGCGTGTCGTGAATTGTCTGTAGCTCAGGCCGGGCTGCAGGTGGAAAAGGGAACACCAGCCCTAGAAACAGGCTCTCCAAAGCCTAAGAAAGTGGGAGCAAAGAAGTGGACTTGTGGTCCTGGGTGGGCCACTGAAGCTGGAGTGGATGGGCTTGGGGCCTGATCCAGCAAAGGGCTGTTAATTGTCTCCCTGCTGCTTTTCTCCCTTTACACAAACGACTGCACCTCAACAGACCCCTCTGTTAAAATGTTGAAGTTTGCAGATGACACAACGGTCATTGGACTTATCCGTGACGGTGATGAACCTGCATACAGACGGGAGGCTGATCAGCTGGTTCTGTGGTGCAGCAGGAACCACCTGGAGCTTAATCCACAAAGAACTGTGGAAACGAGGGTAGATTTCAGGAAGCACCCCCTTCTGCTACCTCCACTTTCCATCTGTGGTAATGTGGTTTCAGCGGTGGAGTCTTTCAAGTTCTTGAGCGCTGTAATCTCAAGGATAAGTTTTTTTCCTTGTGCCATTAAATTGCTGAACCAGCAACCATGCTGAGGGATTATTGGCGAATACTGAAGCGGTGTTCTTATCAGATTGTATGTTCTGCATGTTCTGTTTGTTATTTATGAGTTGGTGTTTGTATGTACCCAGCCGCTGCCGAAGCCAAATTCAGGGTGTGGAGATCATACTTGGCCAATAAACAAATCTTAGTCTTATCTTGTGGCGGCCAGTGGATGTGTTCAGTTCCTGGCAATGAGCTTCAGTATTAGATGGATGCCAAGTTCTTGAGCTCAAAACATTTGTCTTTCACTTTCAGGCCACTTTTTGTTTGGGCAGAAAGTGTCCTTTTCTGAGACACAAGAGGGTGGCCACAGCAACCCAAGTTCGCCCAACCGGAATGGAGAACGTCAGAAAGGCGATGCAGAGGAGGAGGAAGACGAAGACGGTCAATTTGCCCTTTTCCTGGAGAGACTGGGAGCCAGCAAGGTCCTCGAAGAGTGAGTCTCCCCCCATTTCATGCTGGGCCATCTCAGCTTGCCAGGGGCTTGGGGAAGGCAGACTACTTGGAAAAGACGCCTGGCTGCAGGGCTTGTTGGGAAGAACTGGGGTAGCCATGCTCAGGGGTGGGCTTGCCAGCCACTTTCTAAAGTCTTCCTGGTGTGGGGGCTCCTGTGGCCTGTCCTGGCCTGGTTGTTTGCCTCTCTCCCACACGGTCTCTTTTAAAGAGGTCAGAAACGCTCTCAAGTATTGACTATTCAGTGCTACACTTTCCATCAGCCTCGAAAAAAATATTGTGGGTTACTCACATCAATAATGCTCTCTCTCTCTCTCTCTCTCTCTCTGAGTGTATGGTTGAAATACGTTGTGCTGAGTTCTCTGTGAACAAGGTCATGCTCTTTCACCTTAAATTCCAGTACAGCATCTGAGATAGTACTGGAGGCAACATCTGTCTATGCAGTAGCAATGCAGTAGCGTAGCGAGAGGGGGCGGAGGAGTCAGTCTTAGAGGGAGGCATGCAAGGAACCCCTGTCCTTCAGAGGACAGCTCCACACACCCGTTTGGCACCCCCACCTGGAATGGCTCCAAAGGACAGGGGTCTAGCGATGCCACTGTGCCTGTGCCAGTCAGATATGCTCAGTAGAAAGGAGATTCTGATTGGATATCCGGAAAAAATTCCTGCCAGTGAGGGCAGTTGGGCAGTGGAAGAGATTGCCAAGGGAGGTGGTGGACTCTCCCTCACTGGGGACCTTCAAGCAGAGGCTCCACCAGCACCTGTCGGGGATGCTCTAGGGGGATTTCCTGCTGCAGGCAGGGGTTGGACTAGATGACCTACCAGGTCCCTTCCAACTCTAGGATTCTAGGATTCTTTCTGTCCCCCCAACTCTGCCAGTCGGTTTACCCTGCAAGTCTGCTGCCACCAGTCCAAGAGAGCCGCTCTCCTGGGAAGCCTTGCAGTTGCTCAGCTTTGGGTCTGCCGCAGTGACCAAGTTTTTGTTTTCTGACAGTTTCCAGGCTGTTGAAATGTTTGCCATGTTTTTGCTTGGCATCCTTGGCACGCAACCAGCACTTCTTTTTCTTTCCGCAGCGAGAGTGACGTCAAGAAACTCTGGTCGCAGCTGAGGAAGGATGAGCCTCATTTACTTTCCAATTTTGAAGAGCTGTTGGCCAAAGTTTTCTCGCAGCTCCAAGAAGCCGATAATGAGAAGAACGAGCTGGAAAGTGCTCTAAGAAAGTGAGTGCTGCTTGTGAGTGCTCCAGCGCCGAACCCTCCAAAATCCTCTCAGTTGTGCTTTCCTGGGGAGCCAGATTTTAGAATGACAGTCTGTCTGGGACCAGCTAGAAGTGAAGCTGTGGCTGGAGCGACACCATCAAGCAAATGAAAATAAATAAATCATTGTAAATCATTTAACATTAAGCAAATAATTAAGCAGGGGAAGCCAACCCGGTCCCACCAGGTGAATAATCCCTGCAGTTGCACACATCTGTGTCCCTGGCCCATTGGGGAACTGCCTGCACTAAAGGGTGTGTTGGGCGTGTGGTTTCCCACCTGTGAGCCAAGAAATCATGCTCAGAAGCATGCACACACCTGCACTTCTGGATCAGGAACTAGTCCCAAAAAGTTAGATCATGAGCCAAATGCTATTACTTCCCCCACTGCCAATGCGAAGGCACCAAAAGAGTGACAGCTGCTTCATATAAGGCAGCTGTGGCACCTCCTTGAAGTAGGGGAATGTTCTTTCGCTTGCCCTGGAAAAGCCTCTGCAGCATGCATGGAGCTACCTGAAATTCAGCTTCTTGTGCCACATCACAACAGCAGGCGAGGGAAGAGGGTTAGGGTTTGTCGGCCGCAGGTGCTGCAGAACCTGCCCCCTTCCTGGGCCGTTGCTGTGCAGTTGCCTCTGCTCTGCGGCTCTCGGCTGGCCTGGAGGGCTTAACAAAGTCAGGAGTCCAAAGTGTCTGATCAGCATGGAGAGGGTCACTCTGGCATCTCCGACTCCTGTCCTCTCTGGCTTGTCCTTCCTCCAGCTCAGCAAGCGCCTCTCATGCACTTTGCAGTTGGTTTTCAGATGCGTAGCCTTTGACCGCTGCTTGTACAGCTGGCAGCCCAGGAGGGACCACTTTGCAGTTGGTGTGCAATGATAACGTCCTTCTCCTGCCCCCCACCAGATCTTGGAAGCAAAAGTGTGGGTCGTGTGCCTTGTGTGTGATTCCTGGCATTCTTCACAGCTGCTTCAAGAGTCCCACTTTGGTCCTTTTTGACTCTTTCTGACTAGGAAAATCACTGCCTACGATGAAGAGATCCAGTTTCTCTACGCGGAGATGGAGCAGCAGATCAAAAGCGAGAAGGATAAATTTCTCTTGAAGGTGAGCTTCCCATCATGAATCCTGCAGAGTGCCAGGGATCTCCTGCCCCCCTGAGCCCTTCCAGGAGGGGGAAGCATCCTGGAATGACTCAGAGGGGGAGGAGATCCCTGGCACGGAGCCATGCCCGGATGCTTCCCCCTTCTGGAATGGCTCAGAGGGCAGGAGATGCTTCCCCCTTCTGGCACACTGCGGGGAGGATCCCTGCAAAACTTAGTGTTTGCCCCCAGCTACAGCCCTGCTTGTAGGGCTGTCTCTGTAACTTCCTTCCTTCCCATCTCTTCCTTTCCTTCTCCAAGCATGCACACTCTCTCCATGCGCTTTGACCAGCTGTATGGAGTCCACCGTCCCACACACACCCATGATCTTGAGTGCAGTTTGTTATGTCTGATCGGACCGTGTCTGGTATTAGGTGGTACCCAGTAGTAGAAACTGGTGTTCTATTACTCCTGAGGTGACCCTTTATATCTTATATATACTGCATTCACGCAAACCTAATGAACTATTGAATCTAATGTGCAGCCCAGACTTATAATCAAAATACCATTTTTACTTGACTCTAATTAACCATTGAATCAAATGCACACCCTGATTTTGAAGACTGAATTTGTCTGAAAAAGGTGAGCATTACACTTGAGTAAATACAGTAACTGGGAAAAAGAATCCAGCAAAAATGTCTATCATCACAAAAATACAGAAGCCCAAATAGCCCTGTGGCAGTTACCGACGTTGGCCAGTTTGGGTATAAATCAAAACCGAGAGGACTTGCTACGTGGAGAGGACCCAATCCAGCCATTTAGGAGCATAGCAGTAATAGCTGAGCCAGGACAAGGAAAGGAGAATTCAGATCAGATCTGGGGTTTGCAGTTCACACCAGGACCCTAGACTTCCATTTGTCCCGGGAGGAAAGTTGCTGAGGGTCAAATAGCAGATTCCCCTTTGAGAGCAAAGAGCTGGTTTGGGGGCCCAGTTTGGATGAAGACCCTGGAGAGGGGAGACCCTTCTCCCTGCCTTGCATCTGCACCCGCCCGAGGCCAGCCCTGCCCCCTTTTAAAGTCAAAAACGTTGAGTCATTTAACGGCTCCTCTAATTTCTGGCCCCAGTTAATGAGGGGGACCTGAAAAGGTCCTCTTGCCTGCTGTCACAAAACTGACTTGCTGGTTTTCTGCACACTTGACTTTGGATTCACTGCTTCATGAATAGCTCACTAATGATCCCGTGTGGGGTGGGAGGGATGGGGGTTTTCTCCAGTTGAAGCGCTCCAGTCTTTAACAGGAGTCTTAAAGGTCCTTTTGGCAGCCTGTTGACAAAACACCCAATTAAAGGAGTGGTGATGATGTGGTTTGCTGGCCTGTAATGGTACAGCATTATGCAGGGGGAGTGTGGTTTGGGGGGGGGGGGAGAACTTGATCTTCTCCATTAAATCTGTATGCAGAGAAGAAGGAGCACGATGCAAAGCTCGGTTTGCATCAGTATCTTCTGAGGAATGCTTTGGTCTCCGTAACTGAAGATTTCTTCCCAAGAGCTCAAGGACTTGTTCTTGAAGCAAGAGCAGTGGGAGGTTATTCTGGATTAAAATCCTATTAATACCTCAGTTGAGAAAGCAGTTTTGGGGACCTAAAAATGATCAGACGTCTGCAAATGCCGGAATACCAAAGGCTGGCTTATGCGTGTATTTGTACCAGCGTTCCTTGTCAAGCCAAGGAACTGCAGGGCAACCCAGGAGGTCTCCTCCTCCTTCTCCTCCTTCTCCTCCTCCTCCTCCTCACCCCAAAATTCTCAGCTGCTCTTCTTGTGTCGGCATCAGGACTCTCACAGGTCTGGCCTGGATGGCTGTTCCTGTGCAGATCTCTGGATGGGAGGGGATCAAAAGCTCTGTGCAAAGCTGGCCATAACTGGCAGTCCAGCCCTTGCAGGAGGCATTATAGTGGCCATCATGGCAAGGCTCATGCCACTCTCCACCTGCCACTGGGAACCAGGCCTTCCAGCAAACAGGTTTGCCAGTACTGCATGCAGCAGATTCCACTGCTGGGCACTGTTGGGCACTCTGGTTTCCTTCCAGTGCTGCAGCTCCGCTAGACCCAAACTCTTCTTGAGCTGGAAGAGCCCCATGATCCAGCTTCCCAAATGGAAACTCACCCTTAGTTTCCCTGCTCTCTTCCGAGGCTTCTGTGCTGACACTGTCATTAATTCCCCTCTGCTCCTTTGGTAGGACACGGAGAGATTTCAGTCCTGGAATCACGACCTGGAGCGCAAACTCCTCGCAAAGGAACAGGAACTAGAGCAACTATCTCAGAAGCAAAAAAACGTATGTGGGCCCCGTGGTGTGGCAAGAGCTGGGCTTTTCTGTGGGAGGAAGCTAAGATTTGGGCCAGGACATGGGACTCGGGGGCTGTGTAAATGTCCCCTGGTCAGCCCCATTCATGCAGGACTTGCAGGGGTTCCAAGAACGCTCATCCCCTCACTGCTGTTGCTGGCAAAGTCTCCTGCGTTGGCTTCTGCCTCCCTTTCCCCCTCTGTGTTGAACATCCCTTAAAGGGGAGAGGCAGAGGCTGGGGTGGTGGTGGAAGCAGCAGGTGCAGCACTCAGAGCCCCTCTGCTGCTCTCGCCCCTTTCCCTGCCCCCAGTGCCCAGAAACTCATCCTCCAAAGCAGAGTGCAGTGTTCTGCCAAGGACTGGAGCACTTGGCGCCACCTCCAGTGGCGTTCCTGGGGGTGGGGGGGAAGGACTGCTGACTCCAGTCATGATGCATCCCCTCTGCCCCCCAAGACCAGTTTCTGACACATGGGGCAGGGAAAAGGAGAGAGGGACAAAAATGATGGCACTGGGTACTTTGGCCAAAAGCCCACCTCCTGCTGCTGCTGCTGCTGCTGCTGCTGCAAAGTCCTAGCAAAGGCTGGAGTGGTGAGTTTCCAACTGCAGGGAAGGCCAGAGAGGGCAGGTTAAGAATCCTCTGCCCTTTCCGAGCCAGCTCTGAGCTGGTCCCAAATGCGGTCTGAAAGGAGGGATCCTTTTCCTGCCTGCCAGCACCGGCTGTCTTGATCGGGGCTGCCTGGGCAAACGCTGCAGCTTTGGAAGAAAGCCACTTGCTGGGATATGGATGGATCCATCAGTTGGAACAGGCAGTTGCACAGAGTCCACTTTGATTCTGCCCAGTCAGGCACATTCCAGTGTGGGATGGAGAAACGGGGAACTTGCCAGACCAAAGTCCATCCTCCAGCCCTGCAGTCTGGCCCACCGGATGCCTGGCAGGCTCACTCTGCAATTCAAGGAATGCAGGGAACGGAAAAAACTTCATCTTTGGCGGCAATACATTTAGGCAGGTCTCTGTGGCCAGCAGGTCCCTTGGTCAGAGAGGTCAGACTCCAGGGTTTGGCAGGGCCACACCCTCCTCTTGGCCAAAAAAGAAGGGTCCTCAATCCCTTGGTGCAACACCATCCCTTGGTGCAACACCATCCCTGCCTAGTGGGCTGAGTTGGGACAACTCACGTGGTTGCGTATTGGGGGGGGGGGTTGTGTTGCGGCCAACTCAGTTGGCTCTGAAAATGCCTGCTGCTGTTTTCCCCGCACAGTTGGAGGGACAGTATAAGGAGCTCCGCAACGACAAGCAGGAGACCAAGGTGGAGAATGCCCAGCTGAAGCTCACCAACCAGGAGCTGCAGCAGGAGCTGGAGAGGACCTCTCAGGAGCTGCTCCTGGCCCAGCAACAGCTGCAGACGCTGCAGGACGAGGCCAGGCTGCTGCAGGAGGAAAAGGAAATGTGAGTGGCCTCCAGGAGGGATCAGCTGGGCTCCCCATCTACCTTCTCAAAGCCTCCCTGTTTGGCCAGGTGACCTTTCAAAAGCCACATGTGGCTCCAAGGGTCACATTGGAAGGGCCAGGACGGAATTTGGAACTTGCCATTTTTGACTGGAATTCTTGATTGCAAACCCCGCTCCTCACGGGAGCAGAAGGACACCCAGAGCAGCCGAGGCTGAGACCGTCTGGAGGCTGCTTTGACACTGTGCTTTGGAATTTGGTTTCCGGTAGAAGAAATTAAATATTATTATTGTGTTTCGGGAAGCGTAGTTCACAAAGTGGTTTACACAGTAAAATGAGGCTGCAATCCTAACCTCCAGTTTTGCTGGCACAAGTCTTGGTTTGGCCTGGAGGTGTCGCAAAAGTGCCAGAAGGCATTTCTGCATCATTCCTGGGGGGAAAGGCATGTGCCCCCCTCCCCATGCCACCATGCCACCATGGAGTGGGTGAACTGTGTTGACCTGAATTGGTCAGAAGGGTGCCATCCTAACCTAGGCCAGCACAACATTGGTTTTTCCATTCCTCTGGTGATTTAGGGAAGCAAGCACATATCTGCGCACTGGCCTAGACCCCCTCCCAGGAGTGGGGACGAAATGCCTTACAGCACTTTTATGACACCCCAGGCCTGCATGGGACGTGTGCCGGGGCTTATGCCAGCCTAACCGGGGCTTAGGATTGCAACCTAAATTGCTCAATGGCTTCCTGTCCCCTAAAGGCTCACAATGTAAAAATCCGGAACTGAAGTAAGCAAATAGTCATAGGAAAAGACCCCCTACTGGGGTGAAGTGGGACACTTGCTGTCCCCTGCTAAATGTAAGAGGGCCCCCACTTTGAAAGGTCCCCCTTGGCCCAGTTAGGGGCAAAGATCATTCTGGCACCCTCGGCAATCAGCGCTATGCTTTGGTATGGAAGCAAAGCTGCCGAAGGTCCTGCAGCAGGTTCTGAATATAGATTTGGGGGGCATTTTCTCCTCCTCCAAGGCAGCCCATGTGCCTGCGCATCATGCTCTTCTCTTTCTCATCCAGTGAGGTTTACAGAGTGACTGAGACTTTGCAGAGGGAGAAGTCTGGACTTTTGAAGCAGCTGGATTTCTTGAGGTAAGGAGGTCTGCTTGGCACCATGTCCTGGGAGGTAGTTGCTGAAGAAAGGCTGTGCACACGAGCCCCACATGAACGGAGGGTGTAGTGCCAGTGCCTGGGGAGTGGTGGGGAGTCTGTAGCCTCCCAGCAATCAGGCCAGCTCTTGCCCACTGCAACATCCAGTCTCCAAACCTGCAACCAACACCATTCTCATGCAGTCTCCAGCTTGATGCTGCCGCCAGATGTTTGGTACGATGTTGGCCTGAAAGATAAGTTGCCCATCACAGATGCTCAAACTGTTGTGATGCCCTCTGATGAGCGAGAGCTGCGGTCATGCCCTCAATGCGAGAAGAGGAATCAGTGGAAAAAGCCTGGGGGAGAGATAGGAAGTGTACTACATCCGAGGTAGATGCCCAAATGCCGAGCGAGTCCTTGGGAGTTAATGCCATTTCTGTCCTTTTTGCTTTTGCCATCTTCCTATTCCAGAGAAAGGAACAAACACCTGCGAGATGAACGGGACATGTGTCTGCAGGTAAACAAGTTCTGATAAGTTGGGTTTTGCACAAACTTTCCTCCACGCTGCAACCTGCCCTTCCAGGGCAAAGCCCTCCAACCTTAGTTTGCTGCCTGGAACACACCAGGACTGGGCAGGCAGAGGGGGCTGCCCAGGGAATATCTTTGGGGTCAACTTGGAGCGGTGCACTGACTTGCTTACCATACAAAGCAGAAACCCAAAGTTGTGTCCTGCTTGGGCTTTCTGTGGAATCTGCTTCTTGGGTTGGCTGTCAGCCCTTCTGGGGTTGGGGCTTCTTGATTTGGGGATGACGGTGACCCAATTATTTCATCTACTGATGACTTCACTGCATTGCACCAGAAGCTGCAAGCCGGTTGCCTGCTGCCTGAGCCTGCTCTCCCAGCCCCGTGCCAAAGTGTGCTCAGCTTTGTGTGAGCCTGATCTACACTGCAATCCTGTTCACACTTACTTTGGAGTAAGGGCTATTGAATTTTGCTGGGCTTGTTTTTGAGCAGATATGCATAGGAATGGCAAGGCCAGATTCAGGTTTTGGAGGGTTGCAAACAGCAAACAGCCATCCGTGGTTTCCTTCCTCCTTGGACGGGTCCTCAGAAAGCCATGACTGCAGGCCGCGGGAATGGGGGTTGTTTCATAGATCAGCAGCAGACCCTGAAAGCTGCTACTGATGCACCCTCCCCACTGCCCAAATCGCTCAAGTGCACAAAATACAGAGGAAAGATGTGTGCAATGCTTGCACCAAGACCTGCTATCTCGGAGCCTCTCTGGCTAGGCAGCTTTGACCCCGGCTGTACCACTGGCAGAACCTGTGTGGTCCCCCCTCCAAAGTGAGATGCCGGAGCAGGGGAAGCCTCCTTGCTAGCGGTGCCTGTGCAGGCCTTGGTTCTTGGGCAGTTTTCCTTCACGAGGGTCCCTGACACAAGAGGCAGCTCTGCCAAAGTGCCTCCTGGCGCCTGCAGGGCCTCCTGTCCTCACTCAGGCAGAAATGCCACTTGCTCAGAAGTGAATTGTGTTGAAATGATGGCACTGAGTCTCCCGTTTGGTTCACTGTAACACCAAAGGAGGGTTGCCTTATTTCCCAAAAAACAGGGACAGTCCTGATTTGGGAGGATTATGTTCACATACCATAAGACTTCTTGTGGCAAATAGGACAGAGGGTCCCATCCTGATTTTGTGCAAGAGAATTCTGGCAACCCTACATAAAAGTGACTTAAAATATGTCTTTCTAGAAAACGAGGAGTGTTCCGAATGCCAGCTGGAAACAGAGGTCAGGCTCCATCATTGGCAAATACGTGGAGGGCAAAGGTCCGCTGAAGAGGTGAGGCTTCCATTGCACCTTTGCCGAGCACCGTAATCGTTATTCCAATTAATAACCCTTCATTAGACCATTTGTTTCCTGCCACACTTGAAGAGCCTTTGCTTGGTTTGTATTTGCAGCGCCAGCTCTTTGGCTGTGACTTGGGTAAGTCCAAGCAGGTCTTTGCTCTGCAAGCCAAGGCTGCTCTGCCATGAGGGTGGGAGGGGACCTGCTCAGGTGGTGGGTGGGAGTCCTCCTGGGAGCATGCAGGGCTCGGGCAGGTCTGAGCCATGGCACAGCAGTGCAGGGAATCCTCCGCTGAATGAGGCTGGCTGGCTTAGACCAGGGGATCCAGGCTGAGCTCTTAAGATGATTACGGATTAAGGATGATTTAAATAATGAGAGCCATAACATGGCATCATTGGTCACAGGGGTTCAGTGGGACCTTTTCTGGCTTCTTAAGAGTGAGGAAAAGAGGAGAGTTTATGAGGGCTGCAGGAAGCTTTTCCCCAGTGAGTCTAGGAAACAACGGCTCTGGGACAGCAATGACGGGAGGGGATGAACTTCACCAAAATTCCAAAGCAAGCATGGCAAGCATGGTCGAAAGAAAGCATGGTGTAGAGGACTATGGGGAAAAACAAATTCAAAGGGGTCTCTGTCTTTGGGGTGGCTTCCTTTTCCCCCCAATGCCCCAGCACATGAAACAAAATGGTAACCACTGGAACCCGAACTGGACAGAAACAAGTTGGAAAGGGAGAAACTGCCATGGCCTCGCTGAATGAAAACTAACAGGGTGGTTTTGTATGGCACACTATTCCTTTCCTTGGACCCCCCACCTGACCTACAAGCATTCATTTCAGAATTAGTAAAGTGTTTGTGGGATGGCTCAACAGAGACACTTCCCTCCCAACAACTTGATTCCCGTTTCCTGCAATGGGAGAAAGGGAACATTTTTGCCTAGACTGGCCCAGGGTGCGGTGCTCGGAGACGCCCATCCCAGGGCAGTCAAGGAGGCGCACTCTGGGAAAGGATGCACAGAACGGCTGCAGCCATGCAGGGCTCTGCATTCCCCATCCAAGCTGGAAACTGAGGTCGGATATTTTCAGAACGCTTAAATCTCAACAAATAATATTCACCAAATATTTGATGTTATCAAATGAAATTTGGGATCCTCAATGTCAAAGTTAAGTTGATCCCACTTTCCACTGTCCTGTTGGAACCGGAACTGTGTGGACTTGCAGCTCACACGTGCCATGTTTTTCTAATACTTTTCTAGCCAGTCTTCAGATGACGATGACCTGTTTAATTGCTCAACAAGAAGAAGTTTGACTGGGCTGGATTCTGAACCTGCTCTTGGTGCGAGTGCAGGACTGACACCAAAGAAGCGGCTCCAGCGAATCATCTCCATTGAAGAAGATCACCTGCCCCAGCTCCTTGACAGGCCAGGAGGCAGGCAGTTGAGCAGGTGCTCTGAAGAAGATGATGGTGCATCACCAGACACGGCACCGGGCGAGGGCCAAGCGGCATCACCAGACATGGCACTAGGCGAGGGCCAAGTGGCATCCCTGTCCGGACAGACACCTTCCTCTCTCAGAGGGCAGCCAGTCGGGAAAGAAACACTGTCAACTGTAAGGAACACACTCAGGTCTTTCCCCCCTTTTTATTCTGGTTTGGCAAAATTGATGGGTGTATTTCTGAAATGCCAGGGATTGTATTTGTTTTCCCCCAAAATTGCATCCAACACAGGCAGCTCCAGTGGTGGGCCCCAGCTGGTTCACACCTACTCTAGAACCGGTTCTTAATGAGATATAGGACATATAAACATTTAAAAGGACATATAGGACATTTAAAAATAGCCATTTAAAAGTGGCTGCCAGGTGGGCAGAGAACCGGTAGTTAATTTCATAGAATCCTAGAGTTGGAAGGTGCCTAGTAGGTCATCTAGTCCAACCCCCTGCCTGCAGCAGGAAATCCTCCTAGAGCGTCCCCGACAGGTGCTCGTCAAGCTTCTGCTTGAAGACCCCCAGTGAGGGAGAGTCCACCACCTCCCTTGGCATCTCTTCCACTGCCGAACCGCCCTCACTGGCAGGAATTTTTTCTGGATGTCCAACCTGATATTTCAATTTCTTTGAATCCCATCACTGGGCAGCTCCCTGTTTCCACGCAACCTTCATCCACAGTTTCACTCCCCTGCTGGGGGGGGTGGGGAGGGTCTGCCCATTAATTTGTGTTTATTCTTCCCACAAGAGCCAAGGCTGAGCATGTCTTGCTCTTACTATGATCTTAAGCATAAAATCCTTGACAGACAAGCAGGCAGGACCCTGACGGTGAAGACCAGAGAAGGTTAACAGGAAGCTGAAACTCCTGCCTGCTGGCACGGCTGTTGCTTCTGCTGCTTTTGAGGGCAGAATCAGGCCTGATGTCAACAGCCCCCTTCCTTCCCCGTTGCTGGCTGATGGTGGAAGAGACACAACTTCTTTGTGGGCCTGTCAGTGTCGGAATGTGGAAGTTTGTATATGAAGTTGGATGTATATATTACAACACTTAGGATGCAGTCCAAACCAATTTAGGCTGACCTAAACTGTCCTTGTTCCTATGATGGTGCGGGGAGGCCGGCACATGCCTCTGCACTGGACTAAACCCGCCTGAGAATGGTGCAGAAGTGCCTTACGGCACTTATGTGACACCCCCCAGGTGGGCATAGGATTTGTGCTGGCCATAGGATTGCAGCCCATAAAATATAAATGACTTGAATTGCATTCAAAAATAGTTACAAATATTTCTAATAATTAGAGACGGAACAAGTTTCTGCAGGCAAAATATCTGAAGCTGCAGTTATGTGCAGATTCCACGAGAGGAAGTCCCACTGAAGTCAGGCCTGGATGTGGCACTGCATTTTTATAACTGTGCTGTATGAAAGTACAGGAGGAAATAGTGGGAAATGAAAACATCTGTTCTATCCATCCATCCATCCATCTATCCATCCATCCATCCATCCATCCATCCATCCATCCTTCCTCCCTACCTCCCTCCCTTCCTTCCAATAAACAAAAGGAACCTTTTAGTGCCTTGCCTTTAAAACAGCTTCTTCTTTCTTTTGTTAATCAGCATTAATCTATTTTCCATCATTAATTCATCAAATCTGTCATTAATCAGCATTAATCAAAGGGGAAAAAACCAAAGGGCAACACCTGATTCCCATTCAGGGCGACAGAGAGCAGGGAGTGATCCTGGCCGGCCAAACAGCTGCACAACCAGCCTGAGGCCAGAAGGAGGAAGGAGCAGGTGACCCTGCGTGGATTCTCAGGCCAGGCCCTGGCAGGGCACCTGCAGCCGTGCTCTGGCCCTCCAGTTCCAGACTCCTCATTGCGCCTCGCCAGCCTCCGTCTCCAGTCCCTCCCCCCAGGCTGGGCAAATCCCAGCAGAAAACTCCTGCGTGTCCTTGTTCCTTAATTGGCAGCTAAATGTCCTGGCATCAGATAAGCTGACTGGAGAGCTTGGACCAGGCCGTTCTGCAGCACAGATTGGCATCAGCAATTTGGCCTCATCCTGCCTGGAGTGACAAGCGCAGCTCCTTCCTCAAAGGAATGGAAAGCGGAAAATTCCTGTTCTGCGCATTGCGTAGAAATGGGCAAGGGCTGCTGCTGCGGGTCCTGTGTTTGGTGCGGTGGCGTAACTAGAGGGGGGAGTAGAACAGAGCCGTATGGAATGGCCCTGAAGGGGTGAAACTCCCTCCCACACTGACTGCTCCACCCCCTTGAGCTACTCTACCTCTTTGGAGGCAGAAGATGCCCAGCCTCTCTCTGAATTCTTTGTTGCTAAATGGCCTTGGACATGGGGCTGAGAAATGTCCCTGCTTGAAGTCCTGCAGAGACTCAACCTGGCTGGGGGGGGGAAGGTGGGAGACAGTCATGATGACCCACCGATGGAAAGCAGGCCCTTTTCCCAGGCTGTGCTCACTGCATGGCACAGAGACACAGAAGGAGGCTGCAGACCTATCATACAGAAAGGGGTCCCCTGTAGTTTATATTGCTAGTCATGACTGACTGTAGGGTGTGGTGCTCATGCCCATTTCTAGAGCCAGCGTTGTCCGCCGCGTGGCTTGCATGCATACAGAACTCTGTTACCTTCCCACCGTGGTAGTACCTATTTACCAACTTGCACTGACCTACTTTCAAACTGCTAGGTTGGCAAGAGCTGGGCTTAGGATGGGAGCTGCCATCCTAAGCCCAGGATGACCCTGGTCTCCATTGTAGGACCCTGGTCTCCAACTCTGGCCTGCTGGTTAACAGGCACAGTGTCTTTAACACCACTTCTGCCACCACTGCTGTCCTACGTGCCTGGGAGTGAACTCCACTGACTGTATGGAAACATTCTTCTGGGTAGACATGCAGAGATTCAGTGTCGCTAAAAGAGGGTGGGTATCATACGGGAGCCTTTTTATCTTGGAAATCTCCACAAATTGGGGGAGTCTCCAGAGCAGCCATTCTAGGATTGCTGCCCCCTTGACAGTCCTAGTGTAGCCCCCCGCCCCCCGCTGGTTCCACTGCATCACCAGACGGGAATTTTGTTTGGACTGGACTGTTGATGATGGACTTAACAGACTGTAATGCCTCCGCTGTGCGTACACTGTTTAAGTAGAAAAACAGGGTATAAATCCCATGCATGAATGATGCCTCATTTAACCCCAACAAGACCACCCCAGGAAGCGAAGCGAAGCAGTTGACTGTCTTGTACAAGTGAGTGAGCATCTGATTTCCTTGTTTGCAGGAAGAGGGTTTGCGCTTTGCCCCGGATCGTCTGTTCAAGGTTATCCTGGTGGGCAACTCAAGTGTGGGGAAGACGTCCTTTCTAAGGCAGTTCTGCGATAGCCGATTCTCTCCCGGCACGGCTGCCACGGTTGGTAAGTTGAAGCAGGACGGAGACAAACACCAGCTGGGTTGTGCTTGAGAGGAAAGGCTGCTGGGGGGCAGTTGGGGGCTTGTGGACCTTGTCTGTGAAAGTCGGCAAACCCTGAGACGTTTGGTGAGTGTCTGCTAACACAGAGACACCCTGCGGCATGTTGAGAGTCCCCACATGGTCAGCCTTCCCTTAAGCATCGTCCGGTCCCCAAGGAAGGAAACGCTGCGTGCTTGTTTTGACATTCATGAAATTCCCCCGGTTCACATGGGAGTCTCAGCTGTCACCCAGTTCTGGACTCTCAGGGCTACACCGACACGACCGCTCCACACCAGAATCCCTGATCCCGATTTCCTTTTCTCTGCCCCATTCAGTGTCTTGGGAGGGCTGTGTGGATTTGCACTGCTACCTGCTGGAGCTTGTAGATCAGTCAACACAAGTTTGCAGGCAGCTAATTGTATCCGTGCAGTCAAATGTTCACTGCAAAGGGGCACCGCGACACGCTTAATCATTTTCATGGTGGAGAAAATAGTCCGGATGCCTGCATTGCTCCCAAGTGTGCTTTCCAAGCGTGCATAACCCGTGCATGTTATGGCCTGTGCACAGCCCTGATGCCTTCCCGGACCTGATGCCTTCGAGCTCGGCATGATGAAGTGAAGCAGGTAATCTTCGCTTCCCTGGCCCCGGCAACACGGAAGTCATATGCCAAAAAACTCAGCGAGTTTTTCGCGTTCAGGCAAGATGCAAGCCTTGGCGATGTGTGGCCGGCACCAGTGGAACAGCTTCTTCCTTTCATACTACACCTGAGGGACTGTGGGTGGCACAAGCGGTAAAGACGCTGTGCCTGTTAACCAGCAGGCCAGGCTTCGAGACCCGGGTCGGCCCCACAAGACAGGGTGAGCTCCTGTCCTTAGCCCAGCTCTGCGATGCAGCTGGATCCAATCGTATTGGCTCTGCCTTTCCATTGGACTCATTCAGTGGCGTGGAGAGGGGGGATTTGCTGCTTGGGTAACAGCCTCTCCTCCGTAACAATCCAGCCTAGGCTTTCGTGCTTCGTATGCAGCACCAAGCACGATACCATAGTCTTTCAAGACTGACGGAGGCCTGCTTTTTTTTTAACCTGTGCACATGGAGGAATATCATCATATTGTGTCCCGGGATCCTGTAAACTGGCGGACGGCACAGCCATCTGTCTTGGCATGAAAAAATCAAGGAAGGTAAAAGAGAACAAGGGAAGAATAGCCCCCCCAAATTTTGTGAGGATGCTTCATCAAGATGGAGAGGAGGGAATTGAAAACATGAAGCAATGCTTGTAAACGGGTTCTCTGTGTTTTGAACGGAGGGGTGGTGGTGTTCCTTGGGAGCAAAGTGGGGGTTCATACAGGAAAAGGGCTATGAAGCAAGCCCCCCAAATCTAGGCAGGATCCTTAATCAAGGTGCAAAGCAGGACAAGAGAGCCAGAGCTGTTTGAGTGATCCCCCCCCCCAATTCAGAGGTGAATTCAAGGGAGGCACATGGCTGAGCTGATAGATCTGTGGTTTTCAACCACTGTGCTGTCGATGGTCTGCAGGTGTGTTGTGAGACTTTGGAGAGCATCATTTATTGGTGGGCAGTTGGGGGATTTGAGCCCCCAACATCAGTAAGGGGGGCCTTGTCAATTGTCAAACAACGAAAGGTGTGCCACGAGAGGGTGGCATGGGATAAAAAGGTGGACAGTCTCTGCAGTAGACCTTCTGCACTAGTGTGTGGACTCTCCAGCAGGGGTTCTGAATCAGGCTTCCACTAACTAGAAAGCTGGCTGACTTAGGTGTTCACTTAAGGAATTTATACCCTGCCTTTTCCTTGCCAAAGCAAATGCCCAAGAAGGCTTGCAAAATGCTTACAGCAACCTTTTAGGGAACCATTAAAACAGATACAACCAATGTCTAAAAGCAGGTGCTAAATGGATGTAGAAACGTCCCCGCTTGAAGCCCCCCAACCTGGCTGGAGGGGGAGATGGAAGCTCCACCAGCTGCACCATCAATAGCGCCAGAGAAGTCCAACTTTCCCTGCATTTCCTTTGCAGGCGTGGATTACAGTGTGAAGACAGTGATGGTGGAGAACAGTCAGGTGGTGCTGCAGCTCTGGGACACTGCCGGGCAAGAACGGTGAGTCAGAAGAAGACCAGAAGAGCCTGCGCTGGGTCAGGCTCCAGGGGCCCACCTAGTCCAGCTTCATGGATCCCTCTGCAGCCCCCAAGATGCCTGGGGGAGCACACAAGACACCTGCCTCCAGGTGTCCTTCCCTGTATCTGGCATTTGGAGGCTGCCCACATCTTCCTCTGTCTATGCACACACACTCACTCGCACAGGAGAATGGACAGTCGCACATCTCAGAGGCTGCTGTGGAGCCAGTGCTGGTGCCTCGATGACCGGAGTCCCAAAAGTTCAGAATACAATCAAGCTTCCAGCTTCTCTCAGGTTTTGGACACGCGGCAGTAGCTCTGTCCCCATCAGAGCCAGAGAAGCTTCAGCATGACTGGATCAGAGCCAGGGCAGGGCATCACGTGGGCACAGAAAAACTCAAAGTTTGGGATGGGGTGTAATAGCTAGAGGACACGTCCCCTGACTGTGGCTGGTGCCAGGAAAGAACTCATGGGCTGAAAACCAGAGTCTAAGCTGTGTAAGGAAGCCATGAGGTCCCAGAGTCTAAGGTCAGGGGTGAGATTCTGGAGTACCATTCCCAGTCAGTCTCTGACCCTTTTGGGTGTTATCCCTGATCCAGTCCCTTCCCCGCAGTGCTTCTGGATGGATTTGGGGTGGTTTGGAGGCCCCCAGAGGGGTGAAACCCTCAGTTCTGTAATAGGCCGGCTCTCCTTTATTTCTCCTGCTCCGTTGTTTTGGTGTTTCTGTTTGAAGTCTCCAAAGAGAATGTCTTGCAGGTACCACAGCATCACCAAGCAGTTCTTCCGGAAAGCAGACGGGATCATCGTGATGTACGACATCACGGCAAGAGACACGTTCACGGCTGTGAAGTACTGGCTGGTGAGCATTGAGGTGAGACTCATGATGTTGACATGCAGAGCGGTTTGGCTGCGTAGTGGTGCGGCTTGCGAGAAAAACGCAGAAGAAACAGCCTGCACTTCTTATGATAAAAGGAACAGATAAATAGAGGCGTATTTGCACCCGCTCCAAATAGCGTTTATAGTGAAACTATTCAGGGTTGTACCATTTCTTGGGTAGAGTTTATGGTACGTTGCGTGGGGGTTCAAGTCCTCTCCCAGTTATAACACTAGTCCTGAGGGCACCAGTGGGAAGGGGCTTTCTTAACCCTGGCTTCCATTCTGCACTGACATTCGTAACATTCCTGATGTTTGGCTGGAAATGTCCAGCCCCAGCCTAGGTGAGCAGGAACTGATCTGCTGTCCTCTGTGACCAGAACCCCCAAGAAGTGGCCAGCAGAATTTGGCAAGAGATGAGCTCTCCAGACTGTTTTCAAGCCCTTTGCAAAGCATATTCTCTCTCTTCCCCCCCCCCCCCATTGCTTGAAATTTAAAGCCAGGTCTTTGGCAGGGGGGGTGATATGTCAGGCGGTGCCTTCTCTGGGCAGCAAAATATTTGGGGCTTGTTTCCTTCCCACTTTTCCCCTTGTAAGCATTGGATGTTGGGAACTGGCTTTGGAGAAGGAGAGCTTTGTTCTCAATGCGGATGGAGTTGGTCTGTCTCTCCGGCCTCCTCCTCCTCCTCCTCCTCCTCCTGCCTGCTGGTTTGCTTCTTTCATGAATGAGAACTTTTCATTCTGTCCTTCTCCGGCTTCCCTCTCAGCCTGTCCTTCATTAAAGGTCACTTGGCCGAAGCCGTCACGTCATCCCTGCTGGTGGTTTTTCTCAGAAACAGTTTTGGGTCTTCTGCGTCTTTCGCTCCCGGTTTTATTTCCTAATCGCTTTCCGATGAAGGGTTGCAATCCTGCACTTTATTAGGCTGCTTAAATCCTGTTGGCTCCAGTGAGAATGATGCAGCCCTAAACACAGGCAGGGCTCCTGCCTCCCTTATCTGCAGCAAAAGCCATGCTATTGTGGGATTATGTTACTTAAAACAGAAATAGGCTTACTGGATTTGATGTTTTCCCTGTTTCCTGACCCTCACCCCTCAGTGCAGACCCATCCAGGCTCCCCTGGAGAAGTGCCTGGGGGTCCTCTCAGTGCATCCCAAACAGGCACGCTCCCTTGCCTGGGCTGTATCCAGCCCAAATCTTGGGACTGCTGCTGTGCAACTGCAGAGAGGGGAGGCTCATCCCCTTCCTGCAGAAAGTAGGGCTGCAGCAGTCCCAATGGGTCTACTCGTCCTTAGGCCACCAGCCTCTGGCTGCTCCATGCTGCTCCCTAGGACAAGGCTTGGATTTGGCATAACTGCTGATCCAAGCCCCACATCCCACTCCGAGGTACAGGAACAGACACTGCCTAACCTTGAGGAGGCCTCCGTGACTGCAGGGTGCAGCACATACCCCGTGGCAGGGCTATGCCAATTCTGGAAGGTGTGTTAGGTGCCCCCTGAGAGTCCGTATGTGGTTAAGCAGTGAAGCAGTGTATGAAATGGTGGCAGTTGGCCTTGAGGTGCTTTGGTGTGCCTTGGTGTGCTACTTGCCACGGTTAGCTGTCAGAATTTCCCCCCACAATTATTTCTGAGAGATGCTTGACACATGGAGGTGTCAGCCTCCTTTTAAAAGAAAAGTCTATGGAGCAGAAGAGCCGGCAGGAGGATAATGAGAACTGTCTGACACCAGAAATAAATGTTGAGTTGGACATGAAAACAGGAGAAGCGGCTGTGAAAACACATACTGGATGCCCTGGCCTGATTTCATTCCACCCCCACTGAATCCCAGAACTGATGTTTTGGGGAGGGGCGGGGGGGGGAGCGGGCAGGCAAGCTCCACCACAGGGCTGAGTCCTCACCTCACCTGCTTGCGGGGCTGGAAAGGTCTGCTGCCCTTTGCTGGCACATGCTGGACCCAGGTTGGTGGAGTTGCTGGAGGAGATGCTGTCCTTGATGCCTGTGGGTGGAAGGCTCTTGGGATAAATCACAGCGGTGTGTGCTTGGATTAAAAACACAGCCACTGGGCATGTAGGAGGTGTGTAGGATTGGGATGTGGCATATGGGGCTGGCATCATAGTCCTGCCAAACCCCCTTTCCTGCTCCAGAAGAAAAGCTTCCATGGGTATCAGTGGACGTTTCCACGTACACAAAAGAGACAGAAGGGAGATGCTTGATCACCTGTTGGATTTCCGACATGATCAAGTTAACACCAGACGCCATCCGGGCAGGGTCAGGGTGACCTTGGACCTTCAGTGCTGGCAGATCTGGCCGTGCCCCTGCCTGGGGAGGCAGCTCAGGCCTGCTGTGGCAGGCCAGGCTGGTCTCTGTAGCCAGACCTCCAGGATCCGGTGCCGGCACGAGTTAAAATACTCATACCTGACACCTGTAAATATTCTTCTTCAAAGGATGCCTTGAAACATCTCAACACTGATCTCCTCCCTGTGCAGATAAGTTCAAAATTCTCATTTCACTGCTAACATTCAGTTATTTTGTCCTTTTGGTTCCATTCTGTCGAAGCACCTTCAGAGCCACCCTTTCTCATGAGAGCTGCTCTAGATGCATTCAAGTGAGATTTCCATTATAGAACTACCTTGAATTATGTGACCGACTTATCTGAAGAAGATCTGTGGCTTAAGTACCTCTGGAGTTCAGTCCATGTGCATTGAAAGCGAGGTTAGAGCAGCTACTTGGAGGAAACGGGTGCCTTTGCTACTTAGCCACTGCCGGTGCAGTGAAATAGGAAGCACTTTCCAAGACCTCCCATTACGCTCTGGTGTGACCAGAAGACACAACCGCGCTGGATCTAGTCGGAGAGAAGCAGGCTCCATTCTGCACATCTGTGTGTGCCAGGAGGCGCTTCAGCCCTGGTCTGAGTGGCGCTTCCTCCGACTTCCATAGATGTCCTGAGTCGCCCTTGACTTACATGAAAAAGGAACGACTGTGCTTGAGAGAGAACACTGTTGGACAGGGGCAAAGAACAGTCTGCATCTTGATGCTCACAGTCGGAACAATCCAGAGTAAGAGACGTTATGTGCACCTGTAGTTACAGCACCACCTAGTGAAAACCTATGGGAAATTCATATTAGAATCAGGAGTAAATTGTTCTTACACCAGAGCATGGACTCCACGTGCTTACTCTGGATTGCACCCAAGGTCTCTTTTATGGCTTTTCCCTAATCCAGAGCATGATCTCCTTTATTGCCTTTTGGGGTCCCCTCACTTGTGTGCGGAGGATGCTCACTTTGGTGTCAGGCTGCTGGCTGCTGCCTCTCCTGTCCACTTCCGGAGGATCAAATGTTCTGGATTATAACTGTTGCTTGGTTTGTTTTTCCGCAGGAGGCCACCGGAGAGAACATCCCCGTCCTTCTATTGGGCAATAAAACTGATAAGGAACATGAGCGGGAAGTCCCCAAAGGACTAGGAGAGCATTTAGCCAAGGTATGGTACAGTGGAAGTGTCGGTGCGCACACTGAGGTCAGCAAGGAGTGACACCACTTGGTGGGGCTTGGATAGGGTTGCCACATGTTCCGAAAAACAGGGTCAATCCCAGTGTTGGGGGATTGTGTTCATGTACTGGCAAGTGAGATAGAGGGTCTTGTCCCAATTTTGTGAAAGAGAATTCTGGCAACCCTACGCGGGGAAGCCCCTTGCTCAGCCATGGAGTGGGTGAAGGGTGTCCTTGAGTGGCTTCAAGTCCCCAGTGTGCTCAGAGAGGAAGCACCGCAGTCATAGAACGGATGCTTTGGCTGGGAAGAAGGACTGTTTTGCTGGGGTACTGACTTGGCACAGACCGTCCCTGTTCCAACAGGGCTCCTTCAAGACCCCCGTGCTGCCTCCCTCCCGCTGGAGTGGAGATGAGCATTTGTCCCTCCTGAGGTGGCTGTATGTCCCGAAAAAGCAGGCCTGTTCTGGTTTGGGGGTTGTGTTCAGAAACTGGCAAGTTGTCCCGGTTGTGTGGAAGAGAATTATGGCAACCCCAACATGCTAGGGAAGGAAGCGCTTCTCTTGTCTGCAATCTGGAATCGTGAATCTTGGGACACCACAGCTGCCCAGGCGGCTCTTTTGGCCTGCCGCAGCCCTTCTCCTCCATCACCCACCAGGCGCTGCAGCAGTGCCTCAGCTGGCCTGCCCTGGCCCGCTGGCTTCCGCAAGGGAGGGGAGCCCCAGCCCAGGGTGCTCCTTCTTGGGACAAGCTCTGCTCTGAAGCAGCAGCAGCTCCCCTCAGGAGCCAAGCACGGGCTGCAGCCTTCAGTCACGTTGGGGGAGGCCACTGCTCCTGCCGGGAACCAGAGCAGGCTCCTCCACGGGGAGTAGAGGGGGTGCAGCCAGCCCTGCAGAGTCTTGTCCCATTGCCGGATTCCTCTGGCTCCTCTTGCAGGTGTTCTGGCATCTCCCTACTTGTGTACTTGCTCTCCATATCTGTGAGGAAGGTAGCTGAGGGCAGGAACTAACTCCCTGGGCAGGAAGGAGGGAGGGAGTTACCAGGCAGGTGGGATATGCCTCCTTGCTGCGTGCCATGATCAGAGCGGTTTGCAGCATGGGAACCAGAAGCAGCCAAGGGAAGGGGAGCAGCCCCTGCTTGGTTCAGGAGAGGCGAGGAGGGCAGGCCACAGACCATGTCTCCCTCACATGGGGGCAGGTGCAAGCTGGAGCCAGGGCAGCCCCTCGTTCCCCTCTAGGATGCTGCAGGGAGGAGGGAGCTGCCATGTGGAGTCCTCTTCCAACTCACCCTCCAGTGCACTGGAAGGCAACTGGATCCCCACCGTAGTGGCAGGGCTAGAGGAGGATAGGCTCGGAATGGCCCTCCATTGAACCCCTTCATGGTGCAGCCGGCTCTGGGACTTGAGACTGTGTTTGTACCCAAGAAAACTCTGCGCTGACTCGCGGATCAGGACTGCCTTTCCTTTCCCTCCCTTAGACACTATCTGCTGATTTTCTTTCTTTATAATGCATTGGATTCTTCTTGGCTCCAGGAGCTTCAGAATGAAATTCAGGTGGTTCTTATGGAAAGCTTAAAGTCAAGCGGCAGCTGGAGGTAAAGGGGCGAGTGGGTGTCCTCTGTGTCATCCCGCTCTTTTCAAAGGGAGGCTGCAAATGAATCACGCCGAGCTCAGGATGCTGGTAGCTTGCGGCCCACGAGAGCCTTAATTGCACGATGGCTGCAAGGAAACACGCGCTTCTTCTCCTGCTTCTATTTTTCAAACAAGACTCAAATAAAACAATAACACTGGCCAGGTTCTAATGAATGGATGTGCCGCTGAGTGGGAAATGCCAGCTCTGCAAATGTCATTGGCTAGAAGTAGCGAAGCCCTAATTAAATGATTGCAGTTTGCTTGCTGAGCTGATGATGATGATTTAGCCTAATGGAATATTAATTGTTGCTAAATTGCAGTGCGATTCCTGCAAAGGCAGGTCTGACATTTCCTATTAGCTGATGAGGCCCTTTCCATTTGGTGAACAATCAGCCGGCTTGACTCTGAGTCGTCTTCTCCTCCTCCTCTTCCTCCTCCTCACTGATCTGCAGTTACTTGGTCCTCTGAGTCCTCACTGGCAGAGAGAGGAAAGGGTTCCAAAAAGAAGATCAGGGTTTCTCAGTACTTGGGGGCTCCAATGAAGTCAAGGTTTTTTAATATATATATATTGTAAAATATGGTTTTTTTGCCTCCACTGGGACTTTTTCCATGACTTCCAGGAGCTATGATTAAAGATGGTCTCACTGCAGAGTACTGAGAATGTGCCTTTTTGAGAAAGACTGAGGGGTGGAGATGCCCTTGGACCAGATCAGGTGTCGGAGGAGGAAATCCTTCCCTCTGCAATATATGAGGAGTCTTGGGGAGCAGGGCCGACCTTAGCAGCTGCAGAAATGCAGAATGTCCTTGCGGACCAGGTTTGCGTCACCCAGTGTGGGATGCTGGCACATCACCCCATGCAGTGGGCAGGGCAACAAGAGGACCACTGATTTAGGTCACAAGGGGTGTCCGTCCCCCCCAAGGTGCCACCTTTCAGACACCCTACTGACGTCCTTGATCAGGACCATTTTGGAGGCCTTGCACTCCCCTGGACTGACCTTCCTCTCCAGCCAAGGCATGCCTGCTTACTCACCAGTAAACACAGCTGTGCAGTTTGCATCCATTTTCGATGAATTTCAATGCAGTCATCAGGGACCTACTTGTGGGGTGGTTTGTGGGGACTGCGTTCATTGGATCAGGACAATTCTTGTATCCTTGGATTCCTCTCAGCCTGCCCTTTCTACTGAACTATGGCACGTTTTCCTACTCATTAGTAAAGCCGTGATATGAGTCACTTTCACTTTCCATCGAGTTCAATGCATGTTTTAGTTTATTAGTTTTTTGGCCATAACATTTGACAGGAAGGTTCTAATTCAAAATGGATTTTTGCATTGGATTCTGTTCGTTAATATGAAATTAACATATCACACGATGGGGTTTGAAGCACCATTGCAAAGTTACTTTTGGGGGGCCCAAAGGGTGCATCACCCCCCTGCACACATCACCTGGTGTTGACTGCATGCCCAGACCCTCCAGTGATGCCCCTGCTCTCACGTTTAGCCCAAAGCCTCTGCCTGATCTGTGGGGTAGAGTGGAGAAAGGTTTCGGGAGGGGGAGAAGCAGCTTTTCTGGCGCCCTGCAAATCTTCATGCAGCCTGCAAAATGGGAAGCCGGTTTCCTCCAGCTCCGTGGCTTTCTGGTGGTCCTTCTGTGCTGATCTACTTGGGAGGCCAGTCAGCTCCTCATCACTGGAGGACGCTTGACTCGCAGTGAGTTCTCGAGGGAGGATTTGGAAAGGAGGGCTCGGGAGGATGAAGGCACCCCAGGCACAAAGCTCGATGAGCAGCTCCCCAGGGCCTGGGGCTCAGGAGAGTGGCGCTGAAGGCAGTGGAAGAATGAAAGAACTGCTGTCTGGCAACCCCTCCTTGGAGCAGAAATGCTAAACCAAAGAGAAAACAAAAGCAAGAAATCTGCTGCGGCCCAGCAAGGGGGGTCCACCTTCAGCAGATGCCATGCGGGTTTCCCTTCCTTTCCCCACCTGTGTGATTGGAGCCTCCTGCCCGCCTGAAGTTTCAGGGTCTGCAGTGGCCATTCAGACAGGCCTGGCTGAGCCATGCTGCTGGGAGGGCCCCAATTCCCCAGCTGGCTGGTTTGTAGTTATTCATACACTGCTCCTGAAACCTGGTCCTGATCCAGCCTCTGCCCCAGACCCCTTTCTGCCCTCCCTACCCCATTCCATTCCATCTCAGCCTCCCCTCCCCGATACGATCCTACCTGGGACTGTGGGCACCTGGTGTCCATCACCGCATGAAGCTGGCCGCTTGCTCCTTCTGGTGGTGAGAGGCTCATACACTCTGGTGTGCCGCCTTTCTTGACAGCCAAAAGGATGTTATGTCTGTGATGTGCCACTTGTTCATACGTACATTTGAACATTGTTTTTCTGCTTTGTCCAAGTGATGCACAACCCTTGCTCAGGTGCTGGTCTTCCTCCCTTGCAGGGCTTCTGCCCTTTCCTTAGCCACTTGGTGCAAAACTTACGCAAGTGTTGCTTTCTCCTGCCTGTTCTAGGATTACAGTTTAATCTTCTACGAATGCAGCGCCTTGTCCGGCCACAACACCAGCGAATCTGTGCTGCACTTGGCAAGGTAAGCAAAATCTGCCTTGCTCCTCTTCCGACGTTGGCACCGACTGCGGACCCGCCAGCTCCGGTCTTCAGAGAACAGAGCTGAGGGCATCCCAGGGGCAGTTGGCTGACAGTGCTTGGCAGAGGCTGCCTGGCTCAAGGGCCCCTTGCTAGAGCTTGCAAGTTCAGGCTTTTCTACACCTCCTTTTAAAATCTTTGCCTTATTTTGGGTAGGATTTTAAAAGAAAAAGAAGACAAAGTGAAGGAGAAGATCGTTCAGCTGCATCTGGGCCCCAAGAAGAAGGCTTGTTGTTCCAGGCAGTAGCTGGCATGATGCGCTCTCCCCTTTCAGAAAGAAAGCCGGACACACGTACCAGAATCAATCCCTGATCAACAACCCTTTACTTGTGAGCAAGCCTTCCTAGGATTGCACTTTGTGATTTCCCCTTTGCCGACAGTGTCTGCCTGGCTCACACTACAGCGCATGCTGGATCATGTTTACAGGGGTCGGCCTCATGCTGGGTTACGGGTAGTTGGAGCAAACCTGTGTTCTCTGTCACTCTTCTTTGCAGAGTTGAAGGTTTTTCTTGGGGACCCCTTTTCCCAGTTAAATTCCACAAAATAGAGGGAAGACCACAAAGCCAAGGAACTGCCCTACCCTTTTGATCAGAGGTGCTGCCTTCTGCAGCTCAGGATGTCTGCTGAGGGCCAGAAGAGGGTCATTAAACAGGAACTGACACCATAAAGCAGTTCAGGACCCGGAACAAGCACTTTGTCCTCACGTAGGAACTCATCCGTTGCAAAGGACAGAAGAGAAATAGGCACCTCATGCTCTTTTAAAAAAATAAATGGGAGAGGCAAATAGTCCGGCAGGCTGCCCTTTAGGAGTGCCACGTGGCAGCTTATCAGCTGCTCTAACAAAGTGGAGTGCAGCACGTGGTGTGGCTGCGGTGCCACCCTCGTCCACCACAAGGAGTGCCAATTCTGGAGGGGGCAGAGGAGAGGACTTTGTATCACTACCTGATAAATCTATTTTTATTACTGTATTTTAGCCTGAAAGAGGCAGAGACATTCTTAAAGCATCTGTCCTGCCAGCTGTAGCTTCCAGTAGACACAATCCAAAGGGAGAACAGTGTTGTGGTGGCGGATACAGGTTGCAGGGGCCACTGGGGAGACGGGGCTGCATGGGTTAGGGACCTGTGACCTGGGTGGGCAGTTTTCCCACCCTCCCCCTGTGCTCCCACCTCCACCTGCACCACCCACACTTTGCGAGAAGGTGAATGGGGGGCACTTTCTTTTAAAATGGAGTGTGCAGAAAATAGCAAGCACAGAACACCTTGCTTTGCCGTTCTTGTGTTCTGTTGTCCTGACAGGATCTACAGGGTGATTCCAAAATATATTCTGAAATGCAATTGATCTTCGTGCAGAATAACTAGCTTCTTCTGCAAGGGTGCCCATGAGGATGCACATGAGGACGCTTGGATGTTGACCTGCGGCTGGGGCTGCTTCTCACCCCCAGGTAGTCCTTGAGCTGGTGAAAAGGGCAGACTTGGGGAGAGTCAATACCTGGTAGGATGTTGGTGAAAGACCTGCCAGACGAGACAGCTTGAAATGTACCCCACAGTCCATTTACAGACAGAATCTCTACACACCATTTCTTCTTGCAAATTATTGTTGATAATAATTATCATATAATTATTATAATTTTAATTGTAAAATAGCAACACATTTTTTAAATTATAACATTAGAATTAAGTAATTTCCTCCGGGGGTGGGGGAGAGAAAGGGAAAACAAAAAGTGTTGGGTTAAAAGGAAAAACCAAAGCAAAAACACTAGATCCATTTGCAACTTGCATTATTTTCTAATAAAAGGTTTAAAACATGCTGTGCTCCTGAGGTTGTTTCATTGCTGACCTTATTTGCAGCCTGCTTCTTTGGCCCAGAAACCCCCCCCCCCCCCCACGCAAGGCACTTCCTGGCCATAAATAAATATTAAATATTAAATGAAATAAATATTAAATATTTTAATATTTAAAATACAATTGCACCACCATTTACACTGCATAGATCTTCTGAACTTGAGAGAACTTGGTCTGTTCAGCCTGGAGAAGAGAAGGCTAAGAGGAGACACCATCACACTCTTCAGCTCCCTGAATATGGTCGTATGGAGGAAGGACACATTTGTTCTCAACACTCTTGGAACGCAGAGTACACACTTCAAGATAGGAGATTCCAGTTACAGATCCAGTTAGATATCAGGAAAACCTAATGGTCAAGGCAGGTGGGCAGTGGAATAGATGGCCAAGGGAAGTGGTGGACTCTCCCTCTCTATGGAGCTTCAAGTAGAGACTCAGCAAGCACCTGTCGGAGATGCCCTGGGAGGATTTCCTGCTACAGGCAGAGGGCTGGACTAGATGACCTATTAGGGACCTTCCGAGTTCCAGCACTATAGCATAGGAGGCCTCCATCAGTCTTGAGAGACTATGGTATCGTGCTCTGCGCTGCATACGCTCCATGCGAAGCACGAAAGCCTGGGTTGGATTGTTATGGAGGAGAGGCTGTTCCCCAAGCAGCAAATCCCCCTCTCCACACCACTGAATTAGTCCAATGGAAAGGCAGAGCCAATACGATGGGATCCAGCTGGCGTCGCAGAGCTGGGCTAAGGACAGGAGCTCACCCTGTCTTGTGGGGCCGACCCGGGTCTCAAACCCTGGCCTGCTGGTTAACAGGCACAGTGTCTTAACCATTTGCGCCACCCACAAAGATGACTCTTCCCATACCGGGAGTCGAACCCGGGCCGCCTGGGTGAAAACCAGGAATCCTTCCAGCAGTATGGTTTTGTGATTCTGTTCTATGAGTTCCCTGTCAGGCACTTCTGTGTCCCATTGGAAGGGAATTGCTGCCTAGATCAGAGGCAATGTGCGAATTGGACGGCTGTGGCAGGTGAACGAAGAGGGTCTCTGCTCAAACTCAGAAGTCCAGGGTTGAGAGAGGAGGATGTCCAGGCTCAGTTTCTTTTCAGATGAGATCCGTGTTCACGGCCACCACAGATTCCTCCATTACTTAGAAGTAAAAAGGGGCAATTGGCAGGACGATGACTGCAGTTCTTTCATGTGCTGTTTTTTGAGATAAACAGTCATAGCTGGTTAAGGATGGTGTGATTTAAAAGGTGCTCTGGTTTTTTTCTACAAGAAAATTTTTCTCTTGGAAATATACAGGCTACTTACAGAAAGTCCCCCTTTCTCACGCTCCATCTAAGATGGGATCTTGACCACATGCGCAGTAATGGCCCGCACTCTGGTCCCTGCTTAAGGCCAACAGGATGGAGCCGAGGCCGCTGGGGGACAAGCATGCTCTGCCCAAGACCAGGCAGGAACTGGCTGCCAAGTCTCCCTGCTGGGACTCAGAGCAACTGGGGTGGCAGTAGTTGTCGGTATGGACTGCGGCCATGTTCCGGTTTACCAGGACATGTCCTCTTTCTTAGCCTTCTGTTATGGGGAAAAAATCTTCCTTGTCCTCCTTTTGCTTTTGAGTAGGTAGCGTGCAGAATTCTTGGAATTAATAAATTAGGTGGAATAAATTTTACGTAATCATTTTAAATTTGATAATAAGTAATATAGTGTTAAATTAACCACATTAAAAAATAGCTTGTCTACGAGTGTTTTTAGCTTTTACAGGAGCCCCTCCTTCTCCACGAGGTTCTGTTGCAGAAACTCCCAGGTGTAAAGAAAACAACAGAAAAATAGATCCAAAGACCCATTTCTAGGTTTATTGCTCTTAATGGAATAAGGTTGTGCCTTAATATCTGAAGGGTTTTGTTTCAGGGACTCTCTGCTGGAACTAAAATGTGTTAAATAAAAGCAGTTTAAAAAAATGAAAAGTGCATCCCTTTACAATTTACATTCCTTTTATGTAGAGGAAGCGAGCCATTAAAAATGCTAAATATAAGAGAAACACCAGTTAGAAGTGCCTCTGTACAGGATACTGCATATGTATATGGAAATAACAGCAACAAATGTACAATATTAACATCTTATAAGTTCCACAAGGCTGTGGTGGTGCAAGTGGTTAAGACTCTGTGCCTGTTAACCAGCAGGCCGGGGTTTGAGACCCGGGTCAGCCCCACAAGACAGGGCGAGCTCCTGTCCTTCGCCCAGCTCTGTGACGCCAGCTGGATCCAATCGTATTGGCTCTGCCTTTCCACTGGACTATTCAGTGGCGTGGAGATGGGGATTTGCTGCTTGGGGAACAGCCCATCCTCCATAACAATCCAACCCAGGCTTTTGTGCTTCGTGTGCAGCATATGCAGCGCTGAGCACAATACCATAGTCTTCCAAGACTGATGGAGGCCTACTTTTATTAGTTCCATACAGTCTCAGAGCCATCAGTAACATGGGAATGTTTGATTTTAAAAAATCCACTTCTTGTTCCATAGGCTTTTGTATTTTCATTTTCAGGTTAATTGGCCATAACAGTTGATAGGATATGGACATTCTAATGCAGTTTGTGTCATTGCATTCTGCATAAAATTACCTTTCCAATGATATATAACATGATGGTTTTATCTTTCATACATACTCCATTTTTCACAATTTGAGCCAATAGTGTCAAGCTCAGCTTGTAGCCCTCCTAAAGGGCCACTGCACCCCGGCACCCCCCAGCTACGCCACTGCCCCTCTCCTCCCTTCTGCCCAAGCAGAGCAACAGGAGAGATTCAGAAGAAGAAAATGGGTTCTCTTTGCCCTTCTGGAAAGTGGATCCTCTGTGGAGCTATAAATAGCCGACGGTGCGGTCACCTTGCTGCCCCCTCGCCTGCCTCCACCTGGCTGCGATGACGGCTCGGCTTTAATAGGAATGGCTTGCCTTATTAATAAAATGACACCTGCAAAAGGCCCGCAATTGGGGAGCTGCCAGAGTGATTTATGCCGCGCAGCAAAGCAACGAGCAACGACATTTGGAGTCCCAGGAGCCGGTGCACGTGACGCAGAGGGGCCGGGGAAGGAGCTGAATGCTAATAACTTCACGCTCACAGCTACCTGTCTGCCCCGATGCAGCAGCAACCAGTCATTGCTGTAAAAAAAGTAGCTGTAGAAAGTGACCCAGCTGGAAAGGGACTACACCTTTGCCCAAGGCCAGCAGCCAAGACAAGCAGGTGACTCCACAAGACCCAGAGAGGGGCTGCAGGTAGAAGCAGAGACTGCACAAAGATTAGGAAGCAGGTTGCAAAACACCCATTTCTCCCAATCCAACTTGGAAAATAGCTGGGGTCAGGGATGGGATTCAAAGAAATTAGCAACCGGTTCTCTGCCCATCTGGCAGCCACTTCTAAATGGCCTTTTAAGAACTTTAAATGTCCTGTCTCTCATTAACATCCAGTTCTATAGAGTAGGTGCAAACCTGCTGGAGCCCACCACTGGCTAGGGTGCTTCTGGGTTCAGTCAGGTTCATCTCCGTCTATTGTACCTGCGAGAGCAGTGGTGGCACAAGGATGCTCTGGGGTCCCTGAAGCCAGGTTCTGTTCTGGAAGCCCCGGGAGTCTCTGCTCTCCTCCTCATGTTGCACTGGACGTGGGCCACTTCCACTCAGGGATGAGGGAATGGCCAGCTCCAGTAGTCCTCTGATGGTCATCTGAACATAGAGTGGATCTCTCAAAGAAGTGAGCCAAGCCAGAAATGGTCAGTGAATTCATGATAGAGAATTCAAAAAGTAATTGGTTTAAACCAACTGAAATAAACCATGTAAGTATGCAAATAAATGAAGGGGCACATGCAACGGTTTCCTTCCTCCAACACTGGTTTTCAAAGTGGGGGGTCAGGACCCCCAGGGAGGTCACAATTTCATTTCAGGGGGATCGAGAAAAACTGGTTGCAGCCATTTTGGAATCTGGCACTGGGCACCTTTAATACGTATCACTGTGAGCCATGACCTCACTTCCGGGGGTCCTGGACAGAGGGGGGTCTGGGGCTGAATGGTGGGGTCCCCCTGCTCCAACAGAAGAGACCCAGTGCTGAACCCTGCAAGCATCCCTGATTTTACCCTCAAGATGAAAGTTGGATTTGTAATCACAGATGCAGAGAGACAAACCTGCAAGACTGACCCTAATGTCGTCCCTCTGAAGCCAGCCGGTTAATTGCAGAAGGTCACGAACAACGAAGCCAATGAATGTGCAGTTTGCATCAGTGTCTCTGAGCTGCATTCACTGAAAGCAGGTTCAGCAAACGCTTCCATTCGAAGCCACACTGTATATTTTACACCGTTTTGCAAGCAGAAAAAGATCAGTGTGCAGATTGTGCTAGAAGTGTGCGCGGAACAGTCCTGAATTCTTCATTTTCATTCATCCTCTGTGTGTCCTGTGCAGAGGTGGTTGTTTCTCGCCTTTAAATACGTATGTATTAAGAACAACTTAATAAGGGTCATCACTTTGTCTGCCAAACAGGCTTGTCGGAGCTGTACTGCTTTGGCAGGTCCATGTCATTGTAGATCTCTTGACAAGGCTCATCCGTTCCAGGAGATGCCTGGGCGGCAGTCACTGGACAACAGCAATTACCAGCTCATCAGACCCCCAAGTTAATGGTGGTTTGTGTTAATCAGACCTCATTAGCTAATCACCAATTTGTCAGCCCAATAACTGTGAAAAAGGTGCAACAGTTTGACATTCAAGACGTTTCAGTTTCTTGACTGGCAGCATAAATGAGGGTTCCGTGAATGAATCACACTCCATTTCTGGACTGATGTGCCTTATTTGAGCTGGAGAGTGAGAAGCACAGCCTGTGATTCAGTCAACAGCATCAAGTGTCAAGGCCACCTTTTCAGACCAAACTGGCGCCCCCACTCGGGACGGTGCAGTGTTCAGGGAGCACTGCTGTCACTTGGGTGGCGAGGGGGTGCAGCCCGCACCAGCTGATGCACCCGGGGGTGTCGCAGAGTGGGGGGCTGTGGAACCCCCCAAAAGCAGCTGAGCAATGGTGTGCATTACCCCATCGTGCCATATGTTATAGGATTCATCTTGGAGAGCAGAGTCCGATGCAACAATCCATTTTGAGATAGCACCTTCCCAGCCAAAGCTATGGCCAAAAAAGGAGAAAAGGCCCCCAGATTTGCATGTCACAGCTTTACTCACCAGTAAGTGAACACACCTTCGTTTGCTGGAAAGGGCAGGCTGAGAGGAAGCCAAGGACACTGGAATGGTCCTGATTCAAGGAACAGAGCCCCCCAAATCACCCAGAAGGAAGTTCCCTCTTAAAAAGCTCCCATTTGCATTGCTTACTTGTGGGCAACCTAGTGTGCCTTGCCTTGCGAAAGGTGCAAGGCTTCCAGAATGGTCCTGATCCCAGGCACCTGGAGCTTGAAAATGCTCCAGAAGGCAGACCCCCCCCCCCCCCCAATGCTGAAACTGGCTCAGCAGGTAAAGGGAATTTTTTTAAATTTTTATTTGTAAAGCCTTTGTAAAGTCCAAACTTCTCTCTCTACTCAAGTCTCCTCTGGATCTCCGGGTTCTTCTCTCTGGGCTTTAAATGCCTTTGGAGGGGGAAGGGGGGTCAAGGCAGTTTTGACTTTTTAAAATATTTTTTACCAGATGTGCTCTTTTTCCAGGACACATCCTCTTTTTTAGCCTTGTGTCCTGGAAAAGCCTTCCTTGTCCTCCATTTCCTCGTGAGCAGGCAGCATGTAGTATGCTTGTAATTCATAAATTATATGTAATAAATTATATTTAATAATTTTAAATTTAATAATAATCATAGAATCCTAGAATCCTAGAGTTGGAAGGGACCTAGTAGGTCATCCAGTCCAACCCCTGCCTGCAGCAGGAAATCCTCCTAGAGCATCCCCAACAGGTGCTGGTGGAGCCTCTGCTTGAAGGTCCCCAGTGAGGGATCAATCAATAAACAGAGCAATCCTAACCATGTCTCCTCAGACATAAGTCTCATTGTGTTCAGTGGGTCTTACTCCCAGGAAAGTGTGTTTAGGATTGAAGCCACAGTGTTTCAATCTGCCTATAGCCTACTTGGAATTATTAAATTATATGTATTAAATTATATGTAATGATATTAAATGTAATGTTCATTGATAGAGTGTTTAAGCACATGGAAAAAAATATACACAAGTCTTTTGAGCTTTCATTTTCTTATGTTCCACACTTTTCTTGGGTGTCCTACATGGGGGGGGGGGACCGTTTTCCTCTGTCCGATTATGACTTATGATCACCCTGGTCTAGCAAAAATAAGAAAAACTTGCTGGGTTTAAAACTTATTTAATCCCAAATCATACTGAACCTGTTTAAATACAGGAACTTAAAAATTGAACTGGGTGTTGAAAATCTTACTGAATTTTTTTGGGTGGGGGGGTTTGGGGTTACTGACTTGATTAACTTTAATGTATTTACAATTAGTTATTTGTTTTAATTTGCTTGATGATGTTACTTCCAGCCATGACATCACTTTTAGAGGATCCTGGACAGGTTGTCCCTCTACAAAGTGGGTCCCAACCTAGACATTTGAGAACCACTGTAATAAGTTGTTTGAAAGGTTGCACCTTGAGGGGGCAACACCAGGGGTGGGCTGACCCTCTCCCAACAACTGGTTCACCGGAAGTGGGAGGGGCCAGGCCAGGTCAGGGGGAGGGGCCAGGGTCAGGGGTGGGGCAAGGGGCGGCCCCAACCCTGGCGCACTGCGCGTGTGTCAAGGTTGGCGCATGCGCAGTCGTGTCCTAAAGAGGATACAACTGCGCGTGCATCAAGTTTGATGCAACCACAGTCACGTCCTCCACCTTGGCGGAGGCGGAGTTGCATCCTCAACAGGACGCGACTGTGCGTGCGTCAATATTGACGCAGGCAGAGTCGCGTCCTCTTCAGGACGCAACTGCGCCTGCGTCAGTATTGACGCAGGCGCAGTGGCGGGCCCCTTGGGGGTGAACAGGTTCTCCTGCTTTTTGGCCCACCGCTAGCAACCGGATTGCTAGCGGTGGGCCAAAAATAACTACCAGTTCTATAGAACCGGTGCGAACCGGCCTGGGCCCACCGTTGGCAACACAACTAGTGAACAAAATGGCTAAAAATCATGGTTTTTAGGAATAATCCCATCATATTCTATGTTGTCGGATGCGTAATTTGCAGCAGGATGCAGTGAAAAAACCCACTCTGAAATATATTTATTCCATCAAAACGTGTAGCCATAAAACAAATACAGGTGGGGTAATGGCACATAACCATGCCCCATCCAGGTTGTTGCCCTGCCCACTGCATGGGGGTGACATGCTGACGTGAACCCTAGTCAGTGGTGGGCTCCAGCAGGGCTCCAGTGGTGGGCTCTCACCTACTCTGTAGAACCGGCTGTTAACGAGAGAAAGGACATATAAAGTTTTAAAATAGCCATTTAAAAGTGGCTGCAGATGGGCAGAGAACCGGTTGTTAATTTCTTTGAATCCCATCACTGACCCTAGTGATGCCCCTGTTAGGGAGTTGGACTGAGACCTGGAAGATCTAGGTTCATATCTCCCCACAGCCATGAGTCTTCCTGGGTGACCTTGTGCCAGTCAGTCACTCTCAGCCCCACCTACCTCACAGGGTTGTTGTGAGGACAAAAGGGAGAAAGGCTTTATAAGCTGCCTTGGGCATTTTGTTTTGGCACTGGGAAGGCAGGGTGTCAATCCCTTAAATAAGTATATCAAAGAAAAACTGTGGCTCCTTCTGCCAGCCTCTTCTGGTAAATTTAGTCAAACAAATTTTGGTTCACGCAAGACTTTATGCAGCAGCTGAGGGCACAATGCAAACCAATTTGGTCCTGCACCAGCCTCCCACCTCCTCCTTCCCGAAGGGTTCCAGAAGTGGTGCAAAAGTGCCCGACTGCACTTTCGAGATACCCCCAGGGCACCACTGGACGTGCCAGGACTTCTGCTGGACCAACTGGCTGTTAGGATTGAGATTCTTTGCCAATAAATCTCTTTTGTGCAGGCTGAATGTGGCCTCCATCCTTGCTTTAAGGACAATAAACAACAGCATGGCCAGCGTTACTGCCAAAGTACACTTTATTTTCGTTCTACATAGATACCATGTAGCATGATCCAAGACCAGGATCCTGAAACTGGGAAGTCATGACAGCACTGGCTCATCCTTCGAATGAGACCCAGGCCCCAGATCTCCAAAGGAGGAGAAGGTGAGAGGAGTACTGGCGAAACAAGAACCAACCAAACAGAAAAGCTGAGGGGTCAGGTACTCAAGGTACTTGGAGCTTTGCTAGCACATCACACGCTTCTACGCCTTTCCTTAGCGAGCCACAAGAGAGATTTCGGACAAGAAGCTGGTCCGTTTGGCCAGCGTATGACAAGCACCCACCTGGTGGCTGGAAGGAAGGCTATCGGCTGCGGAGGACAAAAACAACCATTAGTAAGGAGAGTCACGAGAGTGACCAAGTCTAGTCTCAGGATAAGCAGCAGTGGAAAGTGAAGGGCCTTTAAGCAAAGCAAAATCATAACGGGGACCGAAAGACGCTTGAACTAAAGGAGATGCCCCAGTTTCAGCCAAGAATTTCACTGGAAACGGCCTGGGTGGCCAGTGACTCCAAGGGCAGGTCCCCAACAGAAGGTCAAGTGTGGATCCCTTTGAGAAGTAGTTCACTCCCATGAGACTCTGCCTCAAAGGACAGGTGGCCTCAGACAGGCTTCCTCTCCAAATCCACCATCACCACACCGGCCAGCCTCCCCTCGGACGCGCGGGAAGTTTCAGAATAGAATTCGTAGTGCAGTCCTAGGCATGCCTACTCAGAAGTAACTGTGGTTAGGACTGCAGGCTCAGTAGATGGCTTGGGCTACTCTGACGGCAGATCTACTTCTAAGGAAGCAGAACAAACTTCCTTTGCAATTTGGCCAGGTCTGAATGCAACTGACCTGCACGTAGTGATGGCAGAAGAATCAGGAACGGGCTTTCGGGACATGGACCTCCCATCTCAGAAACTTGCATTTCCTAAGGCAGTGGTCTTCAAAATGGGGGTTGGGACCCTGGGGGGGGGGGTCGCAAAAACTGGGTGCAGCCACCTTGGAATCTGGCACTGGGCACCTTTCATGACATCACAACCTCAACATCATATCTGGGGGGTGGGGATGGTCTCAGACAGATTCCCATTCTGAGAAGGGGGTCCGAGGTTGAAATGCTTGATGACCATCATCCTAAGGCTGGAGCACAAGCCTCCACCTGGGGGTTCAGCTCATCAGGGGAGTTCACTGCTGCTGCCAGCCAGACAGTTACACTCTGGGTGACCAAAAGTCCTCTTTTTCCAGGACATGTCCTCTTTTTTAGCCTTGTGTCCTAGGAAAAAACTTCATTGTCTTCATTTTCCTGTAAGCAGACAGCATGGAGCCTTCTTGTAATTAATAAATTCTCTGTATTAGTTTTAAATTTAATATAGTGTTTGAATTATTAACCCATGAAAGCAACATACCTGAGTGTTTTTGGCTTTTTTATGTATGTCCTCCGTTTTTCTTGGGTGTCCTCAATTTTTGGGGGGGCTTTTCCTCTTTTGTGTTTATGCCATCCAGTCACCCTGGCCAGACGTGCTTGCTCACCCTCTCCTCCCTGAACAGGCCTGCCCTGGGGAAGTGGTGGAGGTGTGGAGAGAGAAGCAGTGGCTGGCTGAAGACACCTAACAAGCCTGGCCGCTGCTGAGCACCCTTAGGAGCTCCCAGGCCAGCTCAAGGTGAGGCCGCCAGGTCCCTTGGGTCTTCCTGGAGGCCCTCCATTGCTGGGGTCTGCTGCTCCCTGGCTCAAGCCTGGGCAGGGAATGATTTCTGTTTGTTTTTTCTGAGTTCTCAGATAAATGCCAAGAAACCCTGAGATTTTTCTGAGATTGTGAAACTGCTTGAAAAATCCAAATGTTGAGCTGGGCAGTTGAGGGGGGATCACCCAGCACAGAGCAGGGACTGGCTGTCTGGACTGGGGCACCCCCTGGGGGGGGGGGAAGCACTGAAATCCCATTCCAAAGTCTGCTGCAAGAGAAGCCAAATTCTCCTCCTCCCATCAATTATGCAAATGAAGATAATGTGCATAATTAATTTTACTTTGCATAATTGCCTCTACATGTTTGTTGCATTGCATAGTTAGTGTTTGTTGTAGTTGTTGTTGCTGCGATTCCTGGGACGGTACCACATTGCAGTCCCACCGCCTGGACTTTGGGAATGTTTGCAGGCTTTACCCCTTCTTCTCCTGGCACCTCTTTGCAGCCAGAACAGCCAGCTCTTTTTTCCAACCTCAGAAGTGAGTTTTCCTGTGCCCGTTGCCACAGTGTGTGCTTTTGTGTGTGCTGGAGAGCCCAAAGGACCTTCTGCGTGGCGCTCCTGACTTCATGCCGTCTGAGCTGTGCCAAGGAGGAGGGAGCCGCTGGAGAAGAAATACTGAGAAGCAGGACAGGGTTGTTGCAGGAAAGAAACACACCAGGGCAAGGAGCACAACTCACCAGAAGGGGAGGTTGCAGCACTTTCAAATACCAGGGATTAAATGGGGGGAGGTTTCTGTGCACTTTCCAGTCATCACAGCTGATCACAACATACCAAAGAGTGTGGCTTTCTTTTTGGTAGGCCAAGAAGGGCTGCAGCACTGAATGAGTAGGAAGAAATGGCCGCTGTCATGGAACCAGCAAACAGGAGACCACCTTTCCAGAACTCAGCTGGGGAGACTTAAAACAAGTTGTAGGTTGCTCAGGCTGGACTTAGCAATGCTTGTGCTTCTTGAAGAAAACCACTTCCACAACAACAACAACATCAGCAGCACTTCCAAGTGCCGTAGATGACAACAGCCCAGGAGCCGCCACCAGCCACTGGCCGTCTTTGCCCAACAGAAGAGCAAAGGCTCGCAGGCTCAGCTCTTGCCCTGCGCAGAGGGCTCCTTTCCGAGGGAGAACCGAGCAGGGTTGCAGGGCAAAGGCAAGACCCCAAAAGGGACAGGCCAATGGAAACCCCCAAATCCTTCCCGTTGGGAATGTTGGCCAATATTTTCAGGGTGAAAAACATCTTGGTCATCTAGTCATGAAAATATGTCTTTGGAGGTCTGCTGTCAGCAGCAAAAAATATCCAGAGCATGCAAAGCCTGGGAGATTCATGGAAACAGAACTGATGTGTGGGGGTCATTCTGCCGCCCTAAAACTAAACTGAGCACTCAGGACTGTTGCTTTAGTTTGCCTAGAGACAAAGCACAAAAGCTAGGAGTCTAGAGACTGTACATTCATGGGACGCCCCCCTCCGGCTCTTGGGCCACCGGCAGGGGGGACGGAGATGCCATCTTTCTCTCAGAGACAACTTTGAGGGTCCCTTTAGGAGTCCTGCAGGAGGTTCTTCCTGGCTGGAGGTGAGGCTGGTTGAGGACAGATGCTCTTTTCCAATCCGTCCACCTTCTGAGGAGGGCTTCCGATTAGCGCATCTTGTAGTCATTAGATAGCGAGGTTTCGCAGAGCTGCCCTTTGAAATCCAAGTCCACTGTGAAATCCAGGTCACGCTGCAATGAAAACAAACGTCAGGTCTGGGGGTACCTTTGACGGAGGTTCAGCAAGTTCCCAATGCAGCCACTCTCGCTATCTGAGGCTGGGGCGGATGGACCATCTCCTTCCTGCTTGCTCCCACTCAGCTCCTGATCCAGGGGGTAGGATCACCCCTGGAGAGGCTGGAAAGGCTTCTGTGGGGCAGGGGTGGGCAGGTCGCCTGTGGAGCAGAGTGTGCCTGTGCATGCTGGAGCATCAAGGCACACTTGAGCCTCTGCCTGCCACTCTGCTCAAATTGGTGGCGTAGGAGCCAGAAGGTCCCTGGGATGGGTGGGTGAAACCAGGAAGGGGGAGAGTTCAGGCAAGGCCAGGGGAATTAAGGCACCAGAGGTGGGCTGGGTGGGAAGAAGGCTCTGGAGAAGACTCTGAGGGTGCTGCCAATGTCCTCCATGCTTGGAGGACAAGCCCTGAAAGGGACAAGCCAGGTGACTGCAGCTTGTGGGCATGCGACCCCCACCTATGCAATCCCAGTGATGGGGAGGAACCCCCGACCTTCTCCTTGGTCACCTACCACGTTGTTGACATTTGGTTTCATGGAGATGGAGCCGTAGATTTCCTCCCCTCTTCTGACAGTGAGGTAGTCCTCCAGGTAGAAGACAGTTTGCTTCCAGTGGGTATAAGGAGCATCGGGAGCTGCAACAAAGAGACACCAGTTTTTTGCTTCACAGACATTGCAACATATGACGAGAGAGGAGCGTGTCTATCACTGGTCTTTACTGGTCTCCAGTTTCACTCACAGAAACGGAAACCAGCAACAGTCCCAGTGCAAGGGTCCTTCTTCTCAGCAGTGTTGAAGTTTCCCTGACAAGTTGTGCCTCCGACATGGTCGGTGAGTCTTCATTCCACTTCCACCGCTGCGCCGGCTGGCAGAACCGTCTGCCGGCAGCTACACCAGTCCAAGTTTTCTCCTCTTCACACTTTTTATTTTGAGCTGGTTCCCTCCGGCTTAGGAAAGTGTGCTTCGGGGACCAGGCGAGTCAAGCGAGAAGTTCCAACTGTCAGCCCCTCAGTGAGAGCAAGTCCAGGTGGCATCTGCGGGAATTTATCTCAGAATGTTTTTCCGAGCCATAAACGTGTGCCCAGCACCGGCTGAGCTCAGGGAAGGAAAATGGTAATTCCCCGGAACGGAGTATTTAGACCCTTGAAATGAAAGGTCCTGACACCAGAAGGAAAGAGGCTGCTCTGGCTACACTCTCCACTGGGGGGGAAATAATCTCTTCTCATGTGTTCAGGCTCTCCTGACCCCCAACTGCCACCCTCTATTTTGCCCAGTTACCAAAACACTGGATGTTGTTCCTTGAAATGAAATGCAAGCCGGGGCTGAGCTGAGTCAGCGCATGAGTATCAGTCCTATGCTCAAAGAATCTTGAGAATGGAAGATTTATTTTGGCACAAGTTCTTGGGGACTGCATGCATTATAAAGACTGCAATCCTACACACACTTTCCTGGGAGTAAGCCTCATTGAAAATAATGGGCCTTACTTCTTCTTAGGGTTTGAATCTAATAATGAAACATGTTTGGTTGATTCCAGGCTGATGCAACACTGCAGAAGGCTGATGCAATCCAGCTGATGCAATCTGTAGCTGCTCTTACAGCATGATTCAGCAGAACTGGAAGTGCTGAGTCACTGGTCACATGACTGCAATATCTCTAACTGATTGGTGTGTCACTATATTTAAGTGTGTAGGAGATTATTGCAAAGGGTGGGTTACTGAGGAGGAGTATTATTACTGTTTGATACTCTGAAAGACTGGACTGTATCTATGGACTGACTTGTGGACTGTTTAACTGGATTACTGAGAGTGGAATAACCTGCAACTGGATGCATGTATATGACTGATCTACTGCCTTGACCTTGGACTGTGTTACTGGACTCATCTTCTGCCTGTCTTTTGGACAATATAGTTATCTTGAAAGATAAACAGCTGTGTGTGTACTTTGTGCTGCTGCCCTCTCATCCTCTGCACAACTGCTCTGCTTAGCCCTGCTAATCCTGCAGGGACTCACATTCCTAACACTTCTGAGTAGACATGCATAAGATTGCACTGAAAAGCAATCCTTCATGCAAACTGAGAACTGCTGTGTCTCCAAGAAGCCCTCCCTGTCCTGAGTGGCGCTTCCCATTCTGCCACAGTGCTGCATTTCTTTCAGATTGATGTGGGCACGGAGGTGGGCAGAGGGTCAGTGTTCCTGGGCATGAAGACTAAGTGCCTCTAGGACTGCACAGGAAGGCTTCTGGAGTTTTCTGTACTTCTGGGAAGTACATTTTACACCTGCGGGGAAGCCACAGACCAACATCACAGGACGCTCAAAAATATGGGGAGATGGCATTGCATGGGGGACGGCATCCTGGATCTTTGCTCCAAGGCACCCCAAGGACAAGGTCTGTTCCTGATGTAGAATGGTCAGCACTCCTCAAGTGGGGAGGATGGCTTTTTCCAAGCCCCAGATCTAGCCCATGGATCTCAATCCAAGATATGCATGAAATCATCTCACCATAAATGAACACAGTCAATCAGTCAGTTACAATTCTCCAAATTATACACTGGTAGAAATTGTACCATCATTTCTACAAGTTGATGTGGTTATCAATCACCAAATAAAAATTAGAAAAAAACATACAGCACAATCATAAACATGTCTACTCAGAAGTAAGTCCCACTTTCTCCAGTGAGGCTTCCTCCCAGGTAAGTGTGTACAGGACTGCAGTCTTCTGGCTCAGCTGTGCCCCCTGCTTGCACTGGCATAGTGCAGACTCCCCAGTGCGGCTGACGCAAATGTGCTGCAGTGCATGTTGTGACGCTGCAGCAATTGGGAGCTTGGAGGGAAGGCCTGCACTGTCGGGGATGGAATGACTGAACCCAGATTCAAAGGCAGCACCAACACCAACAGCTATTTTTCAAAAACTGGATTGAAATCTCTTAATCTCTGGGCCTTCCTCTTCTGAGGAGCTGCTGCTGGCATCTGCTGCGTGTGGGGCTTGCTTATAGGTTTTCTGGGTGCTTCCATTCCTCACCACAGATGTGCTCAGGGAAGCGCACTCTGTGTGTATTGAGGAGCAGGACAGTCCTTTCTGCTGGCGTCTGTTCCACTGCTGGTTGAAAACAGGTGGGAAGGCTCTGCTTATTGCTCCTGGGGCTGAATTCTTCTGACCTTGACTTTGGCGGGATCACAGGCTTTCTCCAAAGCCAGCAACCTCAAGCCTTCTCTGGGATCTTAGGGTTCACCCCATGAATCTGTCCCCCAACCTGCTGTGGTTGCATGTGGGCACAAGACTGATGTCAGCCCCTGTACAGTACAGGCAATGAGAGCCACCAAAGGAAGCAGCCATGGGAAGGTAGATCAAGAACGTACCTGTTGAAAATCCCATTTTCTTGTGGCACTTTGTAAATTCAATGTTAAAATAAGTCACCAAGGCATGGACATAATCGTTGCGCTGGATCTGGAGGCAGAACGCGGAGGTGAATGCCAGCTCCTCCTGCTTCACCGTATAGATATCCACTTCCTGCAGCAAAGAGGAAGAGAGGCCGTTTAGCGGAGTTGGCGTCACTTTCCGAGGTACTGAACTTCTTCTGACTTACTGAAGGATCTGGTGCCGGGAGACAAACAACCACAAGGTTGACGCCACTCAAATGTCGCTGTCATTACCTAACTACGGCTACAATCCAGAGTAACCATGGGACCTTTTACGCCAATGTAGTTATGTTGCCACCTGTGGGAAACCTATGGGAAATGCATAGAGCAATTCAGAGTAAGTGCCTCTTACATCTTCCCATAGTTACTCTGGATTGTGGGGAAACTCACACTTCCAAAGATCTCACAGGGAGAGGATTTTCTGCAGAGAGTAAAACTAAGTTCTCTGTTGCTGAATGTATTCCAGCTCAGCACTGACTCTGTTCCTATTCTTAGAAGGAGTTTGGCTGCCTCCCCATCTCAAGCTCGCCCTGGCACAGATTCTGTTACTCGTGTGGCCAAATGCAAATGTTTGCCTGAAACTGGGTGGTGGAGCACAACCCCCCACGTGCAACAGATGAGACTGGAAATTTAGAAACCAGTTTAGAAAGCATCTAATTTGGATGAAATCTCTGGGTGGCTCCGTCAGAGCAGAATCCTTCCCTGCATTTGCTTGTTAGGCTGCCAACAACAGAATAGCAGCGGGTACCTTAATGGCTGGGTAGCAGCGGGTACATGAAGGTGACCACTTATGGCCGAGTCTTGCATTCAGAAAGATGCTCGCATTTTTGAGCATTAATGTAGACATTCAGAGTGTTCCAAGCACTTTGCATACATCATTTCAGTGATCATACGGTACTCATACTTCACATTGCTCAGCACTTGCTAGGCATACAAAGTATTTTGCGTGTATTCTCCTGACGCAGTCCTTTAGCGACGCTGTAAAGTAAGCAAGTATTATTTCCCCCACATTGCCGTTTGTGGTGCTGAAAGGCAGTGGCCTGTGTAAGGGCGCCTAGTGAGGGCACGGAGGAGGTGAGATTCCGTCTGGAGAAGTCCACATTCGCAGCTCAAGCTCTTTAACACCAATTTGCACAGTGAATCTCTACAACATTCCTGTAAGGTAGGCAGTACTGCTATCTTTAGAATGGCAATGGGGGGCACAGATGTTGCTGCAGAGAGATAGTGGGAAAGATCTGAATCAGGGATTTACTCGCTTGCCACTCAACTTCTCAAGGTCAGTTTGGATGAGATGATGGAGATAACCAACATTTGCAAAACAACGTTTGTAAATCTAGATTTTTCTGGCCAGTGGAATCCATGGCTGTGCATTCATTCCTGGGTTTTCTGGCCATTTGAAAAGTTGGAAGCCTAACATTTCCCCCATTCATATTTTCCAATCAGGGAAAACAAGGAATAACAGGAACCCAGAGAACTTCCATTAAAACAGGGTTTCTCAACCTTTGGCTCAGGGACCACTGGCGGTCCTTGGCAACTGCCCCACCGGTCCGCAAGAGGAGCCTCTGCCCCTCCTCCCAGCAGGGGACCAGAGGTTGTCCCCAGCAGCTGCCTGAGCAAGAAGACCTAGGAGGTCTCTGTCCAGCCCCACTAAGTGCCCAAGTGTGTCGAGTTTCCTGCCAGACCCCAGACACAGGAGGATCATGGCCAGCCAGCCAGCAAGGAGCCAGCTTGCAAGACAGGTGGGGAATGTGATGCTTCCCCTCATCCCAGCCAGAAAGATGTGAAGAGGAGAGAGGGAAGGAGAAAGAAGGCATGATAGACAGAGACCCCCAGGGGGTGAAGGGAGGAGAGAGAAGGATGAGAAACCCTGATCCAAGCAAAGGGGGCTGAAAGGAGGAGGAGGAGAGAGAGAGAAACCCCAATTATCCTGGATGATATGGCTGGATGGTGCAGTGGTTAGGGAATGGATGGGGACCTGGAGGATACAGGTTCAGGTTCCCAGTGGCCAATAGCTTCCCATCACACATTCTCAGCCTCACTGCCTCACAGGATTGTTGTTCAACTGGAGAGATAGGGATGGATGTGTGCTCGTTAGGGAGTTGGTGTATCCAGATCTGTCACTCTTGCCCTCGTCTACCTCACAGGGTTGGTGTGAGGTGGGATGGTTAGGGCAGGGTGGTGTAGTTGTTATGTGGTAGACTCAGAAGATCCAAATTCAAAGCCCCCCCCTCCCCCCGGCATGAGACTATAGGCTGGGGGGCTCCCCCACCACAGAATGTGAATCATCGGCCTGTCTACTCAGTAAGTCCCATTGCAGTCAGTGGAGCCTACTCTAGCTTTGCTTTTGTAAACCTCTGGAGATGCCACTGACTGCTGATACTGAAGCGTTTGGCTTCTCAGATCAGCTTTTCCAGTGACCAGAAAACCTGGGAATGAATGCAGAGCAGTGCAGAGACCCTTCCCCCCTGGAAAGGGCCTTCAGTGGGACTGCGCACTTGAAGACAGTGCTTTTCACCTTCGGATCCCAGAAAGTGCTCTTGGAGAAAACCGGAGCTTTCTTAAAACATGAATGAAAGCTAAGGAATCCCTTGCAGGACGTGAAGTCCCAGGTCTGGGGCTCTGCTTCTGAGAGACCCCTGGCCCCACCTGGAGCCTCGCTATGGCAAGGTATGAGGTGGCAGAAGCAGGTGAGAGCCCCGGAGACATCAGCGCAAGCCAAGACATGGACTGCAATCTGGGTCTTCACACCATCTTTTTCTTCTCTGCCTTTTCTACCTGCTTCAAAGGAGGCTGTGCCAGACTTGCTGGAGGGACCACAGTGTCACAGACAGGGACAGGTCCCCTCAACCTTGGTCCCCTATAACAGAAGGACAACCCCTGCCAAAGGAGGCACCGGCCTCTCCCTGGGTCCCGGTCTCTTCATCGGCACAGTCCCCTCTCCGATCAGGAGAGAAGATGGATGAAGACCTGCAGCTCATGAGCCGCCTGCAAAAGTCAGCACCAAGTGCCCAGGACACCCCCACTGCTCCCCGGAAGAACGGCACAGACATCTTTCAAGCAATGTGGTTGAAATGCATACTTTTGGAACCGCCACCAAACCTTTATTAAACAGGCATTGGTCACCACTTGCTTTGGGTCTACAATGTCCACCAAGGGCTCCTTCATGGCCACGTCTCGGATGCAGGTCATGTCGAAACCGTAAACGTTCTCCCACCCTGACAAGGCAAAGGGAGAAGTCAGTGGTCAGTCCAGATCCAAAGAGAATGTTTGCTCTTAAAGGGTCTCCTCTCCGGGCCAAAGACTCAGAGCCCAAATAGCAGGCTTCAGCACATCACTCTCCGCGGGATGGAGGAACACAGTTTCCTTTGCAGGAAAGGTTCAGAGAGCGACCAAAGTGATGGAGGGGCTGGGACACCTTCCGGGTGAGGAAAGGCTGCAGCCTTTGAGGCGCTTCCGTTTAGAAATGAGGTGCTTGAGGGGGCATGATTCAGATGCACAAATTCATGCAAAGGGTGGACTGAGTGGATTGAGGGGTGCTCCTTTCCCTTTCAGACAACACCAGACCTAGGGGAAATCCACTCAGATTGAATGTTGGGAGGGTTAGGGAGGACAAAAGAAAATATTCCTTCACCTAGCATGTGGTTGGTCTGTGGAACTCCCTACCACAGGATGTGGTGATGGCATCTAGCCTCAATGCCTTTAAGAATGAATTGGACAATTTCCTAGAGGAGGAGACCATCACAGGTTACAAGCCATGAGGGTGACTGTATGTAGGTGTGCAGAGATAGATGTTGATGTGGGCAACCTCACAATGCCAGGTGCAGGGGGGCACTTGGGCGCTGGTGTCATCTGTGCTCCCTGGGGCATCTGGTGGGCTGCTGGGAGGTACAGGATGCTGGACTAGATGGGCCTTTGGCCTGATCCAGTGGAGGCTCTTCTGATGTTCTTAGTATCCTAGCACATTAATAACTGCAAATGCGCACAGCACTCCCAGGTTCGGGATGGGAAAAGGCAAAACGTCGCCTGAACTGAGGCTGAAGGTGGTTTTGGAAGCAGAGTTGGTGTCAAGCCCTCTCTGAAGACCAGTGGCAGTACTAGCACTAGTGCATGGCTCTGTCCCAGGTCCCCGGCCCCCAACTCCAACCCTAGACATCTGTGTGGCTCTGCTGCCTAAGTCCTGTCTCAGCTCCAGAACCAGAGCTGGCTCCAGCGGCTCTTACTAGTCCCCTGCCAAGGTGCAGCTGTTCAGTGATGCTTGCCCAGCAGCACTTCCGGCTGAACTAGGATCATCAGATGAATCAGGCCACAGGCCCATCTGGTCCAGCTTCCACTCTGCAAGCTGCTTTGGGCATTGGCTTTGGCGTGGGAAAGGCAGGGTGTAAATCAAGGAAATCAATAAATAAGGAAGAGACTTTCACTGGGTATCCTCCCCCTGCTCTTGATCCAGATCCCCAGCATGACTTGTAACTCCTGATGGACTTGGGGGCATCTGGCTGGATGCCCCCAGCCACAGGGTGACCAGATGCCAAACCCAAAATTCCTGAACCCCAAGGCCAAAATTCCTAATCCCAGGCCAAAATTCCTGCCCTCTTTCAGTTTTTTGACCATAACTTTTGAGAGGAAGGAGATATCTCCAAACTGATTTTTTGCACTGGGTTCTGCTCTTCTCATATCTTCAGATCTCTCTTCATATGTCTCATATGAATCTTCTCATATGTCATCCAACGACATATGGCATGATGGGCTACTGTGCACTATCACAAAGTGTCAAAATGAAGCCAAAATGTAGGACACCCGGAGAGGAGGCTAAAAATCCGGACAAGTCCAGGTTTTTCCGGTCATCTGGTCACCCTGCCCAGTCAGACCAGCGGCCAGACTTCCATAGATGCAGTCAGGCTTGGGTGGGTGGAGGGAATCATTGCACGCCATGCAAACTCCTGCTGGCAAAGAGTGCGCGGAGGCCCTGCTGCTCTGAGCTGCTGCGGTCTTTGAAGTGTGCTGATGACTCTGCCTGTTAAGTGCTTTCCTCGCAGGCTGCATGTTGTGGAGCCTTGAACAAACAGCCTCCCTGGGGCAAGAACACGGGCTCCCTTCTGCTCTTCCAGAGTTCTTTGTGATGCAACACAAAAAGCTGTGGGCTGAGAAATACAACCCCTTGGAACAGCTCTCCTGCTCCAGATGAGTCAGACCCCATCAGACCCAAGTGACCCACGGCAACATCTAAAGCCAAAAGTTCCCAGAGCCTCGTGGCATCAGCAGGCGCAGAGTCAAAGAATGCATCTGGAGGCAGCAGTTGGCATCCGTAAGGGTAATGTTTGGTATGAGAGGGAGTAACATTGACAGACGCCTTCTGGCAGTGAGCAAAGCCCTGCATCCAAGAGGTGGTGCAGTTGGTGTGCTTGGTGGGGGACCTCAGCACCCCAGCGTGAAAGGTCCCTGCTGCGGAGCTTCTCCTGCTGCTTCTGAGCTACCCAGATGTGTCCTTCCAAACAGGCCTGCTGTCTCCTTGATCAGGCATCTCGGAGGCCTCGCCAGGAGGCTGCCTGGAATACACCCCAAGCACTACATTTGGTCCAAAATGCCTCATGGGAAGCAACAGAGAGGAGTTTCTTCCAAAAAGGATAAATAGTCACATAACTGAAAGATCCCCCCAGGGAAAACATGGGCCCCCGACCTCTGGAGTTCCTATTTTGGACCTGAAAAGCACCATATGAGAAGACTGTAGTATCTCTTTGGGGATCACTCAACAGCAACATTCGCAATGAGATATTTTATTTTCTCTCTAAACCACTTTGTGAAATTTATATCTAAATACTGCTGATTGATTGATTTGATTGGTTGATAGACAGATAGTTCCTGGTGGGTTTTCATGAAGCCAAATGGCATCATCTGGGTACTCACAGTGAATTTTGAAGTCCTTGTACTGCCGGTCCTCAATGGCCACCACGTACAAAGCCGCCCGGTCTGGAAACATAAGCCCTCCAGGTTTCTGTTGATGAATTGTGGGGAAATGGATCTCGTAATCTATTCACCTGACAAAGACATCACATTTTGAACTGCACGTACAAAGACCACACAAGCAGCCCCCCCGCCATGCGTGTCAGTCTCCTGCAAGTGCGCTTTGTCTTGGTCGCAGTCGGGTCATGAGGCGCATCACATCCGCCAAAGAGCAGCAAAGCTTGGATGCTCAACATGCAGGAGCTCCTCCAGGGTCCTCCCCCTCTGTGCAGCTGTGCGCAAAGCCTCATGACCGCATGCCAGCACATGGACGGACAGGGTCTCTGGGGTGAGGGTGAAGTGCGGCAAAGAGGGCAGCGGCCAGACCAGTTTCTGGCCAGTCCCTCTGGCAAGAAGCGTGGGTGACCTACCAGCCACTTGTCTCGCGCAAAGATGACAGTGTTGAGCATGGACTCATAGAAGAGGCAGTAGCCCATCCACTCGCTGATGATGATGTCCACTTGCTCCACCGGCAGCTCCACCTCTTCCACTTTACCCTTAAATATTGTGATAACTGGAAAAAGAACCCAAAACACATAACATTCACATAGTGCTGAAATTAGTAGGAAAAGAAGAGTAAAAAGACATTCCTCCGAGTTCCATCTAAACTCAGGTATCAACTCAGACCAAGTCCAAGGAGTGTCCCCATCAGCTCCTCCTCACCCCTCTCCATCTTTGCATGAAGCTCCAGAATGAGCAGGTTCCACCGGGGCCTGGCATAAAGGGGGCACAAAGCTGTTTCTCCTTTGGGAGAAAGAGAAGCTGCAGGTGTGGCACTGACAGGTCTGGCCCTGCCACCCAGTGACCTGAAATGGTCATGAGGACGGGCACCTCGGAGGGCTGGTGAGCAGGCAAGCTGTGAGCTCATCTGCTGGCCACCACCTGCTGCCACTTGCCACTCCTGGGGATCTGTGATCCTCCTCCAACTGGCTGCAAAAAGAAGCTGCTGTGGCTTCCAAGCACTTCTGGAGCACCAGTCAGTAGGAAGAAGCAAAATCGTTCTCAGTGGTTCTGGAACTAGAACGAGAACTGCTGGGTACAAATTTCAAGACTTTCTAACAGGAAATCAGGAAAAATTCCTGAGGGTGAGGACAGTTCAGCAGCGGAATAGATGCCAAGGGAAGTGGGGACTCTCCTTCCCTGGGGATCTTCAAGCAGAGGCTGGACCATCACCTGTTGCTGTAGGGGGATTTCCTGCTACAGGCAGGGGTTGGACTAGATGACCTCTCATGCCCCTTCCAACTCTAGGATTTTATGATTCTAGGCAGTCCTGAACCCTCCCCTCGACTTACCAGGAGTGAAGCACACAGACCCCATCCTCTGGAATGCTTCTGCGTCCAGGGAGCAGGAGTGGGGTCTGCGCATTCCCGCTCAGGACTGCTCCTGTCCATGAACCACCCAGAAGTGGCGTGGAGGAGAGGGGCTGCGTGCTGAGCCCAGGGAAGCTGAAGAGGGTGTGAGTCCCAGTGGGCTGCTGCACACCCAGCTGGCAGGATTTCTGGCTTCAGGTGAGGACCCCAAGTGTTGCTGCCAGATGCCCGGGGAGACCGTGCTTGGCAGCAAGCTCTTCCAGCCCACCCTCCTCCCACATCCACTCTGGGACAGTGTCTAAGCAAGCACAGGTGGGCCACGCTGGAGGTTCTGGCAGCCGGGTGGGGATGTGTCTCCACTGACCAGTAGCCATTAGAGATGATGCAGGTGTTTGGCAGGTGTCCACAATGTTCAGCAGGTGGGACTTTTCTGCAGCTCTGGCTCTTCAGTGCCTTCCCTTTTGGTTTTAGATCCCAGCACTGTTGCTCCCTTTTGAGAGGCAAAGATCCCTGTTCCTTCCCTGCCTCTTTTATGAGGACCTATTTCCGCGAAGTGAATGGAGAAGGCCAGGGCTCGCCACAGCCTGGCCAGGCGGCAGCACCTCCACTGTAGAGCAAAGTGCTGGCTGTAGCTGCAGCCAATCTGCCCAGCGCCCCAATGCAGGGCCCCATTTGGCCCAGTTGGTCAACTGCCCCGAGGCCGACCCAGATCCTTTTCACAGATGAATCAATTGTGCAACGGTTCCAATCTCATGTCTCTGGACTCTTAGGAGCAGCCATGGCTGTTCTGCAGCCAGAGGACCGAGGCTGGCTGTTGGCCACGATCCAGACCCAGCACAGAGTTTGGGGATGGACGACTCGCCATTGGAACAAACTCCTTTCATGCCCCTCATGCTGTGAGCTCCTGGGAGGAGTTCCTAAGCATTCTGTACACTGGCTGGAAAACATCAGGCATCCAACCGGGAAGGGGGTGAAGCCCCAAAGCAGGGCCCTTTCCAAGGGGGCTTCTCTTTCCAGCACATGGAAGCGCATGGAAGTGGAGAGCGCCTGCCTCACGTTGCCACGAGTTACGCCAGCCGTTGCTGCAGCCTCCGCACTTGTTCCCACTCGAGCTCTTTATTCCAAGGACTCCATGCAGATTGTGCTTAAGTGGGACTCCTCTTTGTCTTCCGAGGCTCACAAACCAGAATAGCTACGGGGGATGGAGAGAAAGAGAGCGCAAGGAAGCTTTCGGGCCAAGCGCCCGCCTGCCTCCTTCTCCTGCTCCTCTTGAAAAAGCCTCCCGTTTTGGCAGCTCTCGCCCTTCCTTGCAGAGTCAGGGACTGTAATAGCTGCAAACTGTGAAAACTATTAATCCACAAAATCACCAGCTATTTTTAGGAACTGCCAAAACCTTCACGCAGTACGTGGAATTTCATTCTTGAGAGCAAATCACACCCTTAAATATATAGAGCAGCAGCTTCTATAGACACCTAGTTGGTGTCTCTCCCTCTCCCCGAAGAAAATGCAGCTCCTCTGCTTGGAGTTCTTGAAGGTGGTGAAGGAATTGTGAGGCTCTGCAGAAGGATCTCTCCAAACTGAGCGAAGGGGCAGCAACTGGGCAGATGCGCTTCAATGAAAGGAGGCTAAAGAGACTGGGGCAGAGATCAACGTTTCACCTGCACACTGAGGGGTTCTGAGCCGCCTGTGGCAGATCTTGGGGTATTGCTGGACAACTGAATAAAAGCCCCATGGACACTTCTGCAGGACACCCCATGCCTCTGACTTACTAAAAATAAAGATTGGAAGCCGTATCCAGTTTTCAATCATGAAACCAGAAGTGGTTTCCAATCACAGGAGCGCAACAGGGATCAGAGCAGTCAGAGTCAGCGGGGCAGCCAATAACCCCCTTCTGGCCCTGATCTGTCCTTCTGGGTCCAGCTAAATCCCCGACGCAAGTCCATGTAGACACAGGCAGCTGAAGAGGCTTATCCATGGGCAAGGGAAGTATTGTACCCTTGCCCACAGGAGACATCCAGGATGACCCCAGCCATCCCCGGATGCAGTGTTTTTGTTGGCATGGCTGCTTTGGCGCAAGGGAGGGGGCTGCTGGCATCTTGGACTGGTGAATACGCTTCCGTGGCATATCTAACTACCGTCCCAATTAATCCATACCATGCAAACCAACATTGATTTGGTAGTTATGTTAACACTGATCAGAAACTGAAGGCACAACATCTTTCCATAGCTGCCTTACTGTGGTCCAAGTGGTTGGCCTTGATAATCTTTTCAGAGTAGTCAGATATACTGGAACATTCAATCTAGAGAGAGCGAGAGAGCGAGAGAGAGAGAGAGAGAGAGAGAGAGAGAGAGAGAGAGCTTTCAGAGCTATCATTGCAGCAAACATCGGCACAGGTCAGAAAACAAGTTGAGTCAATGAGGCTGAAATCCTGTCCACACATATCAAGGAGTAGGTTCCATTGACAATAATTGGGCTTACTTCTGAGTAGACATGTTTAGGATGAGGCTGTGAAAAATTAGTTCCTGCCGGACAAAGCTGTGGAACCAACTGAGATCTGGGCTGGCTGGGACCGCAGGAGGAGGCCCACCTGCCTCTCTCTTTCCCTCCCAAGCGAGGCTCCCAAATTTGGCTCCGTCTGAGTCCCCAGTTAGGATGAAACCAGGAAGGCTTCAGTTTGAATACTGACTTGCCAGGGTGTTGGTTTCTTGCTCCCCACCAGTGCTGTTACTGAGGGCTCTGCTTGAAAGCCCTGGTGCCTCCCCATCCAACAATGGTCCCCAAAGTTAAGGCCTTGACCAGGAGCCTGGCTTAACTCAGCAGTGCAGACACAGCCTGGCACTTTCTCCCTTTGCTGGATGGTGCAATGTAGGAGGAAATCAACTCTGAGGCCCCAATTCTCGTGCAGAGCTTGGCTGGTGATGCTGCTGATGGTTCTTTCCTGCATGCCCAGCATGTGCACCTGCCCCTCAGCCAGCAACTCTCCCCAAGGGACAGTTTCCTCCACTCTGCAATGGAGATCCAATGGTGGGGGGGGGTCATAAAATGGGGAAAGTTCTTGGCCCGGGTCCAACCTCTCAGGGAGTCTAGCAGGACTGTTTCCAGAGGGTTTCTTGGGGAACCTCCTCACTTTCTACTCTCACTTGCTTTTGGTGTATTGAATGTACCTTGGCCAAAGATGAGTTTCAACTTGCCAATTAATACCAAAAAAAATCTGACAAAGAATTGCCAAATAATACAAGTTTTAAAATATTGCCAGAATGTTCCAAAGTCCCCTTTTCTGATCACTTTTTTGCACATGGAAATATTCTGCCGCTTCTCTTTTTGGCAGTTCAGATCAAGTCAAAAATTCAATTATATTTTAAGCCGGAGCCGGAAACCTCATTGTCATTGGTTTGGCCAAAATCAAGCTGGGCAGGTCAAACTATGCAAGTTTGTAGAAGTCCCTTCAGAAGGGATCGGACAAACCTTTGGAGGAAAAGTCCATCTCGATCACCCTCCTGGTTCTGTTGCTTGCTCAGTGGAGCAAATACTGTGCAAGGTTTAGCCCCAGCAGACCAAGTTATGTACATCTCCCGACATTGACATACAGAGTTCTAGGTCAATGATAAGCCAGCCATATTTTCAGTTTGCCTGGCAGCGCATGCTTATTTCTCTTCCTTATTTGCGGACAGAAAAAGGAAACTACTTGCTTGCCTAGAGAGGTTCTTATCATCCCAGAAGACCAGGCGAGTCACTATTCGTGGTCCAGTCAAACTAACTCAGTGTTTCTACCTGCAGAGCTCACAGCAATTCTTCACTTATTTCAGGGTTTAGAAATAATAAATGATGTTGCTCTTCCAAGATGCATCAATCTGCTGATCTCCAGCCCCGGCAGTGCCCTCAAACGGCTGACAGTCCAGCAGGCCTGGCTCTGGCAAAGGATTTCAGTGACTCCAAAAAGATACCAATAATTAGCTGCAAAATGGGACTGTATTAAATGACTGAGAATATAAACTCATTACCTAAAACTGCTATCTTTAGAGTAATGGATTTCTGGAGGTTACGCAAGATCTTGTACGAGGTCAATGGAAAACATATTATTGTATTAAATTAATTATCACTCCGGCCTCCTTGGGAGACTCGTCCCTTTCAAGAGCTGGAGCTTCCTTCAGTTTCCATGATTGCGGCTTCTAAAGAGACCATCAATTTTCAAAATATTGCTTCTGGCCGAGAGTGCTCTCGGCTCTGCCTTTCCATTGGAGTAATTCAGTGGCGTGGAGAGGGGGGTTTGCTGCTTGGGGAACAGCCTCTCCTCCACTGAAAAATCCAGCCCAGGCTTTCGTGCTTTGCATGCAGCGTATGCAGCGCCAAGCACAATACCATAGTCTTCCAAGACTGACAGAGGCTTCTGGCCACACCCTGGACTTGCTATTTTAACGCCTGATGCCCTCAACAAAAAGAAGTTTTTAAAAATTCTCTGGAGGTATTAAGAGTGTTCTGCAATGAGCTCGCAGAATGGAGAGGTGGGAAAAACCTCTTTGGGAGCAATCCAGAGTAACTACGGAGAGTCCTTGCTCCGGTATAAGAACAATCTGCTCTGGATTGCAATCTGAATTTCCCATAGGTTTTCACTAGGTGGTGCAGTAACTATGGGTGGATGTAATGTCTCTTACATGCTCCCGTAGTTACTCTGGATTGTAGTGTTTGTCTTTTAAAAAGTGGCGTCTCTGGGGTGGAGTCACAGACACCATGTGTCAAAATTGGTAAATGACTGTTTTTAGGAACAAAACCATAATATCAATTGCCGTGTAATTTTCTGTAGAATTCAATGAATCAAACTGTGTTGAAATATCCCTAATCCAGCAAACCTTATAGCCAAAAAGCCCAGTGGCTGAAGGTCTTGGACTTCCTTCCCTGCTTGGCCGCACCGTGATCTACCAGACTCCACTCCTGTCCATGCGCCAGGGTTGGAGCCACACTGTGGAAATGCAAACTTGGCAACTGTGCTTCTAAGGATGGGAACTGAGAGAGATGCTCTTCTTACCCCGTAGACTTTCTTGGCACCTGCCTTTGCAGCAAACATGGAGAGGATCCCAGTGCCGCTTCCAACGTCCAGCACAACCTTATCCTTAAACACATGCTTATTGTGATACATGGAGTTCCTGTACGTTAATGTGCGCACTTCATCCTTCAACATTTCCTGTACAAAAAAGGCACCACAGGTTTACTTGACAGCACACAACTGACTTGGTATAATGATCATTTGATCTAGTTAGCTAAAAATTCATTCATGGCTAACCTGGCATTTCATACAATCATAGATTCGGATGGGCCCTAAATGGTCATCTAGTCCAACCCTCTGTTTGTAGCAGGAAATCCTCTAGACTTAGAGCATCACCGACATGTGCCTGTTGGGCTTCTGCTTGAAGATCCCCAGTGAGGGAGAGTCCACCACCCTTGGCAATCTCTTCCACTGCCAAACTGCTCTCACCGTCAGGCATTTTTCCCCTGAAATCCAACCAGAACCTCCTTCCTTGCAGTTTGTACTGGGTGGTTCTAGTTCTACTCTGAGAGGCAGCTGAAAACAAATGTGTCCTCCTTCCACATGACAGCCCTTCTCCTGTTTGAAGAGCTCGATTATATCCCTCTCAGCTCCTTCTCCATGAAAAACATGCATTGATGCAGTTGTGCCGCTGCAGGGTGTGCTGCGTTGTTGGAGGGAGGGCAGGCAATCCCAGAGATCTCCTGAGGATAAGAGAACATTTATTGCCTCGCCAAAGGTCGAGTAAGACCTCCCTGCACCACTGCATCCATGTGGCCTTGCAAGCTGAACAGGTGGTGCAACCTTGAGTGGACAAGCCAAGAAGGAGGGTAGGAAACCAGAAGGCAATGCTGCTCCTTCTCAGCCGTGATCCACCCTCCTGCCTTCCTTGATCTCTACCCCATTGCTCCCCTTCTTTCCTTTTTCCTCTGGTGCAGTGGTATTCAGGCACGTCAGCCCGGTACCCCCTTAAAAATCAGTATTGGATCCCCATCAAACTTTCTGGGATGCTCCTCCACATCTACTTGAAAGTAAGTCCCATTGTATACCATGAGACTCACTCTCAGGAAAGCCCAGTGCCAGATTCCAAGATGGTGGACCCCACCTTCTTGTGACCCCTCTGGGGGGTCCTGATTCCCACTTTGAATACCACTGCTCCACTGCATTCAAATACGAATCAACTGACTTTGTCACCCAAGAGAATCTGCATGTTATTTATCTTTATTCTGTCATGAACGTGGAGGGGTCTGCCTCCGAAAGTGCTTCTCCTGCATGCAGACATCATGCTCCTTGATTCCCTGTTGAGCAAAACTCTTGGTGCAACTTCACACCCTCACATGGTGGGTTTTCCTGCCCATTCCAGACCACTGAGTGCGCTTGATAGAGACAGTCACCCTCATAGCAGGAGGATGGTGCAGGGTCTGTTGGAATTCACTCTTATCCTTTCTTCCTGGTAGCTTGGGGGGCATATCTGGCTGCTCCGGACAGGGGAGGGGGCTGGGAATCTCCTGGCCTCATTGTGTCACCAAACACCTTAGGGTGAGTTTCAGGTCCAGTTTGGGGATATCATAGAATCATAGAATCTTAGAATCCTAGAGCTGGAAGGGACCTAGTAGGTCATCTAGTCCAACCCCCTGCCTGTAGCAGGAAATCCCCCTAGAGCAACCCCGACAGGATGCAGCACTGGACAGACAGACACCCTTCTTGGTGGCATCTCCGTGTCATCTGATTGTCCCTTATTGGACAAAGAAGTGGAGACCCATTGAAGAGGGTCTGTTAAGTTTTACCAAAACATCTCCTCTTGCCATTGATTACCTCATGGATCCCAAAGTGGGCATACGAGTCAAAGTAGTAGTCCCGGGACGTCATCTCCTCCGGATTCAAGAACTTGGCCATCTTTCCCCGGCCGGGACAGCTCGGCTGCAGAGGGACGTGGATGACGGACTGGACAGGCTTTGGGATGTCCAGCAGCTGGAGCGGCTGCGAAGAACCACTGCAGACCTGGAAGCAAAGAGGCCAGCATGAGTGGAGGAAGCGCTACAGTCGCCCGATGGACTCCTTCAGGATTTGCATTCCAATTACAGAAAGCTTCCCTGGTGGCTTCTGCCCCCTCCCCAACCTGGTTTCCTTTTTCTCCATGCAAGTCTGAAATTAAAATGATCCCCAAGTCAACCCTGCTCATTAATGTAACCACATGATCCCGTTGCCTCCATTACATTTTAGCAGCAAGACCCAGCCTGCATCCACTGAAGGAAAATCAGGTACCGAAAGAGACCTTTGGGAAGCCAAGGCGTTCGTGGTGGGTTTTCAGAGCCTTTTCAGAATTGCCTTCACACACACAGCGCCATGCCGTTCCATGAGACTTTCCATATGGCTGGGAAAACCCCCCAATTTCCAGTTTGGGGCATCCCATCCTGGAAGGCTAGGTCCAAATCCCCAGTTTGGAGCTAGCTGGAGAGAGGAGAGGGTCTGTGGCTATGTGGGGTATGTGTGGTGTGAATGAGCTCAAGAGGGCTCTCCCCGGCTGGCTCCCAGGTAAGAGGGGGCCAAGAAGGGATGCATCGTTGCTGGGAGTAAGCCCCACTCACCACAATGGTGCTTACTTCTGAGTAGAAGTGCACAGGATTGTGCCTTACCCCAAGGCTCTGGCCTTGTATTGTCCTAGTTTCGCAGCAGTTTTGTACCATCCTGGTTTGGTGGAAGGGAATTATGGCAACCCTACAAACCATACAACACCATTTGCAACTTGGCCTAACACTGTCTATGAAGAAATGGCAGAAACCGCTGAGCAGCATTTGCTGAGGAGATCATTTCAGTCGACTCACTGCCTTCCTTGCTTGCTCAGCTCCAAGTAGACCCATTGGGTAAAAATGATCCAGGGGGCCTCTGGGATCCAGGTTGTCATGTGCCCTGCAACTCCTGACTTGTCAGCAGTCAACCAATGCCTGATTTGGGCAGGGCAGGGCAGGGCAGTGGCAGCACAGGGCCGGTCAGGGCCACCGCCCCGGCTCCACTGGTGTTTTTAATCACGTGTTTGTTTCCCTGCTTTCTGCTGTAAATTGTACTTTCAAAGGGGTCTAACACGATGGGATTATTTCTAGAAACCATATTTTAGACATTTAGTTCATGTTCTGCCACCCCCTTCAAGGGTGCCCCCTTTCTAATGCCCGAGTAACGTCCTCGAAGGGACCACTCTGGAAGTCTTGTCCTCTCCTGGACTGACCTTCCTCTCCAGCCAAGGCATCCCTGCTTACTCACCAGTAAACACAGCTGTGCAGTTCACATCCGTTTTCAATGCATTTAATGCAATCATCAGGGACCTCCTTCTGGGGTGATTTGTGGGGGCTGCATTCATTGGATCAGCACAATTCTGGTGTCCTTAGATTCCTCTCAGCCTGCCCTTCCCAATGAACTATGGCACGTTTGCCTACTCTCGAGTAAAGCCGCGATATGGGTCACTTTCACTTTCCATAGAGTTCAATGCATATTTTTTATTTTCAGTTTTTTGGTCATAGCTTTTGATAGGAAGGAGATATTTCAAAACTGATTTTTGCATTGGATTCTGTTCTTCAGTATTAATCCAACAGTATATGACACAATGGGGGTTTATTTTCCATCACAAAGTTGCAATTTTTAGATCCCCCAGTGTGTGTCACCCCCTTTGGGCGCGTCACCCGGTGCAGACTGCACCACTTGCACCACCACAGTGACGCCACTGCCCCATATAGTGTCCCTTTTAATTGCATTGTGGCACAATGTGGTTGTGGGTAGGCTGTGGGTGGCACAAGCAGTTAAGACACTGTGCCTGTTAACCAGCAGGCCAGGGTTCGAGTCCCGGGTCGGCCCCACAAGACAGGGTGAGCTCCTGTCCTTAGCCCAGCTCTGTGACGCAGCTGGATGCAGTCGTATTGGCTCTGCCTTTCCATTGGACTAAGTCAGTGGTGTGGAGAGGGGGGATTTGCTGCTTGGGTAACAGTCGATAATCCATAACAATCCAACCCAGGCTTTCGTGCTTCACATGCAGCGTATGCAGCACCGAGCATGATATCATAGTCTTTCAAGACTGACGGATGCCTGCTTAATTGCATTGACCCTGTATAAATTGAAATGGAGACATATTGTGCCTTTACTTATGAGTAGGCCAACTTGCCTTAGATCAGGCTAAGAAGAAGCAGGTCCTGATCCAATGAATGCAGATCAGAAGGAAGTCCCAGCTTCAGGATCCACTACACTGAGCTCTGTGGAAAGTGGATGTAAACTGTAGTGCCCTTGAAGAGGTTTGCAAGGTAATGGAGGGGGTGGAGAAGGCCATTTTTCCCACCATGTGACTATACCTGGTGGTTGTGGCATAGCCCACTGCTGAGCGCAAAATGTCGCCCCGGAATTGGTGTTTCAATGGGAAGTGATACACAATCTAGTTTTTAAAAAGTGACATTTGGGGAAGGGGTGTGCCTCCCCTTCCCCTCCACCTGCCGCTCACCACCCACTTGTTCTGCTGCCTCTCCCCAGCCAGTGGAAGGGCTACACCATCTGTCTGCTACCCAGGCTCAAGGAAGATCAAGCCAACATGCCTTACTCAGCAAAGACCCCCCATCTCAAATGGTGCCCCCTTTTATTGGGGAGAGTCCACTGCCCTCCTCACTCTGGCTCCGTTGGCTGTTTGCCAGCATTTGTTCTGCATCTTCTGAGATTGTGAGTCCCTTTAGGACAGCCAGGGAGGCATTTCCTTTGTGGAGATGGTCTGGAAGCCACTTTGTGAACTGATTTGGTTGAAAAGTGGTATATACACATTGATGACGATGACGATGACAATGCTAATGACTGTTTCTTCAGTGTTACCTGTGACAGGTATGGATCCCTGTTCCGTTTCTCCCTCTCGTTGCTGTTGGCCACTTCCTGCGAGTTGTTTCTAATGTGATTTTTCAAATGCTGGGAACTGGACCGAGGCCAAGCCAGAGAAGAAGGCTCTGCGTTGTCCCCCTCCGTGCCTGCCAATGGGACGTACGTTGGGGAGGAAGCAAGGTAGCCACTGAGCATCTAATCATTTGAAACTCTTGCTCTTCCTGTCAGCCTGGAATCTGAGCCAGAACCCAAAGTGGGGCACCCCAAGAAGTGCCAAAGAGACCTCAGTGTGGTTAGGAGGCTGCAATGAAGTCGACTTAACTGCAGGGTTGTCCTCCCCGCCCTGCTGGCTGCTGCTGCATCTCCTCCCGATTGCAGAGAAGAGAACCTGCTTCTCCTGGTGCTTCTGGGCTGCAGCCCCCAGGAGATCAGGAGCCCCTCCCTCTCTGAGGCAGCTCCAGGAGAGCCTGGGGTGGCAGGGACACGTCTTGGCTGTCTGGAGAAGCTTCAGGCACCCGGGCTGGGCTTTGAATAGTGGTCACGGTCTCAGGGAGTCTAAAAATAGACTGACTCCTTCCCTTCCGAGGGAGGCACTGCAGTGTCACCTCAGAGTCTGGTGCAGGCAGTTGCTGGCATGAAGTGTGCATTCCTTGCAGGGAGCCTTGCACTTGCAGGCTTGCGGAGCATCCCACATCGTGTAGGGCAGGTGCTACTGATCCGCTGCCTGGTCTTGGCTGAGGTGGTCTCCTCATGAACAAAAGGGACAGGCGAACGCAGGCACACTCCCAACCACTCCAGGCTCAGTACTGTAGTGCTGAGGCTAGAGGCAGTAAGAGGAAAGGGGTGCCCTCCTTGGAGGAGGAATACAGCTCCCCACACAGATGATGGCACTGTGAGAGATTGCAGGGAATGCGGCTCTCCCCAGGCGACCCACCCACAGGTGGTGATGCTCCAAAATCAGAGTGGTTAGGAACATGTCCTTTGTGTTTTATACCAGGGTCACCAGGCCTTTCAGCCAAAGGTGCCAAGTCAAATATCCGGCACAGTGTCAAGGGCCAGAAGAAAATTTAAAGAGAAAATCTCAACAAATACATTAGCGATGGAACTTAGATCAATGAATAAATGGGCTCAGGATTTCTGCAGGAACCAACACAAAGCATAGTAAGAAAGCACACACTTCAGTGGACCCCCATTTCCTCTCCCCCATCACACCTCCAGCTGTGTTTGGTCAACTGGCTCAGAAGAAGTCTCTATCCAGGGGCCAGTTAGACTCTTGCCGCAGCCCGCTTCTGGCCCCCAGGCTGAGGTTTGGAGAACCGGAATATACCACTGATGTACAGAAGACTGCAATAAATAAAACCAAAGTTAAATACCTCCTTTCAGTCAAAAATGATGGCCAAAAAACCAGGCAATAAAATGCCCTGGAGCCCTTTGGAAAGGGAAACTGAGTTTTCTCGTGCGTTTATTCATGTGCAGGCAAACTTTCTTCACAGCACAAGGTATGGAACAAGGTCTTTCTTCTGACAAGGTATGAAAATGGTCAAGCCACACATGAGTTTTTTGACCAGTGACAAAGCACTCCATGCAGCAGCTGGAGGGAGTTCAAATCTCCCGACTGCCCTGAATGACCTTCCCCAAAGTCCCCTGGCACACCTGCAGGTCATCTGTGGCATACTACTTGGAAAGCACCAAGGATCTAGATCTGCTACATGTTGTCGGAACTGTCATGGAAAATGGCAGTCATGGGTTGGGTCCTCCCTGACAACATGAGCAAAACATACTCCAGATCCTAAATGTCATAATGTTGCTGAGTGACCTGGACTCTGCTCCATCCTGCAAGGGGAAACTGGCAGACCCGGAAGCGCACTGCAAGTGGGTGTTGAATCTTGCTGAACACTAAGAAAAGTAGACCTCAGAGGAGGTCAGGGAGCACACGTGGACCCCCTTATCTTCACAACAGCCTTGCAAGGTAGGCAGAATGCAAAAAGGAGGCACGTGCTATTGGAAGCTGAATCAACTCAGCAGAGTGATGACCACAGAGCATCCCCTTTGGTGGTTCAGAGACTTCACCTCCAACCTTTTGCTTAGGGACAGGCAACAGTCAGGACTGAGACCAGAATCAAACTTTAGAACAGGTTTACTTATAGATCATGAAGGCTCCTATTTTCGGTATCTGGTGAAGACCAGAGTTTCCTAACACTGGAATGGACCAGAAGCATGAAAGCTGCCCCTGCTTGCATATGAGTCTGGGCCTGGTGGAGAGCCATGTGTTTACGTCTGGAGAGAGGAAGAGAGGGGGGAAAGGGTCCAAGCCACCCCCCTGCAATGGTCATTGAGAGGGGTCCGTCAGGGCAGAGAGAGGTTCACGGCCCCCCTCTGACACGTGCAGGGCGGTGTTGTCTCTTTTCCTCCAACACGTGCATCTATCAGATTGATTTTAAGCTGAGGCTCGGCATACTTGGGTGAGCAACTCGCCCTGCAAGGAACCTCTTCCCAGGAGCTCTGCTGTTCTCTTCTGTGTTCTCCGAGAGCCAAGGGTTTGACTGCATTCATTTCTTCCCCTTTGAGAAACTTTTCAAAAGCAGCTATTTCAAAATCATCTCCATTTTCAGCCTCTTTTGCTGCAGGGAACTGCAAAGCTGCTCACATTCAGTGTGTCATCCAGGCTCAGCAATTGCTTTGACAATTTTTGCAGCACCTGCCAGGCTTTTGTGTCCATTCCTAGAAGAGGGCGCGTGAGGCAGAGTCAGTGGTGGGTTGTGGCTGGTGACTCTCTTCCATGGAAAATTTTCCAACATACTAAACGGCAATGAAATGTTGGGCAAGCAAGAGATCTTGACCAGTGAAGTGGATAAAAATCATCTTTCCCTTTCTGGATCTGTCACCTTCACAGCCACCACCACAAGCAGGGATCCAGCACCAGGTGCAGAGTCCTGGTGTTCAGAGAGTTCGGAGAGTTGGTGCAGAGTTCTGGGACCAGCTCTAAACTTCAGATCAAGAAGCACTTGATTGCATGAAGGGAGGGGCTCCCCCCATCAGTGCTGGTGCCAGGCTCCGGGAGCGCCTGGATGTTTCTGGTGATGCATTGGGCATCACTGGGCACTGAGGGTTCAGGGCTTGGCCCGGCAGGCAGGGGCTATCAGTGCTGGCAGCTGATCCCACAACTGGTCATTCCCGTAGGTTTTGCACTGCAGAAAATGCATCCAGAGGAAATAAGCAGAGTTCCAGGCCAGCAGGCTGTCCCTGGAGGCTCTTGACTCTCGGGGCAGTAAAGGAAAAGCCAGACCCAGGGAGAATCAATGGCTCCGACTGACTTCAGCACCTGTGGATCAAGTCCTCTGTTTCCCAGCTCTGTCCCGTGTCAGGTTGCCCTGGTCTCCATGCCTAGTTTCAGGACTGGAGGCAGATCTGGCCTGCTGGCTTCTTCTTCCCACCTCAACTTGAAATCTCCTATGGAATTTGCCCCCTTCTAGATCTTTTATTGGCTTAGCCATGAAAGTCTCGACATGTTGCAAACATTTTCTGGGTCAGCAGATGTGCAGGGACCATGATCTCTGTGGAGAGGAAGGCCAGTTGGACCATGATCTCTGTGGAGAGGAAGGGCTGCATCAGCAGTGTCCTCCCAAATGACAGTGAAAGCATGCAGTGGGTCTCTTTTGCAAGTTGCTTCAGGAGCCCCCGAGGCACTTTAGATGGTACCCAGAAACTGGAATTCACATGTCAAGCTGGGCAGACATTCGCTTAACCTTTGGATGTGGTTCTGGAGTCTCCACACCAAGGGAGAAAATTGCCCGTTCAAATCAGTGCTATTCAAGGAGATCAAGATCGGATCATCTGAGTGACTGCCGTCCCGCTGGGTCTGTGGAATGGTTCTTGATTGGAACCACCTGGAGTGCTGCACCTGCTCTTCCTCTCCCACTTCCTTTGCTTTTCAGTTTGGATTGATATCAATGATGCCTAAAGTCTATGTTACATCTGTTGTGCCCACACAGAAGGGCAGGAGCTGCCTTGGGTGGCGAGGAGAGGCAAACAAAACCCTCACACCTCCAGATTTTCCTGGCATAGGAGGGGATAGGTTTTGGGCCACTGCTCACCTGCAAACGAATGCACCACCTCCAAACACGCTTTCAAACTGCTAGGTTGGCAGGAGCTGGGCTAAGGAGAGGAGCTCACCACACCTTGCAGTACTCGGGTCTCAAACTGCTGAGCTGCTGATGGAATTGAGAATTTTGAAGCCCATAAATGAGGAATAATACAAGATGCCCTCAGATGGTTTGCATGGAAGTGTCTCCCACTGCCATCAGTGGAGCTTCTGCCAGGAAACTGTTCACAAGTTTGCAGCCTACACAGGGCCTATGAGAGGGGGGTCCAGCAGGTATATTGTTCCGGGGCCCGAGAGCTACTCAGGGGCCCATGACTAGGACCATTTGAGTGTTTGTTACTAACAAATTAATACAGTATATGTGCACACACACACACACACATATACAGTGGCGCCTCACGTAAAGAACACCTCACGTAAAGTATGTTTCACGTAACAAACAAAAATTTCTCTAGGATTCTGCTTCACGTAAAGAACACATTCGTTGGCAGTTGGGGCAGATGCACTGGCCGGCAGCCTGTTTAAAAAGCATCAGGGCTGCCCATAGCACCTGCCCATAGCGAAAGCAACACTTCCATGCTGCTCCTCCTGTGGCCGGAGGGAGAGAAGAGCAGTGGAGAAGAGGGAAGCAGCTCAGGGTAGCCAGAAGGGAGCAGGGGAGGGAGAGGCTCAGGATGGAGAGAAAGAGAAAGAGGGGAGACACTTGGAAGGTGTCTTGGATTGCAGCCTCCTAACCATGTCTACCCAGAAGTAAGCCCCCCATTGTGTTAAATGGGTCTTACTCCCAGGAAAGTGTCTTTAGGATTGCAGCCTAAGTAGACTTCATAGGATCAGTTTTGAATTCAATCCCAGTGTTTTGTCATCATTTTTACATGCAATTGATATTTTTATATGAATATTTTTGGGTTGTGGAATCAATTGTCTGAGTTTCCATTATTTCCTATGGGAAAATTCATTTCACATAAAGAATGTTTCACGTAACAAACATGCCTCTAGAACGAATTAAATTTGTTATGTGAGGTATCACTGTATATACACATATATTTTGCACATAAGAAAGCCAGAAAAGCACTTATTAAATAGTTTAAAAATTTTCTAATTTTTTCCTTGCTAAGATTTTAGTGTTTTATATTGTCAGATATAGTATTATAGTATTTTATATTGTCACATTATTTGAATACCGGTATGGTTTAACATACTGTTTTATATGACCAATAAATGAGCACTTGTTGAAGTTTGTTGCACAGTAATTAGCCTTGATTTTTTTAAATTTAAAATAAATTTGCAATTCAGGGCCCCAAATGGGTTTTGTGCTGCCTTAAAAAAATTCTTTTGCAGGCCTTGAGCCTACATTGCTGAGGCCAGCCCTGGAAGGGAGTCCCGTCAGTAAAACCTCCCACTATTTTTTAAAAAGATTCATAACAAGAACCAAATAAAACGATGGCTGCATCAGGGCATCTTGCAAGGCCTTCTTCTCATGATCAAGACAGCTGTGGGGCAACTCAGATGACCCCCCTGCATGGTCCTGGCCTGGGGGAGAGAGAAGGCCTGAAACCCCCTTCTTCTCTGTGATGGGGGTCTGTCTCTGACAGCCACAGAGACGAAAACTTGAAGGCACAAGACCAGAACTCTGTGACCTGGAGAAGAGCAATCCTTGGGGTGAGATTACACCGGGAATGCCTGTTTCTGGATCTCTGGGTTTCCCAGTTGCAGAGCAGAATGAGGGGCCCTTCATGTTTCAACACGCATGACCCCTCTGTCGGTCTTCATTCTGACTCGCTGTGGCGGTGCGTGAAGGGGCCAGTTGGGGGGAAAAGCTGGGGCTCCCCAATGCTCCTTTTTGGTGTCTTCCAGTCTTTTCACTCTGACCTCTTCCACTTAGAGCACAATCCTCACCATGCGTACTCAAAAGGAAGCCCATTGTGTTCAATGGGTCTTACTTCCAGTAAAATGTCTTTAGGGTTGCAGCCTCAGTACCAAAATTTTATATGGTAGTGACATTCACTTTATATAGATTTTCCTGGACTATACAGTCAGGAGGGGGGATCTTGCCCATGGAAAATGTAGCAAGGGAGTCCTTAGGACAATTTGGCACATTTGACTCAATTAGGCCCCACAGGGGTCTCCTGCTAGTGCTGTAGATAGAGTTGTGGAGATGCGGCAAGGGGAGAGTTGTCATTGGACTGCCCTCCCTCCCACCTGCCAGGCTTCCTATTGGCTTTGAAATGGCCCCACAGAAGTGGTTGCTGGGGTTTTATTGCTGGGTGCCTTGATGTTGTCACTCATCCTGGTGTGTTGGGGGGCCGTGGGAGCGGGAGGCCATTTGCCAGAGCCACACAGTCAGAGAGTGACTGAAGGTGGGCTCACCGGTTTCCTGTCCAGAGCAATCCATCGGGGTGTCCAAAATGTCAACTGTAGACCTTAAGGACCTTTATCAAGTGTGTCTAAGAGGGAATTCCAGCAGGTACAGATTGTGATCTGTGAGATGAGAAGCTGCACCTGCTGAAATTCCCTCCTTTACACACTTGTTAAGGAAACTTGTTAAAGGTCCAGGAGTCCTGAAGTTAAAAGTTTGGACACCCCCCGACCTACATCACAGTTTGATACAAAAGACACTCAAGGACGTGAGGAAGATGGATCTGTAGTGCGAGCTCATCCGTCAACCCATCTTCATGCCCCTTTGTGTTTGGGTCTAGCTGTGTGTTGTACAAAACCCTGCTACTGGGTTGTACAGGCCTGTGACTTGGCAGTACGGCTTGCGCCGACCGTTCTGGGCTCCGCTGTGCACCCCCCACGGAGCAGGCCTGGGCATCCGTAACATGCCCCAGCCTCTTCTGACCACTCCAAGAAGTGGGGGGACTCATTGTGGAGGCACGAGAGGGCTCCTGCTTGCCCCCGTTCTCCCGCACGGCAGCGCACGTCGTGCTGTTCCGACGGCTGCTGTGGCGTGTGAGCCCCCAAAGCCTGATCCAAAGTGTCCAAAATAGTACAAGCGTTGAAGCACCCAAGAAAAATCCGTTAAAAATAGCTCCATGGCAACAAAGTGAAACGATAGCAGGTTGCGGTGATGGGAGGAACAGAGCAGATTCCTGGAGGGAAGGGAAGGGAAGGGAAGGGGAGCCATCCGGAGAACTTCTCTTCGGGGTCTTCTCGGGGTTACAGCACACATTGCTCCACCCCCCTCCAGAAAGCTCAGCAAGCGTCTCCCCCGTTTTCTCCTCACACCCGACGGGTGAGGGGGACAGCAGCTTGGCCAAAGCCTCTCTGGGGTCTCATGGATGCAACCAAAATTGGAACAGGGTCACCCAGGCCCAGCCTGACCATAACCTGCGCGCGTAATACACATAATCTGTATGAGACGCAGACTAGTCAGAACCCCTCTCCCCAGAGAACTGGTCCAACTCTTCTACTCCAAACCCATCAGGCAGGTTTTCCAGCATCTGTGCTTCTGATCATCCTGGCCCCACTGCCGTGAATGCCATTGACTGCCCTTGTGTAAACCCCAAACCTGTGCACTCCAGGATCACAGCCGCTGTTATTGGTGTCATGCTGACCCCAACTGGGATAAAGTTGGACTCCAACCCATCCAGGGCTCACTGAACTGTCTATATCTGGCCAATCTGAGTGCCAAATCCTCACGAGTTGCGACAGAACTGATCTGGGTGGAATCTCCAGAACCCGCCACTCTCCTTTGGACCATCTCGGTCTCCAAGCCTTCTCCGTTAATGAGCCTTTTCGGCACGTCTGTTCCTGTGAGGAGCTCTACTCAATCACTGAGCAAAACGCTCTGGTCTCGGCAGGGACTGGAAAGCAATGGAAGAACAAGCCAGGAGGTTTCAGAGGGTCCTGCAGGAGGGTTTTCTTCTCCCCTTTAATCTGCTTCTAAGAGTCCCAGCTCAGATCAGCCCCACCAGATGCTCAAGAACCATGCGCAGGTGAGCAACTACAGCAAGCCAGTGGTTGTTTTGTTTAGAAGTCTGCACAACTAAGCTCCAAACCTGCCTTTCCTGTCAACCACATGGTAGTGGTATAGCTAGATCGTTTGACACCCGAGCAGGGTGACCAGACGCCAAACCCAAAATTCCTGAACCCCAAGGCCAAAATTCCTACCTGCTTAAAAATATTCCCCAAAATGTATTTTTTATTTATTTTTATACTTTTGTTTTTCAGTTTTTTGGCCATAACGTTTGATAGGAAGGAGATATCTCAAAACTGATTTTTGCATCGGATTCTGCTCTTCAATACAAATCCAATGCCATATGACATGATGGGGTACTGAGCACCACTGCAAAGTTTCAAAATGAAGCCAAAATGTAGGATACCTGGACTGGAGTCTAAAAATCTGGAGAAATCTGGGTCACCCTGCATGACCCGAGGCCCATATTAATAATAATAATATTAATGAATATTTTCAGTTTTTATAACACCCTTCCTCTTTGGATTGACAGTGAGTAACAATCCTGTTCTCGATTATGCCTCACCTGTCCTGAGCCCCACTCTGAATACAGGTTTAGAAAAACTGGATTTTGGACTGGCGTCTGGACAGACTTGCTTGCCTTTCTCCAAATCTCAGAATCACCGACCACTCCAAAAGCACGTCAGGCCCAGTGACTGCTCCACAACTGTGGAATTATCTTCCCATCCAAACCATCATTGTATGGTCTTTGCTGCCACCCTGTCAAGAATCACCATCTGGCCGGCCAAACCAGTCTGAGCTGCTGCTCTAGAACGAAAGGTGTGATGACCAAGTCGGGCCTGTCAGTACTTCTTTTTGAGTTGGGGGGGCTGATTGCACTAGTTTCACCCAATTATACTTTTATATAATACTTCCCCCAATTCATAGAATCATAGAATCCTAGGAAGGGACCCAGTAGGTCATCTAGTCCAACCCCCTGCCTGTAGCAGAAGATCCTCCTAGAGCATCTCTGTCAGGTGCTTGTGGAGCCTTTGCTTGAAGATCTCCAGTGAGGGAGAGTCCACCACCTCCCTTAGCAATTATATCCCCCTCTTTCATCTCTTTACTGGTCCTTCCCACAGATCCTTCCTTACCCCTCAGGTCCAAACTAGACAATGTGTTAAGGGTGCTGGTTGGCCCTCTGTTTGGGGATTTTATTTAAGTACGTCACAGGGGCCCGATCAGAGTTGGAACCACAGAGGGGAGGGGGAGGAGAAACGGCTGTGGCCGTTCCCAAAATGCCATCCTGTGCCAGGTTCCAATACATTTTGTTGTCTCTCCCCCACCCCCACAAGTGCTGTTCACTCTGGAGGGTGAACAGTAAATACAGTAAAAATAGAGTGGCTAGATAAGGGAGCCTTCCTTTGGCACTGGGTCTTCATGGGTAAGGCTTCATGGGATGGTGAGGCTGAGAAAGGCTTTGGTGCACACACAGCCACCCACTCCTCTGACTGTTTTGTCCAAACTGTGCCCCCTTCAGCTGCTGTTGAACCTTCTAGAAACTCCTGTATGTCCCTGACCATCCCGGGATCCACGGATTCCCCTTTCTTTGGACCACCTGCCCCTCCTGCAGCTCCTTTTCACAGCTGCCACCTGCAGGCGCTGCCTTCGAAGCCACCTGCCAGCTCTGGGTGACCTCAGCTGACTCCTCTCTGGCTTGCCTTTTCCTGGGAGTTCTTGAGTGTGAATATATTGGTGAAGAATCACAGCAGCAAATGGGGGGACTGGCTGGCTGGGGTTCCTCCTCCCCATCCCTGCTGCCACTTTGCCAGCATGTGCTGCTGCTGCTGCTGCTGCTGCTGAGTGTGCACCTGATGGGAAGACCTGCTGCCCACAGACACTTTCCCTGCTCTGGCACCTCTCAGAAGCTGGGTAGAAACTGGCAGGCAGAGAGTCTGGAACCGGGCACATGAGGAGCATCACTTGGGCTTCCAAACAGGCCTGTACCCAGCATTCCAGAGGTGGGGGCAACAACTTTTGGGGAGGCAAAATTACCCACATTAAGGCTGCTATCCTAAAGACACTTTCCTGGGAGTAAGACCCACTTAACAAAAGAGGCTTACATTTGAGTAGACATGGTTAGGATTGTGCTCTTCCTCAAATTTAATGTGCTGTTGAACCTAAGGCATACCACAATTTTAAAAGGCTTGAGGTTAAAAAAACAGTTTACTGGCGACTGTAATGCGCAGCTGCAATTTCATTTTACTGCATTAAGCAATGAGTTATATGACAATATAATACGAAAATGGGTTTGGGTTATGATTTTTATCTAATTGCACTATTTTACACAACAGCCATTTTATGTTACATTTTAAATTACAATACAATAAACTGTGAAATTAAATACTGACTTCTAATCCAAATCCCACATTTCCTGACTCTAACGCAGCATCAAATCTCATCCACATCCTAATTCATCTTTAAAGTGTTCAGTGTCTCCACTGTCTGCAAAATGAAAGAGTCAGCCCAGGGAAACAGAGCTGGGATTCAGCTCAGGCTGCAGTCCTAAGACACTTTCCTAGGAGTAAGACCCACTGAATACAGCGAGGCTTACTTCTGAGTAGACATGGTTAGGACTCTGCTCTCAAGGTGGGGTAAACTGCTAGGGTGGGGGGATAGAACTCCATTCCAGGCTAAGGGGGGTCGCACTGTGCACAGCTCCAGCAAGACCCTTCTGTGCTCCAGGGGGTTGTAGTCAACACCCAGGTGGGGGCCCAGCCTGAGTCCCCCCCAAGAAGTATGTGCCCTCAGAGCCCCTCCGCTCCACTGATTCCTGCTTCACCGACGTGCAGGTCTGTGCAGTTCTATGGGCTTCCTCGCAGGTAGGACTGCAGCCTCCAGTCCCTCCTACACCGCTTGGAAACGCGCTCAGTTGGGGGGCTGAGGCCAGCCCAGGACTGCCTTCCTGCCCCTCCAGGCCCTTTGGGGGGAGCAAGAGCTGGACCCTTCTTTTGGGGGATCCCCTCGGGGAGGAGTCCAGGGCAGCTCCTGACCCCCACTCCTCCTGGGGGCTGGATGGGGTCTAGGGGTAAGCGTCTCCCTCCCTCCCAGGCACACCTCCCCCCAAAACGGACTCCTCCGCCCCCCAGCTACGCCACCGCTCCCCCCACCCCGACGCTGCGCCTCCCTCCTTCCCGCTGCGCTATTTATAGCCGCTCCAGCACCGGCGCTGCACGGGGGGCGGCCAGGCAGAGGCGGTGCGTGGCTTCCCGGCCTTCCCCCGGGATCGCGGGGCAGGGGAGGTGAACGGCCGGAGGGGGCACCGGGAGGACGGACGCCTCGCCCCCCCAGTCGGGAGGGAGGGAGAAGGCCAGCGGCAGGAGCGCCCCGTCGGCCCTGGCAGCCCCGGCACCCGCTCCCGGTTCAGCACCCTGGAGAGCTGCCTGCTCTGCGGCGCTCCAGCGGGACGGCCCCCGACGGGGCGGACGGGCTTACCTCGGGGCCGGGGGCGGGCGGGGGTCCTTCGGCGGGGGCTGCGGCGCTCTCGGCCATCTTCCTGCGGAGGAGCAGGCAGCGGGAGGAGTGCTTGGTGCCCATCGGGGCCGGCCAGGGGCGCGTCGGGGGCGGCGCGGGGGGCGGCTCGGGGGGCGCCTTCCTTCGAGGGTCCCCCCAGAACTGGCAGCAGGCGCCGCACAGCGAGAAGGAGCAGTAGATCAGGCGGCTCGTGTCCCTCCGGCTCCCCGCGAACGGACCCCCCGCCAACGCCGGGGCCCCTCCGCCCAGACGGGGCATCCGACGCGAGACCCGCAGCCCCGCAGTCGGGGGCTGGTGAGGCCTCTCCGGAGCACTCAGGCGGGCATCCTCCGTCCCTCGGTGGGGGAAGCAGAAGCCGGAGCCCCTTCCCTGCCGCCGTCCAGGAACTGCCCGGGGAGGACCCGCCGTCCAGGCGCCGCCTCGCTCTCTCTGGCAGGCTGGCGGGACCGCTGTGGGGTCAGTCCCTTCCCTGCTTCCCTTCCTTCCCCTCCGCTCCGAGTCCCGTCCCCCGCTGTCCCCCGACGGGCTGCTCCGCTCCGGGACGAGGGAAGAGGTGAGCCTCAGCGAGCTCCGCCAGGACACCTGGCTGCTCCGGACCTGGTTGCGCGCGCGCCCCCGAATGCTCGTGCTCGCGCCGTCCGGTGCTGCTCTCGTGCACGCGCCTCCCCCGCTCGCTCTTCGTCCGTCCGTCCCACCTGTTGCTGCACGTCGGGGGGAAGGAGGAGGAGGCGCTCCGGCCTCGGATCTCTGGGCGCCGCCTCCAGGTGTCTCTGGGGGGCCTTTCGGGGAGGGAGGGCGGCCGGGCCGGGCTGGGGGCTTCTCTTGGGGGAGAGACGGGCTGGGCCGCTCCGTCGGGGGAGCCGCCGGGTGAAGAGTGCGCGGCCGGACCTGTCCCTCCCTTACAGCTCCCCCGTCAGTCTCCATCTCTGAACAGGGTCCGCTGCGCCCTCCAACGTCCCCCCGGCTGGGTCTCCCATCCCCTCCCTGGCCTCGCCTCACACTCCCTGCCAGGGTCCCCGAGGACCCTCTTCCAGTATCCCCCAGGAAGGGCCCCGGGCCGTCCATCCTCACCGCCACCGGGCATGGAGGGCCACAGATCCTCCCGAAGCCCCTGAGCCAGGAGGGGGTCTTCCCAGATGCAGGCCCTCCTGCTTTCCCAAGTGGGGTCTGGCCCCCTCTTGCCCCCTTTCCCTGCTGCTTCTGGGCCCTTCGAAGCCCTCCATTCAGGGGGCCCAAATGTGCCCAAGAAGACGAGCCCCCCAAATGTAGGTCACCCAAGAAAAGCGCAGGACCAAATGAAGGCTCCAAACACTGCCCTGGGGTTGCCAGATGCCCCCCTCACTGGGGTCTGTGCTGGTCTTCAGGGTTGCATTCGCAGACTGGCCAGTCTGACTGGGAAGAGAATGAGGGCAGCCCTACAAGTGCTTCATCCCCTCAATTGCCATTCCTGACATGGAAATGTGCAGACATGGACACCCCTCAGGCTGCAATCCTCCTCTCCGGTTTGGCCGTCCTGCCCTGAGGGGTTGCAGAAAGTGCCACGTGAGGGGCCTTTTGAGGGGGACTCACCGGACCGGAGTATCAACCCCTTTGGGTGAGACCGGCACCTCCGCGGCCCCCCAGGAGACCTGCCTTGGATTAGAAATAGCATCTTCATGGTGAGAACCCCCACCTGTATTTCAAAAAGGGGGGGAAGCACTTCTGCACCACCATGGAATGGGAATGGGAAGCAGGTCAGTTGTGCCAGCCTAACAGGTCAGGATTGTGCCCTTGAGCCTTCCCAGATCAGTGGCATCACTGATCAGTGATCACTCAGTGGCATCACTCAGCCCTCCGGCACTGGGGGATTTCTTAACACCCCCTCCCCCCACAAGGCCTTACAAGAACCAAAAGTGTCTTTCTCAGGACCTCCAGACCTGAGGGTTGAGGAGGCCACACGTGGCTTTTCTGACCCTCGGGAGCCTGCAAAGCGTTCCAGTCCTGTTTTCCCGGACAGATGGCCACCCTCCCCTCTGCTAGACCACTGTCCAGATCCAATCCCAGAGGCAGAATATTCAGATGATTCCCCCCACCAGGCTTTTTCTGTGGGACCAGTTCACACGTTCAGCTGCCGGGTACGGAGTGCTGAGGAACGAAGCACTGCCTGTCCAATGTGCGGGCAGAAGTGAGCCTGTGTGTGAGATCCAGGCCCTCCAGGCCCCCCTTGCAGAAGAGCTCCAGGTGATTTATTTTTCATCTTTCTCCTGATGAAGATGAACTCTGAACATATGCCCAAGTCTCAGCCATTTTGAGTCATCACTAATTTATCGAAGTGCCGCTTCTCCCTTGTACTTTCATCGCTGCTGATATATTTATAAACCTCTTCGCTTTCCTATTAGCCTCCTTTACTGAGGTATGAAGTCATTCCCACCACCAGCCTGCAACTCCCACCGTGTTTCCACTTGTCTGCCGTAGTTGGTAAAATTACCTTAAAACTGTCCCTCCAGAAGGGACCCCAGAAAAGTCCTTTTTACCTTTCATTTATTAAATGCACAAAAATACAAAAAAAAAGAATTAAAATACAAGATTATATGAATATAAAAAACCCAAAGAATCTATTCATGACCAAACTAATCCAAACTGATGCTATTAAGTTACAACTTGGGATCTCTGCTCCCACATCCTGAAAGACCCTCTTTGGAACCTGCTCTTGACACTCTCCGGTGTGGTTTCCAGGGTGGTGCAGGTTGCAGGGGGCGTTTAGCCTGGCACTGACATTTCTGGTGAATGAGGGCATGTGCAGCCAAGAGTTCCTGCAGTGCCCCCAGGCCTCTGAGCTTCCAAACAGAACTCTTCATCCGCCAGAAGGAAGCCTTCCACATACATGTGTCATGATGAGATGTATGAGGAGGGGAAGCACCTGTGGAGATCTGTGATCTTCCAATGCCAGGGCTGGCCCAAGACTCCTATGCCTGAGGACAGGTGCCCAGCACTGCCAGTCTTACATGGGAATGAATGTGCAGTGGCTGCTCCTTCAAGTCACTGGATTGAAAAAAGGAAGAGGGAGTGGAAGAGAAGTGGAAGTGTTGAGGGAACCGAGGTAGGGGCCAGGAGCATGAGCCTCCCCCCCCCCCACTCCTCAACTCCACACATCATTTTCTGCAATACCCCTTCTTCTTTTCTAAAATCAGGCAAGGCTGTAGCTTGGGGGACAGGAGGGGTATGCCCCCCCCCCAAAACCCAGCAGTTTGATCCCCCTGAGTTGAGTTATAGGTCTTTGCTTCCCCATGCTAATCCTTTCATTTTGCACACCAGTACAGATACCTGACATCATTGCCACCCCCTTTAAAAAACGGTGGCTCCCACTTCTAGAATCCTGCCTATGAGCTTGAATCCAAGCGGTGGAAAGGGGCACGGAAGGTTAGAAGCAGATGCCCCACACCAAGCAGCTACCCAAGACAACAGCCTCAGCCAGCCTGGGAAGGGGCCAGCCTGTTCTGGGCACTCTTGCATTTTGGCACTTCCCGTCCTCCCCATTCAGATAGGCTGCTCCTCTCAGGAGCTACTGGGCAAAATGTTTTTGTGCAGCGCTTCTGCCAGTTCCTCAGCCCAGCTGCTCCCTCCTCTTTTGGCCCAGATTCACAAATACAATGCAGGTCCCAAAGCAGGGCATCCAAGAGGCCAGCCGGACCCTCAAATCACACACCAAGGTCAGCCAGACCCAGCCAGCCTTTGAGACCCAAAGCAGTGCAATCCAACAGGCAAAAGGGGACTCAATTTCCATCTCTCCCAGATCCCAGGCTGTTTACACGGACAGGCTTCATCTGCTCTTTGAGGACCAGGCAGGAGAACTGGGCAGTTCTCTCTAATTTGGAAATTAGCCCTTCTTTGCTCACACATCTTTGGCACACTTTTAGTCTGACTCTTAATCTAGAATGACTAGTATTAAAGCGCTAACCCCCCCACCACCCCGTACCCTGCCCAGCATTGGCAACCATCAGTCTTGAAAGACTATGATATTGTGCTCAACGCTGCATACGAAGCAAGAAAGCCTGGGTTGGATTGTTATGGAGGATGGGCTGTTCCCCAAGCAGCAGATCCCCCCTCTCCACGCCACTGAATTGGTCCAATGGAAAGGCAGAGCCAATACGATTGGATCCAGCTGGCGTCGCAGAGCTGGGCTGAGGACAGGAGCTCACCCTGTCTTGTGGGGCGACCGGGGTCTCGAACCCTGGCCTGCTGGTTAACAGGCACAGCGTCTTAACCACTTGTGCCACCCCTGCACAAATAGAAAGAAAACCAGAAAACCATGTCCATCCAAAGCTTGATTTGGAAATTATCCAAATCCATCCAAAATATTACAAAGCTGACTGGATGAAAGGCAGGAGTGGGCAAAATACAGGGTGATTCAAAATTAATGGGACAAAAAGGCAAGCAACTTTACATCTTTTTGTCCTGTTCATTTTGAATCACCCTGTATATTAGCAGGCCAAGATGGCATCCCAGTGGGCCAACTTCCCCTCCCGCACCCTTTTTTACCTTGGCCTGAGACCCTGATCTTTTGTGGTGTGAAGGGGTCCACTAGGTCCTGGTGTGTTGGGGCTAAGAGGGAAGATGGTGAGTTGGGGCTAAAATGCTGTTAGAGTCAGTCTGTGCCCAGTGCCCAGAACAGCACTGCCTTGAAGCCAAACCAGTGTGTGTTGTTGTCATCTGTTTCAGGAGATAACGCTTGTTGGAACTACGGAAAAACCAAGCTGCCTGCTGGAGCCCCACCTCCACCCCACAGCATTTGCTTGGGGATCACCTCTGCATCAAGCCCTCCAAACAGGACTGGGAGAAGGAATTCAGGGGAATAATAAGACTGAAGCTTCTAAGATGATTCAAGGTTCAGAGAGGGGAGTAACAATTGTGAAAACAACTGTGCGGGTTTTGCTCCCCTTCTCACAAGGTGAAACCCCAGCATCAGCCACTGAAACAGGGCAGAAGGACTGGACTCAGCAGAGGCTGAAGGGAGCATTTGCAGAGTCTCCAGTTCATTGATGGGCTTCCTTGCCACACACCGAGATGATGACCTTGAGATGAGTTCAGAGCAGATCAATTCCTGGAGGACTGTCTTTCACTGGATTCAATCATCCTTCAATCATGTTGTCTGCTTGTGGCCTCCAAAGACCATATGAGTGGCAGGAGAGCTTTCTTCTTTATTTAGTGTATGGCAAATGCATGGACTTGTGATTAACCTCCAGCCACCCAGCCATTTAAGGACAGAGTGGTCTGTCTTGAAAAAAATCAGACACAGGGATGGTGGAAGCTCTCCGTGGACACTTGGACATAATACGATGAATATTTTGTTGAAGAGCACCACAGGCACCCTGAGGGGTAGAGGCAAGACCTCACTTCAACAGTGAGTCCTGGCAGACACCGTGTTGGGTATGGATCCTGTTCAGAGTTGACCAGTACTGGTGATGTAGGTCAGAACCTGGCACCTTTTGTGGAGGGTCCTCTATGGAGCTGCTAGGAGCAAACTTGGAGCAAACTCTATGGAGCAAACTAGGGTGTGATGCTGGTTTGCCTCCTCGTGGTGCGCTCCAGATAGCATGAAAGTGTCAACCAAACAACTGGTAACAATCAGCGGCCAGACTACATTGAAGAATTGGCAGGTGGTGACAGCTGGAAGCCAGACATCACTGCAGAACTCCTGGCTCTCTAAATCCATGGCAATGGCAGGACTGCTGATGGGACGGCTTTTCCAGATAAGGCGGGGGATGGAGAAGACATGGGGGAATTTTTTCAATCCAGCTGGAATTCCCATAGAAGCCACTGCACTCCCTTGCTCAAAAACCCTATTGGTGAGCAGAAGCTGATGGGGAGGGAAGCAAAAATATTTACCTTTAAATCCTCTGAGCCTTAATATTCCACCCCACAGGATGCAATGCAAGTCTCCATGGCATAGCTGCATGGGGAGGGGGGAGAGAAGATTGGGACTGGGCTTTTTTCCTGACAGATAGAGAACCTTCAGTGCAATCCTAAGCATGTCTCTGCAGAAGTAAGTCCTATTGTGTTCAATGGCTTACTCCCAGGAAAGTATGTTTAGGATTGAAGCCTATGTTAGGGAATGGCTCTGTCTGTGTGATTATCAAAAAATATGTTCAATCTCTCTCTCTCTCTCTCTCTCTCTCTCTCTCACACACACACACACACACACACACACACACACACACACACACACACACACACAAAATCACACACAGTGGAGAAGGGGGGAGAAGCCTTCAATAATGACCCTCTAAACTGAGTGCTCCTGAAAACATCCAGACCAACCCCACAACAAAGAGAAATGTTGACTTTGATCCAGAGCAGCAGACCCACCACCAAATGGGACAAATGCTCAAGAAGGAGGATCAGAGAATCATAGACTCCTAGAGTTGGAAGGGACCTAGTAGGTCATCTAGTCCAACCCCCGGCCTGCAGCAGGAGATCCCCCTAGAGCATCCCCAACAGGTGCTGGTGGAGCCTCTGCTTGAAGGTCCCCAGTGAGGGAGAGTCCACCACTCCCTTGGCAATCTCTTCCACTGCTGAAGGAGGAGGAGAAGGATGAGAAGGAGGAGGTGTTAATCTTCAGGCCTAGTTCTTTCAAGGTGGCAGAACAGTGTTTTGGTGCTTCCATATCAGGCAGCACCCTCAGGACTGCATTCTCCTCTATTGCCCCTATACAAATCCAGACTCAGTACGTAGGACATGAGCGTGTCATGGGTCAGGTTCTAGTTGGACGGCCCTCTGACGTTCCTGGTGAGCAGCGACTCTCCTGTTGCCCAGCAGTGCGTTCAGTTGAGGGTGTCTTTGCTGCAGTCGGAAATGTGACAACCACAAGGAGGTTTGCCGTCTGTTTCAGGAGGAAATGAGAGCAAGTCACATTCTCCTGAGATGGGAGCTATTTCTGGAAGTCCTGCAAGTTTACAGGCTTGTTTGGAAGTTCTGCAGCAATGTCAAAAGCATCCCAGATGTCAACCAGCGAAGCTGATGCCACCAGATCCTCCTGATGTCCAGCCTCAGAGACACTTTCTGGTTCAGCTTCTGGCCAGTTTGCTCCAGTAAGTCAGCCCTGAATGGTCCCTTCTTGGCTGTGAGTAGAAATCAATAGCAGATGCTCTGAATGCTGCAGCTGGGCAGGATCTCTGGCACTATCACCAGGAGAATTCTGCTAGTTCTTCCTTGGGCTTTGCAGGGAAACAAAGGTTGACAGGAGGAGGCCTTGCCAGTGCCCACTGCAGGTTATGCCCAAGCCTTGTCATGGCACTCAGGCAGGCACAGCAGCTCTGGGGGGCTGAAGGAAGGGTGAGGAGGCAGGGCAGACCATCTCTTCCTCGGAGCTGGGGGTGCAGTGCGCACACTGTCCTGTGGAAGTGCTGAGTCTTCAAGCAGTAACAGTCCAAAGGAGGCTTTGGTAACAGCACTTCAGCTGCTCAGAGGCTGCACTCACCCCCTTCAAGGGAGGGCAGCCCCTTTGCCCCCAAATAACCCAAAGGACGTAAGTGAAAGGTGGAAGTCTCAGAGGCTGGCTCCGAGTTTCTAAGATCTTCCGTCCCCCCCCCATGCTGCTCTGGGGCAGGTGCCTGCCTGTTTCTGTTACATGGCCTGGAATGGCTGAGGGGCCGACTCCACATCTGGCAGGAATGAAGGTCACACCAGGCAATGCAAAGGGAGTGCTTTTGTCTTCAGATGACATTGTTGTGGCTGCACAGAAGCAACAGCAATAATAATAATGAGAGAGCTACTCCGAGCTCTCACTAGTATCTCACTGGGGCATTCCAGTTCCTCCTTACAAAAAATAAGCTTGTTACTGGTGGCATTTAAAGCCCCCCACAAAAGTTTAGCCTGACTTTTCATGATTCAGCCTCTTTCTTCATCGGGGAATCTGCAACCTTCTATCAGATACAGAGAAGCCTTTGATTTCTGGGATGGATTTAATTTTCCCCACATTACAAACAGCAGTGGCACATCCAGCCGTTCCACTGATCCAACGCTAATGGATGCATCAAAGGCCTTTTTGAAACACGGGCACTCAGAAACCCCCCCCCCCCAACAATCAACCAGGTTTCTCAGCAAAAAATGTTGGGGTCCTTGATGGACTGGCAGAGAAGCCTCACAAATGCATCGGAAGGTGGCGTCTTGCAGTGGAGAAGGGGGGAGAGCCTTCTATAATGACCCAGTTGCCAGTTCTGAAGGCCGGTTTGGGTCGCCTCTCATGGTGGACAAGCCAGAGTCCCTGAAGGGAAGGGCTGCACATGCCTCTCACTTGGTCACTGCACTTTGTGCAAGAGGGATGTTTCAGAAGAGCCCTGCTGGGTCAGGACAAAGGAGGTCCTCCGATCCTCGCTTCCTGTATCTCACACCCGGGGAACACACAAGACAACAAGAGACCTGCGTCCTGGAGCTGTTTCTTGCATCCACAACTTGCCTTGCCCAAGCTCTGCATCCTAATCAGAACATTGGAGAAGCCACCACAACCAGCAGCAGCTCCAGAGCCAGAAAGCCACACATCTTCTTCACAACTGGCCACAAAGACACCTCCAGAAGGCATCTTGCACCTTCCTCCAAATGCCACAAGAAAAGGCCAGGGTGGGGGCATCCTGGGAAAGGTGGCATCATAGCTGGAGGGATGGACTTGCTGGCCAGATCTTGCTCAGCATGTAAAGCTGAAGAAAACCTGATCTAGGTGGGGAGTTGGGTCCTATTGGTCAGATACTAATAGTCAGATCCCATTGCCGAGTGACCTTTCAGAAGAGCTAAGCCCTAGCAGAAGATCCTTGTAAACCTAAATAAGTTCCTCGGAGGGAAACGTGTGCCCAGACTCAGCACCAAATAATCACCGTTAGAGGCTCCACAATTTGTTCCGTTGCAGCATCGATGGTAGTGGTAATACTGGTGGCGGTGATGATTTCAATAATTGCAACACAATAACACCACTTATTTGGACAACACAAGATATTTAGATTTATCAGCCATCTCTTCTTTTGCAGTGACACAATAACGTAGGAACCCTGCCCACCCCCAGCAGCTCCTCACCAAATGAGAAGCCCCCAGACTCCTTGCAGGACTCGGCAAGAATGCAAATTCAACACGATAGCCACGGAGGTGTGCCCTCCTTATGTATCTAAACACAAATGACTGGAATCTCCTTGAGTTACAGAGAAGTGCACAGGAAACTGAGCTGTAGTGGCTCAGCAGTCAAGTCCTGTCTATCTGCTGAGCCTGCCAATCAAAAGCTTGGGCGGCCAAGACTCAGGTACTGCAAGACGGAGTGAGCTCCCCAACACAGGTCCTGCCAACCTAGCAGGCCAGTGCAAGTAGATAAATAGCTAGCCCTTTGGTTGGAAGGTAACAGGTGCAGTGCCTCCGTGCCGGGCTCCCAGTCATGCCAGCCACTTGACCAGGCAAGCATCTTAGCAGAAAGCTGGCTCCAAAGGCCGAGAATCAGAAATGAGCACCACCCCTACAGTCAGGTACAACTTCACAGGAAATTAAACTCTGAGTTCTTACGTGATGAATTAGCTACTTGGTTTCAGCATTTGTGCTTCACCTGCAGGTAGCAAAGAAAGTGTTGCGCAGCCTTTGCTGCTTCTCTGGGAGCTGCAGGTGTGGAAGTATTCATGAACTGGGCACTGCTGGTTCCAGGGCGGAAGTGCTGCTGCTGCTGCTGCTGATGTGTAACTTCCTCGTGGTACCGGATGATGCAAAATGTTCATTTAGCTATTAAATGCACACAGGGCTTGGCGGTTTCCCTTTAAGGGAAGAGAAGGCTCCATTTCCCAGCCACAAACGACCCAGCTGTGCTCTCTTGCTAATGAAGAAAACCCTCACACTACAGGGTAGAGGCTGCAAAATCTGCTTAATCCCAAGATCCCCCAGTGAAAAACATTCCATTCCGATTAAAGAGAGCACTTGATTAATGGGGGACGCGGCACACGTCTCTTATTAATGCTCTTCCTGGCATCGTTGCTGTAAGCCAAGGCAGATGGAGATGGACTCCAGCTCCCGGGCTGGCCGGCCACGCTAGGCACAGGGTGATATTAAGGGAGAGAGGCCTGTGTGAGAGCTGGCTGCCTTCCCTGGACTGGGCATTCCAGGGCAGAGCAACCCTACAATCCAGAGCAACTACGGGAGCACGGAAGAGACATTACGTGCGCCCGTAGTTACTGCACCACTTAGTGAAAACCTATGGAAAATTCATATTACAGTCCAGAGTAACTTGTTCTTACACCAGAGCAAGGACTCCTTGTAGTTACTCTGGATTGCACCCTCAATCTGAGTAGAGGGTGCTGGGGAAGGGAGAGTGGGGCTGTGGCCATGGCCACTTTTGGAAACACTTTCCCCTTTTGACTGGATGGAGAAAGCGGCCCAGGGCATGAGTGGGGGCTGCTGACAACCTTTAGGAAGCATCATGCACTGCATGGTGATTGGGAAGGAAGTAGCAACCTGGCCTTGTCCTGGGACTCCAAGGAATGGGGGGACAGAGAGCAGAGCCTGCTGCAGTGGAGGGAATGGGGGAAGTGATGCAACAGGGCCAGGCGGCAGATCAAGTGGGACTTGCAGAGGCTGCTAATTCCCCCACCAGATACTGAGCACTCAGGGCCTCACATTTCCAAAGAGCACTGTCTGCCCCCCTTTCCTGGTGCATTTCAACCTCTTTTTGTCTGATCTGCAACAACCAGGGCATAACTGGACTTTGCAAGGACAGGAGAATATCAGGCTGACAGTGGGTTTGGTGCAGGCTGGAGGAAAGAGGAGGCACCAGCACTGAGCACCAGGAGACTTCGGAGTAGCAGGAAATATCCTCCCCCCCCCCCCCATCTAATGTGCTTTTCCAGATTGAGGGGATCTGGTGCTTCTTCTGCTTGTGTTGAGAATCACATCCCAAGTAATGATCATGCTTCCAGACCAGTGGTTTTCATCCTTTTTCATCTCATGGCACACCATCAGTTGTTGTCACCATTGACAAGGCACACCATGCTGTTCAAATCCCCAATTTGTCTATTAATAAATGTCCTTCCCCAAATTCCCATGGCCCACCTGAAGACCCTCCATGGCACACCAGTGTGTCCACAGGTTGAAAATCACTATTCTAGACCTTGGGTTTTGAAACTTCGTATTAGGAAATGTGGAAATTTAAGCTAGGAAGCTTATCAAGCATGTCCTTGATGAGAAGATTCACAATGGCAGCCAAATATCTTTCACAAGTATCTTTTTGGTCTCATCCACCAAAACAAATTGCCCATTACAGTGCTGGTAACAGGTGGTCACAGAATGGTGGTCACAGAATGGTGGGTACGGTCTGGACCTCTCCATTGCCCATGGGGGCCTGACATGCCCAGTGATACATGTTAGTGGACATACGAGGAAGATAACACTTCAGAGGCCAGCCTGTGTGCAAAGTCCTGCTCTGGACCAAAACATAAGTTTGGCATTTACAGTAAATCTTCAAAAAGGTGAGGAAAGCCATTCCAGTTCCATCTCTCCTAGAAGGTGATAACACTACCTTTATCTCCACGATGTTCATAGAATCATAGCGCTGGAAGGGACCTGGTAGGTCATCTAGTCCAACCCCCTGCCTGTTCGTCTTGAGCTTCTCTGACAGATGCTTGCTGAGCTTCTGCTTGAGGATCCCCACTCCCTTGGCATCTGTTCTGCTGCCAAACTGCCTTCATTGTCAGGAATTTATTTCCTGATATCCAGCCAGAATCTCTTTTCTGGGCATTTGTACCTGGTGGTTCTAGTTCTCCATTGGTTTATCACTTGACCATGGCAGAATCCCAATGTGTGAAGGGTCATCCCTGCAGGGGGGAAACCACAGCTGAATTGGACTGCTTTTGGGAGGGGGGCTTCCAGACTGGCCCCTGTTCAAAGTATGTCCAGTTGCATTGGTGTTCCCACAGCTGCTTCTTCTCCGGCACCAGAATGCCGGAGCTGCTGCCGATTAACCACCGATTAAGCCGAGTGCGCAGTGGCCGGCACTGCAAGCACTGGGGAGAACGGACACGCCGTCTGCATAATCTGTTCTTCTCTGTTGTCACATCCCATCAAGTAAATGTGAATTGATTTCAATCACTGCTAATGCCTGGCGTGTTTTTGTATTTTATGCTTAAGGCACACAATAACTGGCAATTCATGTTGTGCGGGGAGGGAGGGGCTTTTTTGGAGATGCTCCATCAGCCCCTCTGCGCAGCCACATTCATTAGCAAATAACAATGCCGGAGCTGCAACCAAAATGCTCACTCTGGGTAAATAACAGGCTTCTTTTGAAATATTACATGCCCGCTAGTAAATGACACATTTTAACAACTAGAGATGCACAGGGGGGGCCTGGAAGGGCTCTGGAGAAACAACATTAGGCAGGCAGTGCTGGGCTTTCAATTATATGCTTATTTCAAGAACCCGGGGCTTAGAAAAACATGCATCCCAGTCCACAAGCCCCAGTGGAGTCACAAAGCTGTACTGAATCCACTCAGTTGCAGGTCCCACTGAAATGTGTTGCACACCTACACCCCCCCAGGGGACTTAGGCTGGCACCTAATGTGCGCTGGCCTCCCCACGTAGCCCATGACTCCACAGAGTTGGTGCAGAAAGAGGATGTGCTGGCCCTTCATCGCAGGTCTTGCCAGAGAGCTGTCTTTGGAGGAAGGATACTTTCCCAGTCCCTGCTTGCAAAGAGTTTCTGAGCGTCAGATCTAGCAGAGGGGAACAGCTTGACCGTGCAACGGCATCTGCATCCTGAAGGCTCCTCAACAGGAGGCTTTGCATCCACCCCATCCCTGCATCGCTTGTGCTGAGTGGGAGGAAGGCAGGCAAGCAAAAAGCAGCTGGCACAGCCCCCCTCCTTGGCCTTCACCTCCTGCTCAAGTTCTTTATATGGCTCCTGCCACTCAAGCAGCCTCCACCTTGGGAAACCTTCTGCTTCAGATCCAGCCCTGCATTGGTGCTGCCGGGATGACTGAGGAGAGTTCTGGGGAAAAACCCAGAATGAACAAGAAGGAGAACCAAACAGCAGAGATGTTGGGAAAAGCTTCCCAAGGTAAATATATCCAGGATAAAAGAACTATGAGACCAGTTCCAAGACCCAGGAGGGCACACAAAATAAGAACATCATTGGGGCAAACCCCTCCTGCTCCTGCAGCTGCTGCGATCTGGTCTGGCTCCAAACCAAAGCTCTGCTCCTGCCCAACAGTGTGCAGAATTGTGTGCAGCTGCAGCCATCTTCCCATGACTTGGTTCTCCTCCTTCCCCGGCCTTTTTCCAAGCAAGTTTCCAAGCCCAGCTCAGTCCAACCCGCACCAGAAATAACTGGCCTCTCCCTTCAGATTTGGTTCAACCGACCAGTCATCATAAGTTTCCTTTCCATCTAGAACAGAATAATTTATTTGTATCTCACCTTTTTCCTGGAGGTCTCAAGAACAAAACTGAAACTGACTCAAATGTCCATCTTTCTCCTGAACCAGTGATGGGATTCAAAGAAGGGAAGAAGCAGGTCTCTGCCCACCTGGCAGCTATTTTTCAACTTTATGTGTCCTATATCTCCTTAACCAGTTCCATAGAGTAGGTGCAACCCTGCTGGAGCCCATCACTGTCCTGAACATGCAATTTGCAACCAAAGACAAAGTCAACGTGGACGGAACAGTTGTGTTTCTCCACAACATCCTGAAAGAGTGACACCACAATTTGGAAGTTTAATCCCAGGCTTGGGAGTCGGGACTCCCCTCGGGACTCCCAAGGCCTGGCCGCAAGAACTCCTCCATTCAGACTTCTAATTCCAACTCCTCAAACACCCCCATCCGGTCCTCATTGTGCCTTCAGACATTTTTACTGCTAAGTCCAACCAGATCCCTCTTTCTAGTTTTACACCAAGTTTCAAAACAACAAAAAAGTGACTTCTGGTGTGTTTCTGAGAGCTGAGCCTCGCCTCCCCCTCAGTCGCTGCCATGTGCTGCTGCTGACAGAGCACGTGCTGCATGCTGTGGGGATTGTGGGGATACCAGACGGCCCAGGAGTGGCAAGTCAATCCCCTTGGCTCTTTCGCTGCTACTAGTTTCAGCAGTTGCTTGCGGCCAGATCCAGACCAGGAAAGGGAAACGGGATGATTTGGGATCTTCGGGGTGCAGTGTAGCCGGAGATGTCTGGATCTGCATGTTCCCCAAGGCACACAAGCAAATACTCCTTGGGGGAGGAGGCCAGTCCCTGCATGTCCCCCACTTGGTAGTCATCCAGATATACCTGGTTTCCAACATCTGAGCCGAGCAGCACCCAATACCTTTCATCCCATCCCACTTCATTTCGACTCTTCCATGCACAACTGAGGACACAACTTCTCTGCTGTTTCTGATTGATGGATGTGACGTTCTCTCCCCCACACCCTTCTCTGATGAGATGTGAATAATCATTATCCAGAGTCATTATCCATCCTCCTTCCCCACACTTTCTTCTCTGTCTCTAAGTGTCAGTGGCTATTTTTACCCAGGCTTCTTCTTCTATTTCTGACTTCTGATGCCACACCGATCTTCCCACAAATCTTGGGAAATGAAAGGTGGAAGGCAAGGCTGGTCCACAGAGCAAAACCTGCAGATCTGAACCCATGCTCTGCACCTGTTCCCTTGAACCCCTCGGCCTGTTGCTACCTCTTGAAGGTACCACCGGAGCAGAGGCCAGGAAGGGATGAAGAAAGGCAACCTGAAGAGGTGGACAACCTCTAAAGTGGGGCACCTGGATGCAGGTGTCATATGTGCTCCCAGAAGCATCTGGTGGGCCACAGTGTGATAAAGGAAGCTGAACTAGATGGGCCTTTGGTCTGATCCAGTGGACATAAGAACTCATAGAATCATTGCACCATAGAGTTGGAGGGTACCTAATAGGTCATCCAGTCCAACCCCCTACCTGTAGCAGGAAATGCTTTAGTAGCACTCAGGCCTTTCAGCCCAGGACCCTCTCGGCAAACTTATTAGGATCTGACTTCACTGTGATGCCAGACCCCCACCATGTCTACTTGGAAGTAAGTCCCATTGTGTTCAGTGAGAGTTACTCCCAGGAAAATCCAAGATGGCAGATCCCACCCTTTCGCAACCCCACTGATCCAAGGTTGCAATCCCCCACAGAGTCCTGACTGACCCCCATTTTGAGTACTACTATTGTAGGGCATCTCCAACAAGTGGCTTTTTGTTATCCCTGGCCAGCCGCAGCTCATACTGAGTTTTAGCATTCCTGACCCCCTCCCTACAAAACCAGGCTCTTGGTCTGTACTCCTCTCGGGTAATCTTTCCAGTCTTCCATTGCCTTTCTGTGCCTTATTTACCATCAGCTCATCACCAAGTTTCTTATGGAGCCATCATGGTTTTTGATGCTCCCCCTTTCTTTTTCGTAGGAATTGTTCCTGACTGTGCTTGTAGAAGTTGCTTCTCTTGAGCCCCTTTCCCCATCGGTTCATCGTCCCAGGGGATCCTGCCTCTCATTCCTCCTCACTTGTTGAAATCAGCCTTCCTGAAATCCAATGTGCAGGTTTCACTGCGCATTCCTTTTATTTCTCCGGGTTCCTGAGTTCCTCAACCAGTTCCTCCTTCTTGGTTATTTGAGCAGACCTTTCCTTCCATTCGAGAAAAGACAATGTGATTATGGTGCAGGATTGCACCAAAACTCTCACTGCTGCCCGGTTTTGCTCTTTTCCCTGCCAAACCCCTTCTCTCCATTCTTCATGTGTCAAGTTCTGGAGCTGTTTGCTCTGATCTGCTCTGTTGCACAAAGCTTGGCCTGTTCACTTTGCACTGTTGCTAGAAAAATATCATTTTAATTATTCTAGTTTTTTATTTATTTTTCTTCAGTCCCAGGAAGAAAAGGGTTTGAAATGCATTAAGACTGAGATTCCACCACTTTGTCTGATGTACAAAAATAGATGCATAAAAGCAACCATAAAAGATGCAGAAGATGAGGCCGAAGCACAATTTTGCAGAGTTCAAACCTGATGAAATGAATGGGAAGCAGCAGCAGCAGCAGCAGCAGCAGCAGCAGTTCAAACCTCAACAAATCCAAAGAAGCTGCCAGCCCAGGAACCAGCTGATGCCACCATTTAGCTGAGTCAAGAGATGGGAATTTCAGGACAGGCCCAGAAAACCCCTCCCTACACAACAGCTGGAATCAATGCTGACAAAGGAAAAATAAAAGAAGAGGGTTTCTAATATGGAAAGTGTCCTGGCTGGAATAAAATGCTTTTTGCCTGCCATTTTCCCACCATCTCTGGAGAGCATTTTCCAGAGATGGGCACCACCGCATTCCCCTTTTGGAGAGAAGATTTCATTTTCATTTTCATTGGAGAGAAGGATTTTCATTCCTACTGATTGCAGGGATCTTCCGGCCATGAAAGCCTCCGTCTGAGTGTCAGAGTCCGGTTCTTGTTCCTACAGCAGGCTGGACTCCACTTACCCAGTGCACAGTCAGTCTCAGCCTTATTTGGAGCAACTGTCCTGCCTTTGCCATGCTTTTGCCCGGGTTGGTTCGTAGCCTGGTTCTTTGCCCGTCCTGCTTCTCAAATGAGGCTGGCACTCTGGCCTCCAAACCCCAATTTTCCAGTAAGCATTGGCCCTCCCCACTTGGAAAGGGAAGGGGAAGATGTACGCATGCCTGATCTGGGGAAGGATCACCCACCGCCTAGAAGACACATTCCTTCCTGACACCTCAGTTGTGAAGTGGACCAGAGCCACAGATGCCTCCTCCTTTCCCCTCCAGCCAGCCATCCTGAGCCTGGGCAGGGCCTCATGACAGCAGCTTAGGCATCTTGTGGCTGCCCGTCCACCCCATTGCTGCAGTTCTTGTCAGAGAGGCAAGAGCCCATCTGTGCCAGTTCACCACTCTCAAAATAAAGTGGTGCAGAAAAAGCTCCTAAATTTGCAGCCTGCACGGAGGTAGTTTGGTGATCGCAGCTGGAGGACAAGACAGGCAAGATCAGTTCAAGGGCAGGAGGGGAAGGATCTCTGGGACACCAGCACCCACCCAGATCCTATCAGTCTGTCTCCACCCCAAGCCACCCCCTGGGGTTTCTCAGTCTTACTGCAGCTGAATAGCTCCTGTAGGTCCATTGGGAAGCTTTGGAGGCCAGGCAAGGAAAAAAAAGGCTTAAGTCTCTTGCCTGGTCACCCCCATCCAATGGTATGCAGTGCGGGCTCAGCTAACAGCACTGGCAGGGGATAGGATTGAGAAACATAGGGCACAATCCAGAGTAACTACAGGGAGTCCTTGCTCCAGTGTAAGAACAATTTACTCTGGATTGCAATATGAATTTCCCATAGGTTTTCACTAGGTGGTGCTGTAAATACTGGTGCACGTAATGTCTCTTATGTGCTCCTGTAGTTACTCTGGATTGTCGGGATAGTTTCCAAACTTGAGAGAGTAATTTCAAACCATAACTGACTCCTCCACCAAACCCTCAAAACTTGAAAAGCAATTATTTGTCCATGAAATTGGATTTTCCTGTGGGGACGCCGGGTAGTATTTTGAAAATACTTTGGCACCCCTTGAAATGGCACAATTCAGATGGAAGAGCAAACCCTGCCCAATTCTGGTGCTGATCCTCTTAGCCGGTGCTGAGACTGGTCTGTCGTCAGGTGGCATGAAGGAAGGAGGGATGCTTGAGAAATAAAATCCACTCTCCATGTAGGGAGTGTGAGGACTGCGGGATTAAAGGACAGGGCCAGGAAGAGCCGACTTCAAACCCTGCTCAGCTACGCGGCTCCTCAGGTGATCTTAAAGTGGTTCCTCACTGTCTCCAATCCTAACCTGACTCCCAGTTAAAACTGGTTAAGGGGAGAGAACCCTCTCTGCACATAGAACCCCATGGGTGGGTCTGCCATAAATCCTAGAAAACCGGGATATAAAGCAAAACCAAACAGTCCTGGTTTGGGGGGATCGTGTTCGCATACTGGCAAGTTTGACAGGAGGCCCTGTCCTGGTTTTCTGGAAGAGAATTATGGCAACCCTAGCCATGGGGGAAGACTAGGATGGAGGAGTAAATAAATGGGGGGGGGGGTCACAGCTTGGCAACCAGCTTGAGAGTGCAGTCCCATTCTCTTCCCCCAGGCACCGCCAGCCACAGGCAGTGCCAGTGCAGGGCCCGTAGGGTTGGGCTCCCTCCCCGTGCCAGGTTTCTTTCAGCCATACTGTGGCACTGACTGGAATGTCTGCTCTTGTCTTTGGCATCTTGTTTATATAACTTCCAAACTGGTAGTGAGTGGGATCATTTTATGTAACTGTGAAAGAAATATTTTAAAAGGGAGCCAGTCAACCTCCAGCCCTGCAACAACCCAAAGAGAGGCTTCAGTTGAAAAAACAAGGTCGGGCTCTTCCCCCTACTTGTGGCTGTGCAGGAGGCATGATTTTGGTGGGAGTGGAAAGCCCTCCCCTGGCAGGTCTGCCAGGCCATGGAAGGCTGTCCCGCTTGCTCTGCGGTCTGTGAGACGTGTCCTCACATCGAGGTGCAGCTGGAGAAGTTGGAGGCCAGAGCACCAAGAAGCCTCAATTGTGGGGCGAAGGAGCAGATTCTCCGGTCCAAGAAAAGGATTTTTCCAGAAATCCGGAAAGCCCAGCAGCAGGACAGTGGGGTGGGGGCAGGCCCCCCGCAGGGCACGGCTGAGCTGACCCTTCCAAGAGCGGAGATCTGGCCGCTTTTAGCACGGCCATTATCTCTGGTCTGTCAAAGGCCCTCCTTTCAGCTGCACGTCCTCTGCAGCCCCCAAGGATCAGAGGATGAAAGCTCAGACCAAGCTCAGCGGCTGCAACACAGTCAAGGAAGCTCCATCATTTTCTCTTCTCCCTCCAGAGACTCCCTTTTGATTCTCAAAGGAAGCTGAAAGCCTTTCCTTTGTGAAGGGGTCTCATTATCCCCTGCGAGGATTCCCGAGACAAAACAACCGCCGTTCTGCCATTTGAGTGAGCCGCTTCCTTTAGATTAAAGGCAATTGGGGAGCACAGGAAAGGCTCCATTTCTTTTTTAAAAAGCATCTCTATCAGGATCTGAAGCCGGCCAGTGATCATTAAACCTCAACAGATAGGAGGGCAAAGCTGGACGGAGCTGGACCGGGACCAAAGGCTGCTGAGCAAACTCCACAGTCAGGGAATTCGAGGGAGGGTCTGCTAAGAGACAGGGTGACCAGAACCACAGAAGAGGACAAGGCCCTTCCAGAAATGGAGGACACCCAGGACAGATGCCTTTGAAAAGGCAAGGAACAGCAAGTGGAATGGAACTGAGGCCACTGAATCAGCAGCTGCTGAGTAGCAAACCCTGGCTAGGGAAAGAGTCTGGTTTCTGTTCTGGTATTTAGAGGGGAGCAGTGAAGATGTAGGCAGCTTACAATGGCCTTTCCTTAGGGGTTTTTAGCAGGGATATTTGCTTGTTGCCCCAGAGTCAGGTTGTATTATTTTTTAGTATTATTTTTTAGGTTGTATTATTTTATAGGGTCTCTTCGAGCCGGCTTAGCCCTTATTGTTCTCCTTGACAATGCCCTACAAAGATAAGGGTGAAATGCTGGCTTTAGATTCTAGAATTGATGGATGTGGCCTCCAACCCCAGAATGAATATTTCTTTTGATGGCTCATATATTTTGCTTTCATGTGGTTGTTTTAATCACTAGATTTCTCATTAAATTTAAAACTGTTACCAACAATTCATTACATCTCATTCACAAGAAGGCTCCATGCTGCCTGCCCACAAGGAAAAGGAGGACAATGAAAACAATTTTCAGAACGCAAGGCTAAAAAAGAGGACATGTCCTGGAAAGAGAGGACATGGTTAGCCTGCTCATGGATTAGGAACAGGTTGAGGAAACAGTGTAAAGGGATTATTGGTCAGCACAAAAAGCGTTGTTATTCTGAACTGAGCTTAAATGTCAGCCTGTTTAACTTGAGGGACTGTGGGTGGCACAAGCAGTTAAGACGCTGTGCCTGTTAACCAGCAGGCCAGGGTTCGATTCCCGGGTCGGCCCCACAAGACAGGGTGAGCTCCTGTCCTTAGCCCAGCTCTGCGACGCAGCTGGATCCCATCGTATTGGCTCTGCCTTTCCATTGGAGTAATTCAGTGGCGTGGAGAGGGGGGTTTGCTGCTTGGGGAACAGCCCATCCTCCATAACAATCCAACCCAGGCTTTCATGCTTTGCATGCAGCGTATGCAGCGCTGAGCACGATACCAGAGTCTTCCAAGACTGACCGAGGCCTACTTTTGTGAGAGATAAAGAGTGAATACATTTTTGTTGCTGAATCACTCTGCTTCTAAAAAAACCCCACAAGTAGCCTAGTTAGGAAGAGAAGCTCAAGTACATGATATGCACAAGAACTGGAACTGATCCTTCCAGGATGAACTAATCTGTTCTCAATGAACCGTAATTTTGATGAAATATTAAAATATGCTATGCAGATCTGTTTATTTTCTTAAGGTTCGGGTAAATTTCTTAATGCCTGACTGACTGCCATATATATTTTATTGATACAGAATAGATAAAAAACAATTAATAAAAGATTAGTACATATAAAGGATTCAGAAAACTCCCCCCCCCCCCCCCAGCAACAAATATATAAGTGGATTAGTGGATGTAATTGCCAGGAGGAGGAGGAAGATTTAGGTGCAGGGACTTTAACAACTGAGACCACAAGACAATTTAACAACTTGAGATTTTATTTGTTCAGAGAAAACAATCAACCCACAATTAACAACAGAGATGAAAAACTGGAAGCCAAACTAAAAAAGAAAGAGAAGGAAATTTTATTAAAGCCAACAAGATTTTTAAGAAGTTAGAATAATGAGATGACACTTAGGAAGCTGAGCTGAAAAGATCAGAAAGTACGGCTGCAACCCTAAGACACTTTCCTGGCAGGAAGGCCTATTGAACACAATTGGGCTTACTTTTGAGTAGACATGGTTAGGATTGTGCTCTTGGAATTTGAAGCCAGACTAGAGGAGAGAGCAGCCATCTGATATTCCAGCACTTCGTTTCAAAAGAAGTGGCTGCGGAGCAAGGAGCAAACTGGGCCTGGGGTGAGGAGGTTTCCTGGTTTGATCTCCTTGCAGCCCAAGGACTCTCCAGAGTCATCTCCAGCACCATAACCCAAAGGCATCTCTGCTTCAGCCCTGAGCCTTCCTTATGGCCACAGCCATACCCTACCACAGGGAGAACCACAGCTTTCATTAAATGGATCTTTGTCAGTAGTGATGTCTGTTCTTAACAGTATTCAGCAATTTCAGTTCTCCAGAACAACAGGAGCCGGAGTGCAACTCTGTTCTACATACTCTGTTTCTACAGGAGCCTGAATACAACTCACAGCAGAGCCAAGGAAGGGGGGAGCAGGGGCTGAGCACCCCTGAGTGGCCACTGCAGGGAGGAGAAAGTCCATTCCAGGACTCCTTACCTAAGACTTGTTTCTCGGTTTCTCTTTCTGCCGCTGGAATGGATCCCTCTGTAATCCTGTTATCTCCCAGTCCTAGACTGGACTCTGAGTCCATTTGTATCCGTCCTAATTTAATTGCTGGCATAGATTTTTTTAAAAACAGATAATGGGGTTTTAACTGGACTGTTAAAGACATCTCCATTTAATGAATTGCTTGTTGAACTCACCAATTGCTTGAAGCACCGCCCGTGTCCTGGGTTTGGGGAGAAACAAGACTGAGTGACCCCGCACCCCCCCCCCAAATAAAGACACCAGACAGTGCTGTGGATCTTAACTAAGCCCATTTATTTAAATTATACAAGCAGCAGGGCAAAGGGGGGGTGCCTGGGATGAACCCCCACCCCAAGCGTGCAGGTGTCTAGCAGGGGAAAGTCCTAGCCATCTACCACCCCTTGGTTCTCGTCGGGCAAACCACCTGACTCGAGGCGGCCTTTAGCCAATCGGCAAAGGCAACCAGTGTACGTCACCCCCAAGAAGGTCAAGGCAGCTGGTAGTTCAGCTGGCAGCTCAGACCTTGCCACACCTCCCGATACCAGCCCTGGGACTAGACAGCCCGACCTTCCAGAGCCAGGCAAGCATCATGGAATGGACTGACTTGCTGCCTTGGATGGCCACCAGAGATAGCCTTACCCACCCAATCCCTCACACCATAAAGGGCTGACAGCCTTTGCTTGTCATCCCTTGCTCCGCCATAAAACCCTAAAGCCCAGCTGCAATGCCTGGTGGTACAGTCCTTAGTTGGTAAATGAACCTCGTAAGAGTGAAAGAGGGCAGGACAGTCTCCCTGGATGTCAGTCCCCCTGGATGTAACACTCCTGCCCCTTGCAGTGACAAATCTCCCAGGTATGCACTGAATCCGCCCCACCACATCCCATTTACAAAAACTGCAGGATCAGCAAATCTGGCCAATATGCAAACTCTGCAGGCAGGAATGAGAGATCTCCGCTGGGCTGAAGCCTCAAGGACCTATTTGTCCTCTAGTGCAGGTTGTGAATGCCTTGCTGGCAACCAGTACCTGGGGCGGTGGGTGATGCTCCTGGAACCTCCCCAACATGGCCATGATATGACTTCATAACCTGCCTTTTCCCGCTAAAGAGCTGTCAATAGAGCTTCCCTTAGATTGCGCTGCGACCTGAAGCCGCTTCCTGGTCCAGAGACGAGTGAAGGACGAGGACTTGAGCAGTGAGAAATGACAGGTGAGCCCGTGAGCAGAAACAAGGACTGACCACACAATGTGCCCAACATCCTCTCAGGGGCAAAACAGGGAAACCAGCAAGGAGTCCCAGCAGCAGAGCCAACGGGCCTCGGCTTCCCAGAAGATCCCTGAGAGGGGACAGGGATGCCCCAAAGTGGTCACCAGACATGCAATCTGCCAAGGAAAACAGATATTAGCAAACTAGCGCCCCAACCTCCGCTCATGGGCAGGAAAAGGGAAACCAACCTGGAGTCCCAAGTGACAGAGCCACTGAGGCTCTCAAGGTAACCAGAGGATCCCTGAGGGGAACGGGATACTCCAACATAAGTTAGGAGCACCTTTGGAGGCTGGCCCAATGCCCGCACTGGGCAACTTAAGCAGGAGCACCACACTGGGTGGCCCAAATGCCCCTTGGCCAGGAAGCTGGAAACCCACTTGAATGGCCTGTATGCCCACCCTGGGCAATTAGTTTCATGCCCCTGGGCAGATTATAGTTACATGTCTGCATGGGTCCCACTGAAGGAGCACTTAACGGCCCCCAGAGCCAGTTATAGTTCCAGGCCCCCTTGGACATGTATATATAATAATTACAGGCCCACTCGAGGCAGAGAGATTCAAGGTACTCAGGGCACTTACAGGACCAATACAGACACAGCCCCCCATGGGGCACAGACAGCTGCAGACCCCCTCCCAGGTCAAGTACACATGCAGGCCTTCTTGTGCTAAATGCCATGGAAGTCCCCTCATGGCAAAGCCATGACCTCAGGGCAATTCCTACTTACGGCCCAACTCAGGACAAGCATCAGCCCTGCTTGGGCAAATGATGAAATCCCTGCTTGGAGCAATAATAACTGGCAGCCCATTCACAGCCTCTGGTCAAATGAACTCTCACCAGCGCCCGCCGCTTATATGCTGCATACCGTGTGCCACGTCTTAATCTTGTCACTCACGGCTGTACTCCTGACGGCCAAATCTAGAGAGGGGATGTCTGGATAGCGATCAGCACCTGGTTATGGCTAACTTTGCCCCATCCCCTTCAGTTTGTTTGGCTAATGCCCAGACAATGTGTGCCTCAGAGAGTAAATGGTAATGGTACTTTCTACCCCTCCTTCTACCCAAAGGACTCAAGGCAGCCAACAATAGCAAGTTACTGCTCTGTTGCTGCACAATCTCTAGGCGGAACCCAGTCCAAAACTGTGGCAGGTGAAGGTGAGACTCAGTTGAGGCAGCGCTGGAAGAGGAGAGGTCCAGCTCCTTGAAACTGGCCAGTTGTGGGGAATGGAGAAGCAGGGCTGCCTGCTGGAGACCCCGTCTGGAACACTTCAGACATTCCCGAGGTGATGTTAGGGCCCACAAGCCATTCAACACAGTGGGGACTGTTCCCCAACCATGCCAAGGCAGAGGCCTGGGGCCAGGTCACCTTGTTGCGGAACAAGAGCCAGGGCAGCTCCCAACTGGCTCCCAGCAGAGGTTCAATAAAGGAGAAGTTTTAGGACGTGGTTGGGAGCTGCAGGAGCAGAGCCTGGAAAGGGTGCCCGGAAAGGGTGCCTGGAGTCTCCCTGAGTTCCCCCCAAGTGTTCCCCTGAGGAGAAAGAGAGGGGCAGGGAGGGAGAGCAGGGGTTCTGCTTGAGTCTCCTCCAGGCTTCTCCTTCCCCTTTGCAGCCCTGTGGAAGAAGGAGCTTCCCTCCCTTCCGCCTGCCTCTCCCTCATGTCTGTCCCTGTTGCTCAACCCCCCAATAGCTATGCCACTGCAAGGCATCCCTCTCAGATGCCTTGATCTCTGTGGAACAGAGGAGCCAGCCAGAGGAAGGGGGCGAAAGGTACTGGGGGCTGGATCCCTTGCAGTGGCATAGCTATGGGGGGTAGAGCAACCGGGAGAGACATGAGGGACAGGGAGAAGCAGGGGCAGGAGGGAGGGAGGCTCTGTTTGGGCAGCAGTTCCTTGCGCAGGTGGTCTGGTGGAGTCACAAAAAGTAGCCGGACAGAACCAAAGAACTAAAGAACAGTCACTGGCACCTCCTGGCAGGCCTTGCTTCTCTGCTGTCAACGGCACCAGGTTTTTTGGGCCAAACTGCAGGCCAAAGTGCAGCACGCGTAGTGCCATCCTGCCCCAAAGTGGGAAGGAGCAGCTCCAACCACTGCAGCAGCAGTTCCACACTCTGGGAAAAAACGCAGGAGGGTCGGTTGGGACGTGGCTGTAGCTGAGAGCATGACAGTGTGCGGTCAGCAGACGGGTCTGTGGCAGACCAAATCCCACCCGTCAACATGAGACCACCCAGCGCTGGTGGAGCCAACCTAGTGCAGGGAGCGCAGTTGCGTCAGGCAAAAAGCTTTGGGGGGAAACGCAGCTGCCAAATCTGTGGAAAATGCAGCATGAAAGAACAACACCATCGCATTAAAGAGAATTTAATTCAGAGCACAAGGAAACAAATCAGTCTGAAATACCTCATTCTATCAAGTGTTATGGCAAGTCATTCAGAAAATGACAGCAACTGCCTCAGGAAATAAAAAAGGGTTTTCCCTAATTCAGAACTGTCCTATGAAACTGGGGTTGCAATCCTATCCACACATTTCCTGGGAGTAAGCTCCCTTGACTACAATGGGACCTTCTTCTGAGTAGATAAGCATAAGATTGGGCTCCGAGGCTGCAATCCTGATCTCCGGTTAGGCCAGCCATAAGTCCTGGCACAAGTTCTGGGGTAACCTATGATGTCGCAAAAGTGTCACAAGGCATTTCCTTATCCTGCGGGGTTAGACCAGGGCAGAGACACGTGCCGGCCTTCCAGCCTGCCCCCCTGCCCCCCCCCAGGGAACGGGAGAGAGATGTGCTGGCCTAAATTGGTCTGAGTGGCAGCCTCCTTGTTCCGAGAGCCGATGAGATGTTATGATGACACATCATGGAACCAATAAGGTCCCATTTCCATGCATCATAATACAATTAGAACTGATTTCCATTTCAAATTTGAATAAAAGGTACATAAATGAATCTTATGTACTGTAACTTCCATATGAAATTCCCATAAATGAGATGGAACTTATGAAGGAAGGAGCTCAAATAAGTTCATAAGTCCTTTCAAACACAGAGAGAGGAGGTGTATGTAGCCTCCTTCTGAAAACCCTCTGGGATGGGGAGGGCAGAGCTCCCCTTCCCTATGGAGGATTATAGGGCTTGCCTAGAGACTGCATGGAGAGGGCTTGTCGTGGGCCACATGGCTTCACCACTGAGGTCTGGCTTGCCTCCTTGAAGACGGGGAATCCTGAGCGAGGTCCCTCTTCGCTACTGGAACGAGCACCACAGAGGCACTGAACAGGGTCCATCCTCTTTCTCAGTCCATCTTATGTCAGGAAATCTGGAACACTGCAGTCTTTGCAATGTAGGTTAGCTATTGACTGCCATGTCAGGTACCCTCAAGAACCCGCTGTCACCCCCAGAGATGTGGTGCAATGTGAACGGATGACCCCCAAACCTAGAAGGCAGAAGAACACACAGAAAATGAAAACAGTGTAATGAAAACTTCAAGGCAGGAAAAATACAAATGGAAACAAATCTGCATGTTATATGAGGGAAGTCTGCACATCACAGCAAACTTCTCCACTTGGCAGCAACAACCAACAGTCAGAACCGATTCAGGGAAAAGTTGACCCTCCAAACGCTTTGTGAAATAAAACAGTCTTCAGCCTCTGCCAAAAGACATCTTAAGTTTTCAAACATGTTCAAGGGCAGCTCCTATGCCAGGGAGAGCTTCAGGTCAGCCAGACTTCTGGATTGTCTCACCCAGTGGTTCCCTGGCCCCGGCAAGCCACGCGGGAGGCGTGGTGGCTCCCTGCAGAACCCTTTGGACCACCAGTCCCGGGACCCCAGAAGAGTTTCCCAAATGCTCTCTGAGCCTTCCCTTCCAGTAAGGGGCAGAAGCAGCAGAAAACAGCACTTGGAACTTAGGACCATCAGAACCATCCGCCTATTATTTATTTATTTATTTATTTAAGGAATTTGTATCCCGCCTTTCTTCCCCCACAGGGGGGAACTCAAGGCGGCCAAACAATTAAAGAACAATAAAACACCACTAAAATTACGTATGGTAATAAATAGAGATAAAAACACATTAAAATGTAATTAAAATACAATTAGATTAAAGCTAAAAACGTAGACTAAAAATGATAAAACAGAAAAGATAAAAAAGATAAAAGCCCCCCAACCTCTGCCCCATTTAAAAAGCTTTTTTAAAATAAAAGGTTTTAAGGCTCCGCCTGAAGCTCTGTGTTGAGGGAGCTTTCCTCAGTTCTAAGGGGAGGGAGTTCCAAAGCCGGGGTGCCACCACCGAGGAGGCCCTGTCTCTGGCCGCCACACCTCTCACGTCTCTTAGTGGCGGCACAGTCAGAAGGGCCCCCTCAGATGACCTTAGGTGACGGGTCGGATTGTACAGGAGAAGGCGGTCCCTCTGATACCCTGGACCCAAGCCGTTTAGGGCTTTAAAGGTCAGGACCAGCACTTTGAATTCAGCCCGGAAACGAATGGGCAGCCAGTGTAGTCGCTGAAGCAGTGGCCCCACAGAGTCAAACCAACGAGCCCCAGCAATCACACGAGCCTAGGACAGAAGGTCTCCACTGAGCAAGCAGATCTGCCTCTGGGCTCCTCCCTGCCCCAAGTACTTGGTCATAGTCAACATGCACCTTCCGCCTCTCCTGTGGCTATCACGGACCCTTCAGTCCATGGCCTCAGCTGCTCACAGGAACACAGCTGTGTCCTTTGTGCTCCCCCACCTGGAATGACTCCAAAGAGGTGAGGCTCCTTCCAAGACTGACTGCTTTACCCCTCCGGTCTAGGGTTGCCATATGTCCCTGAAATCCAGGACTGTCGGGGGGGGGGGTTGCATTCACACACTGGCAAATTTGACAGGAAGGGCCTGTCCCCTTCTGTAGAAGAGAATTATAACAACCCTACCTTGGTCCAAAGTAAGGAAAGAAAAATATCCACAAAGAAAAATCTCATTGATCTGCCCCCCAACTTTGCCACTCAGTGCCTCACGACTGCCTGGCATTCCTGGGCCTTGCCAGTCCAGACTTCTGCGGTGCTGTCAGGTGTTCTCTATCCAGATCTGCCCAGCAGGATGCTAAGAATGTTCTTCTTTTTCCTTCCAGAATAAGATGAGAGGAGTCCTTGACCCCCCCCCCCCCCCGCCTTGGCAGGGCTGCCTCTTTCCTCAGCCTGGGCTCCTGCTGTGAAGAGCACTTTGAGGATGGCTCCTATGCAGGCCGGCTTCCTCCTGACTCCGGCTTCATCTCCTCCTTTGTTGCCTGTCCCAGTTTTTGCCCCGTTCCTCTGAGGTCCAGCAGGCTCCTTGCTCGCTGTTCTTCATTATAAATCTCCATCAGTGCTGCCGTTTCACGGTGTAAGTCAGACCTACCCCTGCACAACCCAAAAAACACAGGTGGGTTTCTCATTTTCCCCCAGCCTTTATTATCCCTGATCCTCTCAATATTCCAGAATTGCAAGAAAGAACCCAATGCTTGTTGCTCCCTCCCAGAGCATCCTTTGGCAACTGGCAACTTCCAGCGCAGCACTCGGGGTCTCCTGCCTGTTGACTGGTGTCAAAGGGGGCATCAAATAATAGAGGGAATCGGCAAAATGAAACAAGCCTTCATCCAAGTATCTCTCCTTTTGAACGGAGTTCCAGCTGGAGACACTCCTGCCAGTGCGGCTTTGAAGTGTCTCATGGCACCAGACAATCACTGGGTGATCACAGATGGAAGGGAAAATCTTCTTTAAGGACAGATCAGTCCAGCAGCCCTCAAGCAGCCTCTCTCTCTCTCTCTCTCTCTCTCTCTCTCTCTCTCTCTCTCTCTAGCAGCATCTCTCCAGAGGAACAAAGCAAAGCATTTGACAAGGTCCCACATGACATCTTAATTGGGAAGTTGGAAAAATATGGGCTCGACAAGGCAGTTGTTAGGTGGATCTGCAACTGGCTCGATGGCCACCCTCAAAGGGTTTCAGTAAATGGTTCTGCATCAGCCTGCAGGTCGGTTTCAAGAGGGGTGCCCCAGGCTCTGTCTCTGTGGGGAGCCCCAGGGTCCTCTTTAACATTTTCATCAATGACTTGGAGGAAGGGATACGGGGAAGCCTGATCAAATTTGCTTCTCTCATACCATGAACTGAGGATGGATCAGAGAGGAAGTGTGGATGAAAGGAAAGATGGAGGGCAGAGTCCTGGGGCACGGTTTCCAAACCTGCTCTGATCTGGCTCCCTTCTTTGCCAAGCCTGGATTTGGGAGGAGCAGGGCTGGTACATGACCAGGCAAGAGGAAGAGCATTTGATGCGTCCCTCGGAGACAAGGGGGTCTTGGAAAAGGGGGCCGGCTATGATGTGAAGGGAAGGGCAAAATCCTTCCTCTTCCCTGGCGGATGAGCTCTGCAGCTGTGCAAGCCCTCAAGTCCCCTCCCCACTGACCACAGTGGAACAAAATCCATTTCCCCATAAGGAAGAACTGCCGTCTTCACCCTCACCGTCTTTTTCAAGGACGTTCTCCTTCTTAACGCTAGTTCTTTGTAGTCCAAAGTCTTACTGTCTCTGTGTGTGTGTTTATTGTTGTACACTTTTGCATATCTTCAGATGGCTGAACACTTTTTCCTTCTCTAAACAATGTATCTTGTATCTTCTTCTCTCTGTTCTTTTTCTAAAACAATGCAATTCTCAAGAGTAATTCTTGATTGTGCTTTTCTCCCCCGAGATAGTTTTTTTAAAGAACAGCCTAATGTTCCTTTTTGGTATTTCTGCTGTGAAAGAACGTCGTCATTTAATCTCTCTCACGTTAAGGAAAATCCCCACACAATTCGGTTAAGACCAAAAGTCGCTGATTCAATATGCGTCTATTTTATTTTCTTACTAGCGAAAAGTGTACCCGCGTCGCAGGAGTAACATTTCCCCATACACCATCCCCCCATGGCGCAACCTCCCCCATGCACAACTTCCCCCCATGTGCAACATCCCCCGTGCGCAACACCCCATGTGCAACTTCCCCATACGCAAATTCCCCCATGCACAACATCCCCCATGCGCATCTCCCCCCCCCATGCACATCATCCCCTATGCGGAACTCCCCCATGCGCATCATCCCCCATGCGCAACTTTCCCCATGCGCAACTTTCCCCCATGTGCATCATCACCATGTGCAACCTCCCCCATGTGCAACCTCCCCCATGCGCAACTTTCCCACATGCACAACTTTCCCCAATGCACAACATCCCCCATGCGCATCTTCCCCCCCCCCTCATGCACATCATCCCCTATGCGGAACTCCCCCATGCGCATCATCCCCCATGCGCAACTTCCCCCATGCGCAACTTTCCCCCATGTGCATCATCACCATGTGCAACCTCCCCCATGTGCAACCTCCCCCATGCGCAACTTTCCCACATGCACAACTTTCCCCAATGCACAACATCCCCCCATGCGCAACTTTCCCCATGCGCATCATCCCCTATGTGCAACTTCTCACATGCGCACCATCCCCCATGCGCAACTTTCCCACATGCGCAACTTTCCCATGCGCAACTTTCCCATATGTGCAACCTCCTGCCATGCGCATCATCCCCCATGCGCAACACCCCCCATGTGCAACCCTCCTCCATGTGCAACCTTCCTCCATGTGTAGCCTTCCCCCATGCGCATCATCTCCCATGCGCATCTTCCCCCATGCGCAACTTTCCCACATGCGCAACTTCCCCATGCACAACTTTCCCATATGCGCAACTTTCCCCCATGTGCAACCTCCCGCCATGCGCATCATCCCCATGTGCAACTTTCCCATATGTGCAACTTTCCCCCATGCGCATCATCCCTCATGCGCAACCTCCCCCATGCACAACCTCCCTCCATGTGCAACCTCCTGCCATGCGCATCATCCCCCATGTGCAGATTTCCCACATGCGGAACTTTCCCCCATGCAGAACATCCCTCATGCACAACTTTCCCACATGCGCAACTTTCCTCCATGCGCATCATCCCCCATGCGCAACTTCCTCTCATGCGCAGCATCCTCACCAGCACCACCTCTTCCTCCGAACACCATCCCCCAGTGCACCAGGGTCTGAGCACCCAATTGGCTGGATGTGGTTCAGTCTCCCATGTTAAGTATAGGACAGAAACACGTTGCCCCCTTTTCAGCCCCTGAAGGGTTAATTTCTCCAGAGGGTTCTTGGTGGGAGTTCAGGTGACAGAAGGAACTCCCAGAATTCCATGCTTCAGGCCCAGCAGTTGGGGCGGAATGTTGCTGAGTCAGCAATTCTCAATGCAAAGTATAGGGAGGAAAACGCGTTGCGACCCTTTTCACCCCCTTCCCGTTGGAATTTCCGAAAACCGGTTCTTAGAGCACCCCTCCGTCACGGAAGGAACACCCACCCCAAATTTCACACTTCTAGGCCCAGCGGTTTTGGCAGGGCGGTGATGAGTGAGTCAGTGAGTCAGTGAGTCAGTGACTTTTCTCTTTTATATATATAGATTCAACTCAGTGGTATCCAAAACATCCTTGCAGTGATGATCACAGACTGGAAGGAAAAGCAGAACTCCTGGCAGAGATCCAGATACCAACAGGTAGCTGAGAAAGCATCTGTGTCTAAACCTTGAGGACTAACGTTCTCTGTGTCAGAAATAGTATTTCATTCCAAGCTTTCTTTGCTTCCAAACAACAATTTTCTCACCTTATTTTTAATTTTTGGTTGGTAATGACTGATCATTCCATTTCTTTAATGAGGAATTAATTAAGGTAAATGCCAGATTCTGGTAATAAAAAAAGTGATTCGTAAGAAATTGAGGCTTGAATAAGAAAAGATGCTTCTTCAAACCATGGAATTCAATCCACCAAATGGCCACTAATTCAGCTGGCTTAAAAAAAGTTAGCCAAGACCACCAAATAGTGATCAGCCATTCTAGCCAACTGGCATATGGAGGTATTTCTGAGTGTGTGAAGCTGGAGACAAGTAGGAGGCAAGTCACATCATCTTGGGAGCTTCCCAGTTGCATTGCGCTGAGGCCTGCAGGAGAGCAAGTGGACTTGCCAAATTCCTGCTCAGAATGCAAATTCCTGTCTTCTTCTGGCCAAGGACATCTCAAACCAACAGCAAAGCATGCAAGTGAGGCAGCACTGGAAGGGACCACAGCGGCTTGGAGAATGAGACCTTTCCAACTTGTGCGGGGCTTGGCAAAAAGGTGTGCTTGGATTCCAGGCCAGCACTGGAGAGGGGGCTGCACCCTCAGGCCAGGCAGTCGGGCCCCCCAGAGCCTTTCCTGGGCTTTGTCAGGCTTGCCTTTCTTTCCGTCAGCCTAATCAGAGTGTCGGAGGCCTTGAGAGTGGGAAGCCTGTTTTGGGGAGGGCGCAAGGCAGATGTTTGCTGTCACGCGCAGAATCCAATCTGGCCTTGAAGCCTCTTTTAAGGGTGTTCCAGAGTTTTGGGCTCCCACTGCGATGAAGCCTGAGAGTCTGGAAAAGCTTTGCCTCACATGCTGTAAAGAGGCAGGGTGTGGGGGCCGTCTCACCCTGCAGGGTCTGGCTCAGTGTTGGGCTGCAGCAGGTTCGCACCTACTCCGTAGAACCAGATGTTAACCAGAGAGAGGACAGAGAAAGTTTCAGAGTAGCCATTTAAAAGTGGCTGCCAGATGGGCAGAGAACCGGTTGTTCATCTCTTTGATTCCCATCACTGGTTTGGCTCTCAGCTTCTACGGCAGCCACCGCGTGCCAAGCTTTGTGTGACTGCACTGGTCAGTCCAGGACAGCGCATGGCTTCATAAAGTGAAGCTTCCTCATACTGAGGTCAGGTCCAGTCTTGGTCCTTCTTGTCTAACGTTACCTTCTTAGCCTCACTGTGGTTTCTCTAGGACCCCAGAGGTGCTGATGCCACCAAACCTGCCAACTCCAGGCTCAGAGCAGGACCTCTAGCCTGGGCCACATGTCTCCCTCCTGCTGCATTGCTCTCTTCCTGCTCCCGGCCTCCACACAGTGGCCTCTGGAGTGCAGCCCTCCTGCCCTCCACGTCCATATGTTTTCCTGACAGGTCAGCTGCTGCTTGAGGAACTTGCCCGGACCTCCTGCATGTCTTCGACTGAGTCACCAGCTGCTTGCCTTTCTGACGTCACCCCTGCCCACCCGCTGCCTGCCCTTATTGGTAGTCCTCATGTGGGTGTCCCCAAAACTGACAGGCTTGACAGGAAGGGTTAGCCAGGCTCTTTCATGTCCATCCTCCCCCCATAATTCTGGCTCCACTGTTGAGCGGGAGACCAGAAAGACCTTGCAGCTGGACTCCAGCTCGCTGGGTGATGCTGTCCTTTAAGGAGGCTCATCTGAAACTCTTTGATGGATGCTTCCCCCCCAACCAGCCTGCTTGGGGAACTTGGCTGCCCCAGAATTGTCTCCCCAAGAGACCCTCCATAGCCCCCCTCTGCCCAGTCCTCCATACTTTCCATCATACACCAGCAGGCGGTAAGCTACAGTCCACCTTGGAGCAGATCTCCTACAAGTCCACGCACACACACTGTGGGAGCAGCCCCACCTCTCTGACACACACACAGCAGCCACCCTCACACTTGCTCACTTCTGCAGAGTCCTCACAACCTCTGGTGGTCGTCAACCACCTCCTTGCAAGGGGCATCTGTGGCATGGAGCCTGTTCTTCCTCTCCTGGACCTCCACGATCAGGACACATGCTGGGCACCACTGGCACTCTCCACTCCAGCCAGGAGAGATATGCCGACACAGTTCAGCACAGACTTTTGTCAAACTTTTCCTGAACGTGACAGGGAGGTGAAGAAAGTTCCTCCAGCCTCAGGTACAGAATAGAAACGGGCACTTCAGCTACCAGGTGCCAGCTCCACAGGATAAAGAAAAACAGGCAGCACTTCAGTCTTAAGGTGGAGACGGGAAAAGAAGCTGCACATGGCCAGGAAACAAATGCGCTTCAGTCTCAGCATCTTCACTGGTAGCACAGCAAGGACCAGAGTCAAAGGTCCTGGGCACAAATGCAAGACTTGCCCGGGAAGCCTTCCAGTCTCCCTGACACATGTCCTTGGCACCCTGTGCAGAGTTCACTCCCAAAATCCTCCCCCTCCCAAGTTCCCCAAAATTCCTGTCATCCAAGCCAAAATTCCTACCCAGTCAAAAAAGTAGGACACCCCACAAAATGTAGGACAAAATGTAGCCAGGAGTTATCCCAACATCCCTACCCTGAGAAGGTTGCCAAATTTACCCCCAGCCCTGCTCCTCTGCTTTGACAACAGCTGGATGAAAAGCCCAAAACCTGAACAGCTCAAGCCGTTGCTATGAATTGCATGCTTTTTTGTGCAAAGTGGATCCGTCTACAAAGACACAGGAGCAGAGGAGGCTGGAGTTTCCCTGGTCAGTTGGCAACCTTGCTTTAAAAACATTTTAAACTCCACTTGCAAGGCTCCCTCCTTCCTCTGCTCTGCTCTCCAGCAGCCTCAGCTCCCTCCTCCCTTCCTTTGCACAGCAAGCACTTTCCTCCCCAGGTCCTTTTCTCTGCAGGGACTGCAAGCTCACTGCAGGCAGAGCCATTTTCACAACTATTTGGGAAGGGCTACTTAGAGCCCCTTTTAGAGGCTGACTTGGGCTGCAAAATGGGAATCTGGTGCGATGCATGCTGGGAAACGTAGCTCTTCCACAGGCTCAGGCTGGGTTCTTCAGTGTCCAGTTGCTCCTCTACAGCCTGCCCTGCAAAAGTTGGAGAGACCCCGAGAATGGAGAAGGCAACTGTGTAAACCTGAAGGCTGTTCCGTCTGTTTCTTGACCAGGACTTGCTGATAATACCTGTGGAAGGAGCATTTCACTGGGTGAACCAAAAGGCTTTCAAGTGGCAAATGCCTGAGGAACCATAGCCATGAAGCAAGAAAATAAATGCAAGCGTCCTCATGATGCCACTGAAGCAATTGCAGACTGGCAGGGACACCCACTGCCAGCCACCCCTAAGTGCACCCAGGCAGAGCCACCCTGTACAAAAAGCATTACACAAGAAGCTCATGCTGGAAGCGCAGACCAGACAGGAGGCAAGGATCCATCCATAGTCTTTGGCAGGAGATCTGCTCCACTGATCCTGCCAACACCAGAGGAGACATCAAAGCACCTGAGGAGGTCATGTGCTATTCCATGCACCTCATTAAGAAACACAGTGACCCTCTAAATCCAAGGAATTGAGAGAAAAGCAGCCAAAGATGAGAAAGAGGAATTGATGGGAAGCTTTAGATTCAGTGCAGGCAGTCCTGACAGCCCAGATCAGGTACCACCCACGACCCCCTCCCAGAGTGGTATGTCAAAGTCCAACTATGAGGCATTGGGTCGGATGGCACCAGGCTGGAACCCGAGTTTGCCAGCCAGGGGGTGCTGGAGCCAGAGACTATGAGAAGACTTTGAGAAGCTCCAGAAATGAAGATTATGACTAGTTATTATTCACAGTTCAGTATTTATATACTGCTTTTCCACAAAAAGTATGCAGAGCAGTTTGGTGAGCTGGTTCATCAAGCAAAACTGTGACTTTCTGCCCTCTCCAGACGTCCTGAGCCAGACAGCCTGGGCAAGGCAGCTTCTGCTTCTGCACATGGAAGCAGGCACTGTGCAGAACCCCAGGACTCAGAAACCACGTGTGTCTTCAGTCCCCTTCGCAGATTCATCACATGGTGGACACAGCCCATTAAGGGCCACTCACGTGGACAAAAAGTGGTGCCACCCTGCTGGGCAGCCAATAATATCTGGCTACGGGATGCCAGTACTGAAGGCAGCAGAAGTCAGGGGAGAGCAAGAGCAAGTCTGCAAGCAGTGTGGTCCTCTGATCAGCAGAAGAGTCTCCTGCTGGCTCAGGCCAAAGGCGGCCGTCCAGTCCAGCTTCTTGGGCCTTGCACTGGCCCAGCAGGCGCCATAAGTGCATTCAAAGAGAGTGGAAAAGGGAGTGCCAGAGTACGCACAAACTCAGTTGGTGGTTTTCACTCACTCTTAGTCATGACTGGTGCACCCACATCCCTGGACCAGATGAATCTGTATTTCTCCCCCTTGGTGCATAAATACCTCTGGCACAGTCATGGGTTATATTGGTCACGGGTTGCATATTTCAAGTCCTCAAGCCCAGGGGTCTCCAGACCAGCCCTGGAGTAGCCCATAGCAACTTTTATCCAACTTCTATTTAAGCCACCCAGGGCCCCCTAAGTGTCCATGGCCCACTACACTGAACAGAGGGTATTTCGAGGGTCTGGGTAGATGTGTGCAACCCCCTGGTACTCATCATGACTTTTCAAGCCATAAATATATCATTTTCTGGTTTTCCCAAGAAAAGAACATTTTGAAGGCCTTAGAAGGCTTTCTTAGGGTCAAGGAGGCATCCCTGATCTTCAATACACAGTCTGGGTATTTCCTGTGATGTGCTAGTTCTAAGGGCTGTGGGTGGCGCAAGCAGTTAAGACACTGTGCCTGTTAACCAGCAGGCCAGGGTTCGAGACCCAGGTCGGCCGCACAAGACAGGGTGAGCTCCTGTCTTAGCCCAGCTCTGTGACGCAGCTGGATCCAATGGTATGGGCTCTGCCTTTCCATTGGACTCATTCAGTGGCGTGGAGAGGGGGATCTGCTGCTTGGGTAACAGCCTCTCCTCCATAACAGTCCAACCCAGGCCTTCGTGCTTCATATGCAGTGTATGCAGCACAGAGCACGATACCAGAGTCTTCCAAGACTGATGGAGGCCTGCTTTTTTAGTCATGGGCAAATACTCTGGGATGTCTTGGACTACTTTGTCTTCTCATGCAGCCATGGTGGCATTTCTGCTGTGAGTCTGTCCAGAGCCTGTCCTCTGCTGTATGTGCCTAGAAAGAGCCATGCAGGCAGCCAAAGAAACATGCCATGCTGGGTGAATGGCCTTGACTGCCAAAAGCGCACGGGGGAAGATTTGGCACCCTTGACTCCCCCTTGCTCCCCCAGCGCCTTTCCTCCAGTACTTTTCCACTGCTCTGTTGAGTATATGTTTAATTGTGGAAAGCAATTTGTCAGAAGTGTCTTGATTTATTCCAGTTGCCCTCATTCTAGCCTCTTCCCACTTGGAAAGAAAGGAGCGCATGTAATTGCCTCTCCGTCCCTTCACACGCGCTGGCAGCCTCAGATAGACGCTGGAGAACTGCAAAGAGAATCAGGTCCTAAGCTGAGCGGATGTTTTGTCTGCACCGCCAGTCAGCGCAGGAAATTTGCCTCAGCTTGCAGGGCCGCCCCTCACCTGGAAGCCCCTTTGGCTTGCTGCCATTGGGACTGACAACACTGGGTCGACCTGGAGGGGACACGGGGTCCTCTGCCCTGTGGTCACCACCCATCCCGCCTTCCTCTTATGGCCCCCTGCCTGCACCAAGCAATATGCCACTGACAGTGAAAATGGATGATACAGGGATTCATTGGAGCCAGCCAGGGCTCAGTCCCGCAGCCTGGTGGTTTCCCCCACACCGTTCCCATACAACAAGGAGTCTACACAATGCTGCTTTCTGTTTCAGGAGCTTTTCTGAACCAGGGACCCTCCTGAGTCTTGCTCCAGCACCTCCATCACTCTGCAAAGCAGCCACTTCCAAGCAGGAGTTTTATGTTTGCTTTTGTTTGTTTGTTCCTTCGTTCATTCCTTGGAGAATCCTGAAGTTCTTCCAGAGCTTACTGGGGGCTTCCAGATCAGAACGGCCATCACAAAAGATACTTGGCCCACCCCAACATGTGCAGCTGCAGGAGGATTGGGGGGCCAGGAGGAAAGCTGAGTGTCTCACTGCCTGTGGACCTTCAAGCAGCGCTGGCCAGCCAGCCTTGCTGAGAACCAGGCCGAAAGCAAGCCCAGGCTGTGAGCACTGCTCTCGGTTTGGATGGAGTTCAGATGCACCCCAAATGTGTTGGGTCACTGGTGAACCAGGCAGCAAGCCAGCCCTGGGGAGCAAGTCAGGCAGGAAGGAAGGAGGTCTGTGGGTCAGAGCCAAGCCAGTATCAAGGTGCCTCCATCCATCTGGGTGATCCACAAATCCTACTGCCCCTCGTCCTCTTTATTGCTGGGGGGTCTTACTCGAGAGCAAGACACACACGGGGTCTGCTGTCTCCCTGCTGTACCCCTTGAATGTCAGTACATGCCAGCAATCTTGAGCTGCTCTTTTGGTTTTGGTTGCCAAATCTCTCCTGAAGCTGACCTCCACCTTCTGTGAGTGAGTCCCCTGGACTTCCATTCACCCTGACGGGTGTCTCTGCTTCCAGCCCCCCCTCCCCGTGCCCTGTGCCAAGCTCAAATCTCACATTGTTATTTTCTGCTGGCATTTCTTATCTGTCCAGATAGATCCATCTGCATTCAGTTCTTGTTCCTCTCTTTGCTGCCACCCAGTTTAGCAGAGCTAATTTTGGGCTGCTCCGGCCAGATTGCATTTCAAGAGAGGAGTTTGGCAACAGAGGGGGAAGGAGAATCGAGAAACCCAAACTGCTGTTAGGATCTTGCAGGATCCGCTCCAGGCATGTGGATGCAAGAAGAAATGCCAGGCTGCACCAACTACTCATGAGTTGACGTGAGAAAAAGTGCCCGATTGGATCTCCATGCCATGCATGGAGTGCTCAATGCACTTCAGTCCTGCCTTCAGTCCTGACTTTGTCCTACATTTCAGTGTTCCTGATGCCACCCCTGCCTGACTAGGGTGCCTACAAGACATGCTGCTTTGTGGCATTGATGGCACATCTCGGGTGAAGAATTCTGGACATGCAGGGACTCCTTTCCTCAGGCCTGAAGTAGACCTCCTGGTTGGAGGCAGTTATTGCAGGGAGAAGTGAGGAGCCGGTCGGCGATCCCAGCCCACTTCCTGAACCTGCATCCAGCCTTAGGCTGAAAGGAGGTAAATGCTGCCATTTGGGCTCATGGCACACACTGAACAGGCTTCGAGTCCTGGGTGAAAGAACTGTTTTGCATCACTGCATTGGGGGGATCAGACTGGAGTGAGGTCCCTGTGAACCCATTACTAGCTCATTTAAATAATAAATGAGGTTCGAAGAATGCCTGCCACAGGAAGAAACCTTTTTCCTTCAGAAACATGTCACTGGATGTTTCTGGCCATCCAGACTGCTATTTTCTGCACCTCAAAAGTAATTAAATGTGTTGATATTTGGGGCATGGAAAAGAAATAAATTCAGAAAAGGTGAGAGGCCTGGAGGGGGAGCTTCGTTCTAATTAACGTGAGGTTAAGAAAGCCCGTTCTGAACTTGTCTGCTTTCATTCCCCAGTTAATGCCTGCGCTGATCCCGGCTGTCTCCGTCCATTCAGAAAACGGTTTTTCTCCAGCCGGGAAGGTGTCAGCTAAACCAATTGTGGGAAGCAATTCCAGCAGCTGCTGACATGACATCTTCCTTTGGGAACCTCACAAAGGGCCCAAATCAGCCACCCCTTTCCTGAAAGGAAGCACTTGGAAGCACACCTGAAAGGGTTGCATGGCCTGGATGAGCCCCACGGATGAGTTGCCTGAAACACACAGCATCTTCTCCCTCTTACTTTCCCCAGATATAGTTGGTGCTGATGCTTCACCTTAGGCAGACCTGTCTGGGTTTCAGGTGAAAAGCTGTGCGTATTCCAAGCACGGCCTTTTCGCAGGGACACCATTAAGAATGCATCCTCCTCCTGCAACCCCTTTCCCCTCTTTCTTACTGTGCAAAAGATACACCTTTAAACCGCTACCATGAGGTACCTCACTTTGTGGTGTCCTTCTGCGCATCGACAGCATGTCATTGACTGACAGTGCCCGGAAAATACCCTCTTGGAGTAGCAACCAAGAGATCCTTTCCAGGAAACGCTATCAAGGCCAGGGGCAAATGGGACCTGGATGCCAATTTTGCCGATAGCCGAAATGGATTGTTTTTCAGTCCCGTTTATTTCATCAGCCAAAGAAGTTCTCTGACAACTTGACTCAGTCTTTATAGAAGGTTTGATGGTTTAAAAATGCCTCTCAGGTGACATCCCATAATTTACACTGCCATTTAAAGAAAGGATCATTTTTCTCTTAAAGAAAAACCATAGCAATTATCTGATCTTTTCTGAGATTTGGGAGTTCTACTCATAAGGCGGCTTAAGTGACAGTGACGGAACTGACGCCCCCTGCGCTCTGCCTCCTCTCCCACCAGCCCTCCCCTCGCTCACACATCCCCCTGTTCACCGTCCCCAGCAGCCATTCTCCAAAAGAGGTGCTGGGGAAGACGCGCCCGCAGGGGGAACGGTTGCGCTGCTTCTGGGCAAGCAGCAGAGAACATGAATGGGCTTTGGGAAACCTGCCCCCTTCCCACGTCCAGGTCCTCCAACTCTCCTCTGAGAGTTTTACCGGCATTTTATTGGATGTTCACCTCTCATCAAACTCTTTCCCCACCAGGAAGACATGCAGGTGAGGGGAAGGGAAGCCAAGCAGCAGAAGTGACAGGTTCACAAGGAAACATCCTCAGCCCAGGGGTCAGAATTCCATGCTCACAGATGCACCAGGCACCAAACGGCCAGGCAAATGGCTCACCTCCAGAGGAGACCGGAGCCAAAGGGAAGAAGCGAGAAGAGAAAGGTTCTGCCCAGGCCTCTGGTGGGAAGCCCTCTATTCTTGGCTCTCTTCCTCTGGGGTGCATTTTTCCACCACAACCACAGCCATGTGATGCTGCCTGTCCCCGGGTGGCACGAGGTCGGTGCCCAGGACATGTGCCAGCCTCACTGGAGTTAGGATTGTGCTGTCAGTGCTTGGAAAGGATGGGCTGCTGGTTCATTGAAACCATGTGTTGGAATGAGCTGGAACGGAAGCTGAATTCTGCTTATGGCGATGTGGAGCCACAGATGAGATGCTAATTGGAAAGGTCTGTTCACCAAACACTCGGGTGGAAAAAACCCTGGTGGGAGGACCATCTTTCCCTCTTCTGTGGCATTTGTTCTATGACAGCCAAGCCGTTTCCAGAAACCCTGGGTGGGCAGATGTTTCATAGCAGTTCTGGTCTCAGCTCACTTGCTAATGAGCTCTCCTCCCATCCACACCTTTCCCCAGGACTTGGATCAGGCTGTTTGCCCTTGTTCCAGCCTGAGATGCTTCCCCTCGGCCTCTGTGCAGGCTAAGCGCATGGACTCATTCCAGAGGGAGCCTTGTCAGCAGAGGACCATTTCAAAGCCTGAATTAATCATGGAAGCCAGACAGACGCTGCCTTGTCAGAGGCGGAACCGGACCAGAATCTCTGGACTTCCTCCAATGAATCGGAGCAGGGAACGTTTTTCCTCAGTGGTCCAGGCTTGCAAACACTTTTGTGCACCCAAAACCTCAAGCAAATGTTGCATTAGGACCGTTTGATCTGTGAGATTCACATCCATTCCTGAAGAGAAGTGAGCTTTCCTGTCTGTTGCTGCACACGTGAATTTGATATGTTGCTGCAAACACTCTGTGTGTATATGTGTGGAGGAGGGAGAGAGAGGGGGGTTTGCCAGGGTTTCACTACGTTTGCAGACTGTGGCTTGGCTTGTTAAGAGTGCAATCCGAACCAGTTTAGGCCAGTGCAATACACTGGTCTCTCTTCTGTGATACCCCCAGGCCACCCCAGGACTTGTGCTTGGACATGTGCTGGCCTAACTGGGGATTAGGATTGCAGCCTAAGTCTAGTGATTAGTTCTGCACCTCTTTTGAGGTCTCTGATGAACTAAGGGTGGTGTGGGGAGTTGGTGTGTGCCCGTGCTGTATCCTAAAGCCCCCAGGAGTGGGCAGGCGGGCCCGACAGCACTTTGGAGACACCCCCAGGTCAGCACAGGACTTATGGCAGGGCTTATGCTCCATCCTAATTGTATTTTAGGATTGCAGCCAAAATTATAATATTCAAATAGCCTCCACTGACTGAGAAATATTGTATGTTTACTAAGTCCCTAATAAGAACATCAGCCCAAAGCCCACCTAGTCCAGCATCCTGGATCTCCCAGCAGCCCACCAGATGCCTCAGGGAGCAGAGCTGACACCTGCATCCAGGTGGGCCCTGCATCTGGCATTGTGAGGTTGCCCACATCCACATCTCGCTTCGCACACCTACACACACCCCCCTCGTGGCCTGTGACCTTGATGGTTCTTTCCTCTAGGAATCTGTCCAGTCCCTTCTTCAGGGCATTGAAGTTAGAGGCCATCCTGAAAGAGCACAGCTCCAAACTTCATATACACAGATTTTGTATTCACAGGTTTGACTCAACACAAACGGCCACTGCAAAGGAGAAGGAAAGTTCTGGTCCCTGCAGAAGGTTTTCAAAAGGTGTCCCTTTAAAATCACATGTTAAAAAACAACTTTTCTTCCTGTTGCAGAGACACTCAGACAAGCTCTCGTTCTTCTCTTCCGCCAAACCAGGCAAAGGCTTTTCTCATTGCTGACTGTCTTTCTACAACAGGAAGAAAAGCAGTTTTTAAAACAACTGCAAAGGGACACAATTTTTTATTTTAAACTGCTTTTATTTTTGGTAACATCAGGGAGTCCTGGAATGAAAATCCTGCAGAAACTGTTACCAAAAGGCCTTTAGAATAGTTAAGGGAATTAGCTATTGCCCTCTTGGATATATATAAGGACCGCAAGGCAGGACTCTGAAGACAGCTTCATGCAGAGGGGATACCCTCAGTAGAAAGAGAACAACAAGGAACTTATCACAAAGAAACAGACTTTACTGTTATAAGGCATAAAGTAAAATTACATATACAGTGGCACCTCACGTAAAGTATGTTTCACGTAACAAACAAAAACTTCTCTAGGATTCTGCTTCACGTAAAGAACACATTCGTTGGCAGTTGGGGCAGACGCGCTGGCCGCAGCCTGTTTTAAAAGCGTCAGGGCTGCCGAGCGCACCTGCCCGTAGCGAAAGCAAGACTTCCATGCTGTTCCTCCTGTGGCCGGAGGGAGAGAAGAGCATGGAGAAGAGGGAAGCAGCTCAGGGCAGCCAGAAGGGAGCAGGAGAGAGAGGCTCAGGAGGAAGAGAAAGTGGGGAGACACTCTGAAAGTGTCTTGGATTGCAGCCTCCTAACCATGTCTACCCAGAAGTAAGCCCCATTGTGTTAAATGGGGCTTACTTCCAGGAAAGTGTCTTTAGGACTGCAGCCTTAGTAGACTTCATAAGATCCTGCACATTGAATGCATGTTTTGAATTCAATCCCAGTGTTCTGTCATCATTTTTACATCCAGTTAATATTTTTATATGAATATTTTGGGGGTTGTGGAACCAATCGTCTGAGTTTCCACTATTTCCTATAGGAAAATCCGCTTCACGTAAAGAATGTTTCACGTAAAGAACATGCCTCTGGAACGAATTAAATTTGTTACGTGAGGCGCCACTGTATTCAGTACCATGAAATGAAGTGTTCCTGTTCCTTGAACAGTGTGTGCCAAAGGAAGAAGGGAGGCAAAGAAAGGAGGGGGGAGAGGGAGGGAGGGGGCTGGGAAAGAAAGATGGGGGGAGCAATATCTACCATCTTCATGCCATGCCATCCAGGAAAAAGGAGGAAGAAGAAGAGGATGCAGGATCATTTTATGACCTAGGTCCCATGCAGTGATGGGCTTCAAAGAAATTAAGAACCGGTTCTCTGCCCATCTGGCAGCCACTTTTAAATGGCTATTTTCAAACTTTATATGTCCTCTCTCTTGTTAAGAACCGGTTCTATAGCGTAGGTGCGAACCTGCTGCTGCCCACCACTGGTCCCATGGTACCATATGGCTGCAGGAAGATGGGAGTTAAGAAAGGAGAATGGAATGCAGGATTACTCAGGTGTAGGCCAGAAAGGTTGTCTTGAGAAGTGAGGGGGAAATGAAGGACTTTGTACATCATATTCATAATATAATAATGAATAAAAAGTCTAAGATGAGAGCTTTTCTCTTAACAATACCCAAGCACAACCTTATTCCTTTAGAAGCAGTGGAGGAGCAAGAGACCTGGAAGTGGCTCTTTCAGTCCATGTCCCCCTGTTTTCCACCTGCAGTGGATTTTTTAATCCTAGAGAATAACAGGGAACAACCTGTACATGCCGTTCTTGAGGCAAAAGCCCACAAATCAGTCAGCTCTGGATTGCATGCAGTAGGTGCTTCGTAATGGAGATGATGACATTGTCGGCCTTACAACCTGCCATTTTCCGGCTGCCATCCAGGGAATCTGGCAACGGGACTCTTCCAATAAACGGCTCTTGGAAGCATTTTGTTGTGCAAATGTCGGCCAGATGCTTCAGAGGTCCTTCTCCGTCTTCTGTGCCAGCTCCAAATTTGGCTGCTGGTGCCAGTATTTTCAGTTGTGCTGCATAACCATAGGAGAAGCAATAAGGAGCTTTTCAAATATTCAGAGGCTGGGCTGCTCTGGGGTTGTGCTGTGTCTTCCAGGTCCCTGATGTATTTGGCATCAATGGAAGCTGTGAGTGTTATGCAACGGCCTCCTGGGACGGAGTTCTCTGTGGTCTCTTTCATCACCGAAGGCACTTTGTGTTCTCGGCATGGCCTGGAACGCATCCGGCAGGAGCAGGCAAAACTCCACCAGATTCTGCAGAAGGGCTTGAAGAAGAGAGGACCGCAGGATCCCGGAGCTGGAAAAGGAGGCACACGGGCCTTGGGTGCATAGGCAGGACATTGCAAGCGGATCCACCTAGTGGGTCAGGCTTCCTGGGCTGCCTCCCACTTTTCACAACACCCAAAGTCTCTAGTTTCTGGTGATCTATTCTCCAAAACAGGATCCAGTCTCACAGCCAACCCTTCGCCTTCACTGCTGCCACCTGGAAATATCTTTCCTGTTGTGGGGCCTTTTTATGTGGTCATCTTGAGAACAGCCCCAGTCATTAGGAAGAATGGCCAGTCTGCTGAGCATTTGCCGTCGAAAAGGAGCCAGCTGAAGCACGGCTCTTCTTTCTTTCAGCCTGGCTAATAGTGTTATCAAACGTAGTCTGCTGGCTCTGCTGCACTTGTTCTTATGGAAGGAAAATAGAGATTCTTATAGAAGTGAGACACTAATTGGGTGGCCTAATTCCCGAGGCCGGAGTCCAAGGGAATGGAGAGGAAGATGAAGACTCCTCCCAGTCACCAGGTGACACTTGCTGGGTTGCTGAGTGTCAGTTCTAAGCTGCAACCAAACTGCAAGAGACGGGCATCACACAGCACCACACAGCATCAGCACAGGGTCATCGGCCCAGAGTTGGGCATGTTGGCCATCACAACACGTGACAGAATCATTCCTCATCTGGCACAGGCTCAACATGCAGAGCAGGTAGATGTGGCCTTGAAGGAAACAGCAAAACTGGTCACCAGATGTTTAAAAGCAACACCACTACAAAAAGTGTGCTATCCAGCTGGTTTCCCTCCCCTAAATTCCATCAGGGCAACACAGAAAGAATGGGTTAAAGCAGTGGTCAGGGAACAGGGGTAAATTACCCCAAGTGGGGTAAAAATGAAAATCCTCGGGGTAATGGACAGGGCACTGGGGACGACTTTGAGCCAGCCATGGTTTTGCACAGCTAAGTATGAGCACTGTAGGAACACATCCTACATTTTGTCCTACATTTAAAAAAATAAAAGTCTGGATTTTTTTGAATAGATTCAATAAAATTTTGACTTCAAATAATATATGATTTCCTTCCTTTCAAATCAAGGGGTAATGTTGGCAGATCTAAATATATTTTGGGGTAAAAGGTGACAAAGTTCCCTGACCCCTGTCTTAAAGCAACAAACCCACCACTAAATGGCCATCAACTTCCACAGTCAAGATGGAGATAAAGAAATAGGTTCCTTAGAACTGTGTCCCCTCTTCATTGTCGGCTGCCACAGCCTGCCATGGCTCTATGGAAAGGGGGGGGGGCGGAGATGCCGAGTAAATGGGCCCAATCCTACGTGTGCCCACTGTCTGGCCAAGAACAACCATGGCCGGTATGGACATCCTTCAATGGACTGCATGCCATGGAAGGAAGCTCTCAGGACAACCTGAGGACATGGGGATGCTCCAGGACTGATGGGCTGTGCAAAAGTGCAGAAGAACCAACCAGCCTCAGGTGCTCCCTTCCACATGCACTCAGGAGCACCTGATGTTGGCAAGGAAAATGCTGTCCAAGTAGCTCGGTTTGGAGCAAATGACATCTAATAAAATTCCTTTTCATTTTCTTTATAAAATTTTCCCATGTCTGTCCTTCTGACATAAATAAAGAAAATATTTCTCATTTAGCATTTTTAGTTTTTTAAAAAATTGGAATTTGTATGTGCTTTTCTGTGGCGCAGAGAACGGGACTGGAAGGAGGTTGTGGAAGAGAAAATGTGCTGAGGATTGCACTGGAGTATTTCTTTAATAAGATTTCTCTAATCCAAACGTTCTTTGAATAGAAACCCCTTTAATGAGTGGCATTTCTGAGGCCTGAACTGGGCCCCCCATATTGCCCTTGTTTTAAGCAGAAAACGTTTCCATGATTTGGGATGTGGGGTTTATGAGCAAACGTCCCTCTCTGCAAAGAAACCCCTTGAGAAAGAAACCCCTTGGCTTGTCCCACTTGAAAGCTGCGGCAGTCAAAGAGTCCTTCCTTTCCTGCCGCTTTCTGGCCTGCCGTGGAGCCCTGATGCCCCCTCATGGCAGCCTCCTTCCTTGCCAAGACCTGCCAAGCATCTTCCCTCCTCCTTTTTGCCAGGCAAGTGTTGCTCTGCAGTCCCACACGCTGCTGATGACGGTGACTTCACTACGCTCAAGCCAGCAGGCGAGCCACGTCTCCATCCTCAGCATGATCAGTGACTCCAAGCCGGCAGGCCTTTCTTCAGGGTAAGGGAAGTGGGGGAGACACCCAGCCCCAAGCAGCAGAGTCACCTGCTCAGGAGACAAGGTGAAGCAGCTGCTGGAGGAGCTCACTGGCCAGGAGCTCACTGCAGCCCATGTCTGTCCACCCTTCCCGTCCGTCTCACCCTCTCGCTGAAAGCAGGTGAGGGGAAGGTCAGGGCAGTGACAGCCACCCACCAGCACATTTCTCCTGCATGGATGCTCCTGGCACCTGCAGTGAGGGTGCCAGGCGGCAGGTGACGATGGGGATCCTTCCACCAGGGGAACCATCAAGCGGACTCTGGGTAGTCAAGTGCCCTTTGAGTGCCCCTCCTGGTGCCGCTTCCGCTTCTACCAGGTCTGCACACAGAGTCAGACTCCTGGCAAGTGCAGGGCCCCGGGCACCTGGGCCTCTGAGGAAGGGCCTCTGACCACCACCTGCTGCCTTCCAAAACTGGGGCAGACTAGAAAGAAGATTCTTGGGAAGACTCTGCTGGCTTCGGAAAAGAGTCTGTGGAAAAGAAGGAGGGCAGCTACGGCCAGGCACCTTCCAAAGACAAGCCAAAGGGGGCAGGAATGGGGCCGAGTGGAGAAGATTCAGAAGAGTGTGGGTCTGAGGCTCAGCCAGAACCGTGGTCCTCCACATCTAGTCCATTCTTCCTGAAAAGGATACCTGGAGGGGGCCACGTGTTCTGCTGAGAGGTCTGTCGAGCCTGGAGCATTCAATGTGCTGACGTCCCTCTCCTTGCCCAAGACTCCCATGTTCAAAAGCAAAGGAGCGGCAGTTCTCGGGACTTGCAAAAGAAAGGCTGTGATCCGACATGTCCTCAGCATGACCTCTGCACCCCATCCCCTCCTGCACGGCACCAGCAGTGAAGGAGAAGAGAATTGCTCATTCCCTGATTCTGATGAGAATGACACGTTTCCTCAGGAGGTTTTTCCTGGGATCAGAGAAAGCAGCCCCAACCACCAGCCTGGGGACCCAGCTGTCCCCACCAGGGACAGGGGCATCCAACAGAGGAGAATTTCTGAGAGCGGATCAGCTGAACGGAGACAACATGCAGAGCCCACCTCACCACTCACCAGGATCGGGGACGCCAGCCCAGCCAGTCAACTTCATTCCTGCTTCCAAGCGTTAGCGGAACAAGCCGGCTCAGGCACCTGCATCACCTGTTGGGAAAAGAGGACAAGGAAACATCGCTTTGTGCCAAGGAGTCCACCAGGCCTCTTTGGATCGGGTGGCACCACAGGAATATTTTGACATATCGGGAGTGAGCTTCATGCTGAGGAGAGGCCAAAGGGCTCACCCCAAGAAACTTGGATCCCAGTCCTATCCATCTGATCCAGTGGTGGGAGGGCAAGCATGGGGGCCTCCTTCAGGTCATTATGCATTACGGGCTGCATGATGATGCCGGGAAGTGGGTCAGCAGTGGACAATTGACAGCAACTCTTCCCTGAAACATTTCTGGTGTTCTTCTTTTTCCAAACAAGTGGCAAAAAGAGGGGTTTCGGTTCCCTTTCACATGACAGAAGCTTTTCAGTGCAGGAAAATAGTTTCTCATTAACAACTTCAGCTGTTTATGTTTAGGAACAAGACAAACCACGGCAAAATAGGAGAGAATGAGTAGGGCTGAAGAATCTGGCGGGGGAATTGACTGCATTTTCCTGCCAACCATGATGATCCCCTCTCAGTTCTACATCAATGTTGTGTCAACATCATGTTGTTCTTTCCTGAAAGGGGGAAGGAAACACCACCCTTTTGACACCAGTCCCTGCATCACGAGGGCAGAGAGCCCTTTTCTGGCCCAACGGGGATGGCAGCAACATGTTGCTTTCCGAGGTCCACCCAGTCTGGCTTTCCCATTGCGGGTCCTGCATTCCCCTCTGATTCTGCTTTCTCCTTGGCCAGCTGACAGCCCCGAAACAAACAGGCAGGCGCTATCAGTCCCTGGCAGGCCATTCAGGCTGCACACAATAGATCTCATTTGTTTGGGCTGATCGGCTTAAGGATACTGCCCATCAGAGCAAATGCAGATCAGTCCTCTTAACATTTGCCATCCTGTCCCTTGTAGTCCTGCCTGCCTGCCTGCCGTCTGGGGCTTCTGATGGATGCTCTGCCCCCTTTCATGACATTCCCCCACAAAATGAAGACAAGGTTGTTTAAAACACAAAGCCTGGAGGACCGGCAGCCTCTGCTCTGGAGACATCACCGTGTGCCCCTCATCAGCTGCTCAGGTGACGGGGGAGAAAAGAGTGGTGCTCTCTTGCCTCCTCCTCCTCACTGGACAGATCCTGGCGTCCTGTTTATCAAATCTTTGGCCATGATTTCTGGTCTGATCAAATGTAGCTACGAATCTTCTTTCTCTGGAAGTTTCTTTTATTTCACCAATTTTGGCACTGATGCTATTTTGGCCAAAGGGCAGAATCTGATATCTGGCGCACTGTTGAGGGCTGGGAAAAAATTAAATATAAACTTTCAATAAATAAATTAGAAATGGTTAGTCTATACGTATAAAAGATAAAAGTCACTCACTGACTCACTGACTCACTCACTCATCACCGCCCTGCCAAAACCGCTGGGTCTAGAAGTGTGAAAATTGGGGTGAGTGTTCCTTCCGTGACCGAGGGGTGCACTAAGAACCGGTTTTCGGAAATTCCAACGGGAAGGGGGTGAAAAGGGGCGCAATGCGTTTTCCTCCCTATACTTTGCATTGGAGAATTGCTGACTCAGCAACATTCCTCCCCAACTGCTGGGCCTGAAGCATGGAATTCTGGGAGTTCCTTCTGTCACCTGAACTCCCACCAAGAACCATCTGGAGAACTTAACCCTTCAGGGGCTGAAAAGGGGGCAACGTGTTTCTGTCCTATACTTAACATGGGAGACTCAACAACATCCAGCCAATCTGGTGCTCAGTGCCTGGTGAACTGGGGGATGTTTTCCGGAGGAAGAGGTTGCACTGGCGAGGATGCTGCGCATGGGGGGAAGTTGCACATGGGAGGATGATGCTCATGGGGGGGGAGTTGTGCATGGGGGAAGTTGTGCATGGAGGAAGTTTCACATGGGGGACTGATGCACATGGGGAAAGTTGCGCATGGGAGGAAAGGTGCACACGGGGGAAGTTGCGCATGGGGGGAAAGTTGCGCATGGGAGGAAAGTCGCACATGGGGGGATGATGCACATGGGGAAAGTTGAGCATGGGGGAAAGTTGCGCACGGGGGATGATGCACACGGAGAAAGTTGCGCATTGGGGAAGTTGCGCATTGGGGGAAGTTGCGTATTGGCAGATGATGCAATTGGGAAAAGTTGTGCATGGGGAGAAGTTGTGCATGGGGAGAAGTTGTGCATGGGGAGAAGTTGCGCATGGGGAGAAGTTGCACATCGGCGGATGATGCGCATGGGGGGAAGTTGCGCATGGGGGAAGTTGCGCATGGGTGAAAGTTGTGCATGAGTGGAAGTTGCACATGGGGGATGATGTGTATGGGGGGATGATGCGCACGGGGGGAAGTTGCACATGGGGGAAAGTTGCACATGGGGACATGATGCGCGTGGGGACATGATGCACATTGGGTCATGATGCACATGGGGAATGTTGTGCATGGGGGAACTTGCGCTTGGGGGAAAGTTGTGCATGGGGGAAAGTTGCACATTGGGGTTGATGCGCATGGGGGAAAGTTGCACATGGGGAAAAGTTGCGCGTGCTGGAAGTTGCGCATTGGGGAAGTTGCATATGGGGGAAAGTTGTGCATGGGTGGACGATGCGCATGGGGGGATGATGCGCATGGGGAAAAGTTGCGTGTGGGGGACGTTGCGCATTGGGGAAGTTGTGCAGGGGGGAAGTTGTGCATGAGGGGACATTGCACATGGGGGGACGATGCGCATGGGGGGATGATGCGCATGGGGAAGTGGCACATGGGGTGTTTCTGCGCCATGGGTGGATTACATAGGAGGAAATGTTACACCCGCAACGTGGGTACGCTTTTCGCTAGTCTTAGATTAATCAATAAATGGGCTTAAGTTTCCAGGGTTTTTGCATGCATCAACACACAGCACAGAAAGAAAGCAAACACTTCCATGGACCCCCATCTCACACTTCCATGGACCCCCACAGCTCCAGTTGTGCTTGGTCAATTGGCTCAAAGGTTTTAAAAACTGGGCACAGGCTAGTCAATTCCAGGCCACATCTGGCCCTGGGTCTGGACCCCCTGATACAGCTCATGGCCACTGAAGGGCATCACTTGCAATGTCTGGAGGGCCCCGAGCTGAGCAGGACAAGTGAATATTCTGCGAGGGTGGCTGGCACTGCAAGGAGAGGTGAAGGGGGTTGCTTGGGAGAAACCTCCAAGGAACTGAGAGAGGAACCAAAGTTTTGAACAAACTTACCACGTGTCTCAAAACGGCTCCACACAGCCTTTGTGGAGAGAGACCTGTGATTTTTCCGTTTCAGATGGGGAGGGGGGTCAAGCATCACTTGGAGGAGTTTGGTCAGCTATAAAAGGTTTGTGATGGATCATGACTTTAATGACACCTGAGTGAGGATTTCAAGTGACTCTCCATCACTTGTGACCACATCCAGCACACCAGGGATAGCCCACAAATGCTCAATCACCATTTTGTGAAGATGATTCTCATGCCCCAAACAACATCAAGTGTGTCCACAATCAGTCCTGCAACTGAAACTGCAGGAAGGTCCTTGGGCAACTTCTCCCCGTCTGCTCTCTTCGCCCCAGTCTGCTACGTTGAAGAACATTTTCTGTACATTATTGATGGTTGCTTTATTGACAGATGCATCGTAGGCATTTAGTCATTGCTTTCCCTACAGATGAAATGCCCAGGCCAGCCAGTACCCCTTGGTCAAAAGTTTGTGGTTACCTGCCCCGTTCTTAGCCAACACCGAAGAGAGGCCACAACTGAAACTGGAACAACATTTGGAATTCTGGTCACACCATGCAAAAGTGACCTCCTTCTTTCCTCTGCGTTCTCTCCGTTCTGGTGGGACTGCAAATGTATGCTGGGCTGACTCCACAGATTGTGACTAATAAGAGGATGTGTGAGCTTCATATATTGACCCTGCGCTGCTCCCCTTGGCTCGGAAATACAGCCAAACTGTTCTCCACACACACACAGGAGGAAACAGCTTGACTGATTTCTGAGCTGGTCCCAATCCACTCCTCAGCAGTGCCTGGTGGTGGCACCCAGAAGAAGAAAGGCTATTACCGCACGCCCAGCTCTCAAGATGCCCACCTTCTCCAGGCTCAAGCAGGAAGCCAAAGATTCCAACATCCCCAGCCTTTCTCCAGACTCACAGGTCACCCCTACAGAGAGGAATACCACAGAAGGAGGTGAGCGAGGTGGAAAGCATGGACAAGCCAGGTGACCAAGTGTCCACCAGCAGGGAAAATGGCAGCCTTTCAACCAGCGCTCACTTCTTAGCAACTTGATGTGTAGATTTCAGCATATTTTCCTGCTCTGAAAGCTTCTGTTCCGTGAACAGGACACTGAAGCCCCCTTTGTGCCACTTGGTGACGTCACCGTGTCCACTCTCTGTCACCCGCATCTGTCCGATTAAACTACCATAAGTCCATGTATTTGCCGTACGTTAAATAAATGTCTGATTAATGCTAAGTTAGAGCCCATCAAACAATATTGATGCAGAAGGATTTCTTTTGGAAAAAACACTATAGAACAGCGAGGTGAGGCATTAACACTCCAGGAAGTGTGCTTGTCAGTGGGATTTTCCAAATGGTCTCCGATGTTGCCGGACTGTCCCAGCCCCGGCAGGAATTTAGGCTGGCCCTTGAGAGTCCCAGACAGGGACCCAGAGCAGTTGAGTCAGAATTTACTCAGAAGCAGACTGTAGGCAAAACACTGTCATGCCTACCTGATAAGCAGGTGGGTCAAGGCCAGGGTGACCATATGACCGGATTTTTCTGCATTTGTCCTCTTTTTTAGCCTCCTGTCCTGGTGTCCTCCAAAAGGCTGCATTGTCCTATATTTTGGCTTCATTTTGGAACTTTGCAATGGGGTGCAGGACCCCATCACATCATATGTCACTGGATTTGAAGACCAGAATCTAATGCAAAAATCAGTTTTGAAATATCTCCTGCCTGTCAAAAGATACGGCCAAAAAACAAAAAATCAAAAATCTGCATTGAGCTTTATGGGAAAATGAAAGTGCCCAATATCACAGCTTTACTCATGAGTAGGCAAACGTGCCATTGTCTGCTAGAAAGGCCAGAGGGATCCCAGGCTGAGAGGAATCCCAGACCTTGTCCTCCTTTTTAGGTTCAGGCATTTGGTCACCCGGTCAAGGCATCCCACTTTCTCCCTGCAAAACGTTCCCTTCCAGCCCTGCTCTGGATGGGTCTAAAAGGAGCCAGCAGGTGTGAAAGAGGCACAGGCAGACCTGAAGAACTTGCAAACCAGGGAGTGCTGCTCCTACAAGGCAGCCCTTCCCAAGCCACTATCGGACAGCTCTTCCTCATTACTCTGCACTGGTTGGACAGCACTTGGAGTGCCGTGTCCAGTTCTGGGCACCTCACTTTGCAGCCAAACTCGAGCAGGTTCAGAGGAGAGCGACAAGGATGATCAGTGGGCTGGAAGAAAAGCCCTACGGAAAAGGTTGGGGGAACTTGGCCTGTTCAGCCTGGAGGAAGAAGGCTCAGGGGTGAGCTGATCACACTCTTCAAATACCTGAAAGGCTGTCGTTTGGAAGAAGGACACACGTTCTCAACTGAAAGTAGAAGGAGAACCAACAGGCACAAACTGAGAAAGCAGATTTCAACTGATTATCAGGAAGAAATTCCTGCCAGTGAGGGCAGTCCAGCAGTGGAACCCATTGCCAAGGGCGGTGGTGGACCCCCTTTCCCAGGGAGCTTCAGGTGGAGACAGGACAAGCACCTCTCAGAGATGCTTGAGCAGGATTCCTGCTTCAGGTTGAGGATCCTTCCAACTCTATGATTCTATCATTCTCAGAGCCCCCAACTCTCTCCCCACCTTTGTTTCCAACTGCCTCTTTTAACTGCTCTTTCCCAACATTCAACCGCCTTCCCGGGAGTTTTTCTCTGACTTCCATCCCACCACCCACAAGTCTTCTTCCCTAGAATGACTCCCTGCTTCTCTCATCCTGGGGTGAGGCATCAGGCTGTTCCCCGCTGGCCCTGGGGCCGGATCAGAATCAAGAATGAATCTGGAAACCCCAACCCTCTCAGCAGCAGGTTTCTGCAGATCAAAATAATGCTGAAAACACAGGAGCAAACCTTCTCTGGATCAGTTGGCAACTGAATTCAAAGTCTGGAAGATTTAGCAACTTTTCCAATCAATTGTTGCTGAGTGTAGCTGGGAGGACCCTGGATCAGACCAATGAAATAGTCATCCTCCTTCTGATGGCAGGAAGGAAGAAACTGGATTGTGGCCAAGAAGTGGGTGCTTTTCTTTGCAGCGTCTCCTGCATCTTTGTGCGGCTCAGGCAGTTTAGTGGCGCAGGAAAGCCCAAGGATGTCTCAACGGTGCCTCCCGCGGCCACTCAGTGAGCTGGTTCCAGGTCTGCTTCTCCTCCTCTCCAGCTGACAGAGCCAGGCTTTGGGCACACAACCTTTCCTTTGCAAGGCCTTTTCCTTTCACCGACTGGCACAGATGTTCAGAATCTTCCTGGAGGTTTATTCTTCCTCGTTTTTAGGGAGTCAGAAAACAATGTTGTTTCCAGCACCAGCAGCGGCTCCACATCAGGGCTGTTTGTTTCTCCAGAACCTTTGCAGCCTCAAAGCCAAAATGCCCACAGATGTTTGGCCTGGCAGCCCGCAGAGCCGTGAGTGTCAAGGGGATGGGGGGGGGCAAGGGCAGAGGACGAGGAGCCAGGGAGGCAGCAGAATAGATTTTCATTACCGCATGTCATGGTGCAGGCTAAAAATAGAGCTGCAATGTTGACACTGCGGAGCCTGGGAAAAGGAGCTGCCAGAAATTGGCTCCAGAAACAAACAGGGAAGGACAGGCAGAGACTCTGCCGGAGGAGCCCCCTCTGATTGCAGGTCAGCCCCATGCCTGCCCTGCTGGGGGAGCGTTTTCATTCCTTCAGAGAGGGCAGAGTATGGGGGTCACTTACAGCTCCTGCAGAAATTATGCCAGAAATCTATCTGATCTCATGTTCAGGTTCCAGGTTTTTCCTCCTCCTCTTGCCCCTTTTCTCTTTCTCTTTTGAATGGGGAGTCCAAAGAGGAAGCTTTGTTCTTTTTGTGTTGAACATTTTGCTGTTGTGTGTCCAGGAAGTTCTTAAGGCCGTTTGTGCCATTTTGTATCACGTTCTGCGGTGTGCCGGGCAGGCGGGTGCAGAACCCTTTCTGGCAGAGAAACAAAGCACGTCTCCAGTTGCTAGTCAAGGAAACAGAGTTTCTTGAGGTGGCCCAGCTGGGACCCAGTAAGTCCATCCGTCTGGGACAGTCCCCCATTGGCTAGCATGTCAACTCCCCCGTTCTGAGCTGCCCCCATTCCCAGTCAAGAGAAAGAGATCAGCACACTGAGTGGTGTTGGGACAAGGCAAAGGGGGAGAGGGTGAAAGCCTTCTGCACAGGTGGCTGCCCTGCTGCCCTCCATTCCTGCTAGTGCAAGGAGGGGGCCTGCTCCACCTACCAACGTCAGGGTGGCAAAGCAGGTCAGGACTAGCGTGGTCCTACCAACCACCTACCAACTTCAGGACCAAAGCAGGTCGGGACCAGCAGGGCAGAGGTTCAGGTCCCTAAACCTCTGCAGAGTCCTGCTCTGAATCCAGCCATCAAATGTTTTAAAAGAGCTCCAGGTAACAAGTCATTCAACCATCTTCTTTGTCCTTGACCCTCATAGAAGTCAGGGGTTCCTTGCTGGAGTCATGGGACAGCCTGCCAGGAACGTATGTGCAGGAGAGCAGCCTCAGTCCTCCTACAGCTGCTCCGCTGACAGTCTGTGGTTTCCTTCCGGGCCACAATTTCCCTTTGTTTTAAGTCTCCTCCTGTTTAGTTCAAGACTTTGGAGGGAACTCCTCTCTTTGCCACACTCAGGGAACTAGTGCTCAGCTGTTCACTGATGTGGGACCGTGTCCTGTGCGGTTCTGGAATCAGAGCCCATCAGGCACAGCGGTTGCCAAGACTCCTCCTGGCCAAATTTCCAGTGCTCTGAAACGAAGTCACCTGCAAATCCTGGTGTTTCCTTCTATCCTTTCCCGACTTTGGAGGTCGCTGAGGAGCAGCCTGTGGAAGCCAACCGTTCGGGAACACAATGATGGGTGTATGTGGTTTGCACACTTAGTTTGCCAAGGGTTGGGGGAACTGGAAGGCCATTTCAGAATGAGTGGAGGAGGTGGTGGCGTTTCCAAGACCCCTTGTTTGCATTCAGCCTTTGAAGGGCCTTTTCCTGGCTTCTCCCAGAGCAGCTCTGCAAAGGCTCCGTCCCTCTCAGCTTGGCCAGGCGCTCAGCTCAGCCGCAGCTCCTCTTTGTTGCTCAGCCAGACAGCTGTCCAGACTGTACTCCTCAAAGTCCAGCAGAGGGCACCATCCACCAGGTGAGGGTGCAGTCCTGCTCTCAGCCCCCCCCCCCCCCCCACCACTCAGGTAGAGACCCTTCAGCCAGGGTGACCGTATGTTATAACCAAAAAAAAGATGAGGACAAGGACTCCAAATGTAGGACACCCAAGAAAAATGTAGGATGACAATATAAAAGCTAAAAACACTTGCAGATATTGCATTCATGTGGTTGATTTAAATGCTATATTGCTCGCTATTAAATTTAAAACTATTATATATGATTTCTTGCACATAATTTATGAATTATAAGAAGGCCAAATGCTGCCTGCTCACTAGGAAAAGGAGGACAATGAAGTTATTTCCAGGACACAAAGCAAAAGTGCAGGACATGTCCTGGGGAAAGGGGGCATCTGGTCACCATGCCCTTCAGCGAGCTTGTTGTAACGTTGTTCTGCCAGCCATTAGTGGTCCAACTGCTCCTCTTCAAAAATTGTGGTTGCATCTTGCATTTTTACAAGGGTGAACATCTGCTCTGTACTTAGATCACCTTCTCTTTGACCAGATAGAAAGAGCAGGTCCAACATGTGTCCGGCCTCATGGGCTGGGGTTCAGATCTTCTGTGACAGGCCCAGGGTTCTCATGGCAGCCAAGAAGTTCTGAGCTGCTCCTGCCTCTAGGGCAGTGTTTCTGAAACTGGGGGTCGCCTGACCCTTTCATGGGGGTCACCTAAAGACCCCTGGTGTCGGAGGCCTTGCAAGGTATTTTGCATCTTTTTTATTTGTAATTAGAAATAAATATTTCCCCATATAGAATTAAATATTGTTTTGTGGTTAATCACTATGCTTTAATTACGTTCAATTTGTAGCAATGAAAATGCATCCTGCATATCAGATATTTACATTACGATTCATAACAGGAGCAAAAATACAGTTATGAAGTAGCAACAAAAATAACTTTATGGCTGGGGGTCCCCACAACATGAGGAACTGTATTAAAGGGTCACGGCATTAGGAAGGTTGAGAACCACAGCTCTAGGGCATGGTGATCCCATGACCAGGAATTTCCAGATTTGTCCTCTTTTTTAGCCTTCTTTCCTGGTTCCTCCAAAAGGGCTTCACTGTCCTACGTTTGGGCTTCATTTTGGAACTTTGCAATGGTGTGAAGGACCCCACCACGTTATATGTCGTTGGATTTGTATTGAAGAGCAGAATCCACTGCAAAATTGATGTTGAAATATCTCCTGCCTCTCAAAAGATATGGCCAAAAAACTAAAAATCAAAAATATGCATTGAGCTCTATGAGAAATTGAAAGTGCCCAATATCAGGGCTTTATTCACGAGCAGGCAAATGTGCCATTGTCCGCCAGGAAGGCCAGGCTGAGAGGAATCCTAGAACTTGCCCTCCCTTTGAGGTTTGGAGATCTGGTCACCCTGCTCTGAGGCTTCAGCATGCACACTGAAGTCCCCCAACACCAACGAGTGGGGCGTCTTCAGTGCAATGTCCAAGATCACCCCAGTCAGCTTGAGAAGGGAGACTGTTGGGCAGCAGGGTGGACGGTACACCAACAGAATCCCTATCCAATCCCTCCCTTCTAATACGGCATACAAACACTCAAACCTGCTACATTGCTGGATGGGGCACCTGGAAAGCGAGATGGAATCCCAGTAGATTTTTCTGACTCCCCATCCCTGGAATCGTGGCTGCTGCATTACCCAGAAACCAGGTGGACAAAGCTGAGTAAGGGTCACTTGCCCAGCTTCATCCAACAGGTGTCCGTGATGAATGCCAGATTGGCATCCTCACCAAGGATTAAATTCTGGATGAGAAACGTTTTATTATTCCCTGATCTGGTATTTAAAAGCAGCAGTGAATTCACCCCCGAAGGCTTGTATGCCCTGCAGAAACTGCCCATTACGACCTGAAAACCGGAAATAGAACATCTTTGCCCCACTTGCAGTCTCAGTGCTGTGCCTCAGTTGCCCCAGATCAACCCAAGTAATGACCCTTAGAGTCAGACGTCATGCATCCTGGGAAAGCCATGACTGGGGGCAGAGGGAGGGAGGGAGAGAGAGAGAGAGAGAGAGAGCCTGGAATGGCTCCAACAGGGTGAGGCTCCATCCAAAACTGACTGCTCTGCCCCCCTCTAGCTATGCCACTGGCAGCAAACAGGAGACGGGCAAACTGAGGGTGGTGGTTCTCAGTTTTGGCTCAGAAGCCCTGGCGACTGCCCTGTTCTGCCAAACCCCGGCCTGTGAGTGTGAGACGGAGTGCATCAGTTTGCCCTCCTGCTCTGTTCACGAAGAGGAAAGTAGGAATCCTGTCCCAGCCTCCTGTCCTGGACTGCAGCTGCCAGTAAGACTCATCAGCAAAGTGTTCTTGCCCAGGAGAAATACTTTCACACGGATGGTCCTGTAAGTAAATCAGACCACCTTCCTAATAAGCAGTGGCGTTTCAACGGTGGTGGTGCTGGTAACATCTGCATCCCGTTATCTCTCTGCTGAGGCCCCACCACTGTCATTGGGCCCAGACAGAACCATTCCCCCAGTAGATTTATGGGGCATCGCTTGGGCTGCTTGACTCGAGGCAACCTGCAATTGGAGCCGGGGACGGAGAATGGCAGGCAGGTTTGTGGAGCTGTGTCACTTTGACAGATGTGCTCTGCTCCTCCTTCCCGACTTGCACAACACTGAAGTACGTTGTCCTTTTTATTTTCTGTCTTTCCATCAGAAAGTGGTGCCAACTTGGCCTTGGTGCCTTGTCTTGCAGAAAGCATTCAAGCCACAGTGTTGTGATGTTCTTATTAAGGGGATGGACAAACCACTTTTCATCCACAGCAAGTTCACAAAGCAGCTCACATGGCTAAAGAAATAAAAGGTCCAAAAGGGCTTAGTCTGAAAAGATGCAGAAGAAACACCAGCAACACCAAGAAAGTGGCTCTGCCAGGGAAAAGTCCCTTATTTCAGAGTCTCAATACTGCTCCTCCACTGCCCAGATAACTGACTCCCATCTGCACCTCCGAACTAGCCACAGGACGCATTGCAACCCAGACGTCTCCCAGCAAGGCCCAAACTATGCGCGGGATGAAATGCATCGTGATTGTGCAGTTAGACACTGGTCTGGACTCACAAGTGGCTGTGCAGGCCTGTCGGTATCAGGACTGCACCACGTAGGGAGGAGGTGTTTGACCCATTTTACAGTCCATCCCATTTTATAAATTGCCCTCCAAAGGCATGTGGGGAGTTGGGGCACAGTGAGGGTTGCCACCTGGTACTACAGATGCTCTTGATGCTACTCAGGGCTTGGACCAGCAGAAAACTGTCCTGAACCCTCAGAAACTCACTGAATCCTATGAAGACGAACCATCCCGGCTGGTCTTCTGCACTGCAGTGTCAAGAGAAATCAGAATGTCCTTCAACCTGTGACCAGGCAGGATGCCAAGTGCCCCCCACACAGACACCTTCTTCCTACCAGTATAACTAGTACTGGGCATCAAGCCAGATGCCTTCTCGTGAGCCCCCCATGTCATTTGAGAAATGGCTTCACCTGTATACAGACCAGCCCTGCCTCCTCCAGTGTAAATCAATCTGAGGCGCAATAAACTCTTTTTCTGCGTGGAGCCTCAGCCTTCCCTCCTGATATTTCCTGGTTAATATTCTGCAGCAGGGCTACTGGAATCCATCATTCATGGGAACCTCTGCTTTGCACATTTCCGAGGTACGTTTACCAATAAAAAGAAAATAAATCACCAGATTTCCTTCCCGGCAACTACTTGCTGATGGGCAGGAGATTTATCTCCAGGAGGGTTTGCTCACAGTGCAGTGGAAAGCACCACGTTTGACACCAATGCTATTTCTCCCCGGGGTTCTCCACACGAGGCCCCGCTCCGGAGGAAATCGGCGATAGAGTCCGGAACATAGACAGTTGTAACTAACGCCCCACTGGTCGTACTTTGTCCAGGGCCGGTGCCGTCGTGAGGCCAAACTTGGGGGTTGCATTACCAATATTTGAGGGGGACAGTTTTGTACATGTTCATTTCTGGAAAGAAACTCCATCCTGCCCAAACGTCTCCCTTCGAAGCAAATAATCACAGAGAAGGAGAAGAGCCATCAATAACCCACATGAAAGTGTAAAAGGATGGCCCGGTGGAGCAGCCTCCATCTGTGGTTGTGGCCCTGAAGACGAGGACAAGAAGCAGTAGCATGGAGGTGAACCCAAAGTCAGCTGGAAGGGAAGAAAGGCCCAGCCCAGCAATCCAGCCCGTGTGCAGCTCGGCAAGGCCCTTCTCCCTGCAGACCAGCAGCAGAGAGCAGGGGGAAGGCTGAAGCCCGGGACTGGCTGACTTTCCGTCAATGGTCCGCACCTGGCCCTCCACGGCTCTGGCACCCTAAGCTGGCCTTAAGCCCAGGCATTTGCCACGCATTCTTCAGCATATGAGTTTTCTTGGAGGAGACGTGCCGGCCAGTCGCCTGCGTGCTGCTGCTGCTGCTGTTCTCATCCCCGGCCGGCACTGGGTCTCCTGGGGAGCTGGGGGGGCACACAGGCTTGGCTGCTGCACCCTCAGCTTTTTGTCAGCCCCTAAGCCATTCCACGCCTAAAACAAGCTTTCAGGAGGAGCACTAATTTTTTCCCCACCGTAACGTTTTCTTCACCACAAAAAAGGCTGGCTGGTCCAATGCAGGGGAAGGACTCTGTGGCACAAACGGAGCCTTGGTCTGCGGAGATGGCACTGCTGAGGGTCACCCAGTGAGTCTGGGAGGGGAGGACAGGTGGACTGCCTCAGATTTGGAGGAAGGGCAAGCAAAGGCATCACTGCCTTTGGTTCTCAAGGCTTTGTGTTCCTCATGCTCCCCAAGGGTAGCCCCAGTGGCGGGGACTGGGAGGTGTGTGCCAGGCTGCTGTGTGCCCGATCATGTGCAGGCTGCCATTCCAAAAAGAAGGTTCAAACATCTCATCATGCTGGACCTGACTTGCTATATGATGCGGTTCCACGCGGCAGCAGCACACTGCGCCTGCCCTCCCCAGGCATCAGCCAAGCCATGGAGCGCCTCAGTGCACAGGTGTGCAGTGACTCTGCCAGGGCACTGTGGGAACCAGAGGGTTCTGGCCTCATTCTGGCGGGGGGCCAAGGCCATTGATCTCACCCCAGAAGTGAGTGAAGACGGGGCTCCTTGACTGCTCGCATCAGGCAGCTGGGACAAGACCGGCTGTGTTGGGAAAGCCTTGCTCTCTCCTTTCAGAGGACAGTAATTCATCTCACCAGCTGCAGGCCCCTCCAAGAGAGCTGCAGGCTCCGCACAGCTGGGGTGCCAGGCAGATGCCTGTGCCGTTCACAGGGAGCAGCAGGGAACGTCCACCTGCAAGCCATCTTTGGCAGAGCAACCTTGTCAGCACTTCCCCTGGTTCTCAGGGCTGCTCCCTCCCTACTGATGTCCACACAGCCACATCTTTCAGTGCGGTGCTTGCCAAGAAGGTCTCCAGGCAGAGCTCCCTGCACTGCAGCCCTGCTCGGCTGTCAGCACCTTGCAGGGTCTTGACCTTATTTTTTTCTGCAATGCCTGCAAAGTATCTGGCTGGCACTGGAGTTACAAAGGAGGAAGAGGAGGAGACACCTGATGACCACAAGAGATGATGATGAAGGAAAGGCAGGGAGGAAGGAGGACTGAGGGGTGTGGAGCAAAAGGGGGAAGCCGATCCCACAGAAACGGTGGAAGCCAAAGGCAGGTGGGAATCAAGAAGGACCAGAGGTGTACAGTATTTGCATCACTCGTGGCTGCGGCTCGAGTGCAGAGTCCCAAATGTCGACCGTACAGTCCGGGAACGTGGGTGTCTCACAGTCTGAAGCTTCTTGGCTGGCTGGCAAAGACCCTCACACGGGAGGCAGGCTTTCCCCCCACTTGTGATGACTGCCCAGCACCTCTCCGGGGGGCACCATGTTCTGAGTCACAATGAGATGCTGACAGTTCACTGCAACACATGCACCTCCAGTGAAGCAGACCCCCCTGAGCATCTCCCTCCCCCCCCCCCAGGAGGAAAGCAGATCTCTGTGGCTTTTCCTTTGAGCGATTCTCCTGGTTTTCAGAGAGAGATACATGAATTGGGACCGAAGCTTCCCTCCCAGGCCTCCCGTCATCATTCAAGGGGCAACAGGTCTCTGGTGCAGATGCTCTCACTCTCCTGGCTCAGGGACTCCTCAGAGATTTCTGGGCAGGGCCTGAATGAGAAAAGGTGCGGGGTTTTGGAGGAAGAGCCTGGCCCAGCCCATCAAAAAGCCATCCACTGGGGACTCAGACACAGTCCCGTAGGAAACTTTGGCCACTTGGCTGGGGTTTGACTCTTTCCCGGCACGTATTCCACACAGGCAGAGGCTGACTCCGGCATTTGACTGTCCTGCACTATTTATTATCTGTGCAAAAACCTCATATGACTATAAAGTGAAGAAGCAAAATCCAAAAGAAAAAGTCGACAATACAGAAAAACCCAGGATTAAACCAACGCCATATTGGAAGGCAGAAGACTTCAGTCTTCCTGAGAACTGCTACATGATAGTTCTGCCAGCTTTGCTATTATTTTACTTAAATTCACCCTTTTTATTTCTGATAGGTTTCCATTCTAATTGTTGGAGAATAAATCCCAGGGCCTCAAAGGGCCTCCAAGGCAGCCAATCTGAGCAATTAACCGCATCTGCAAAAATAGAGCGAAACGGCTCACAAACATCCTCCAGAGACGGCTCCCCCCAGACCAGATTTATACGGCAGGCTTGATGAGAACGGCTCAGCTTGGCTGACATCACAGGGCCTTACGCCACAGCCCCCGTTTGCATTCAGACAAGCGTCTCTGTCCCCAGGTGCAAAAGCTGAATAGGTTTCTTTCCTATTATTAAGAAGTTAAAAATGAGCACAGAAACAGCTCAGCTAGTTGCAGCCACAAAAACCAGCCATTTGTATTTTGGAGGAGTGTGTGGGGTTGCAGGAGAGTCGGTCCTGCAAGCGATATCCCTGCAACAAGGTGGGCAAATGATGGTTGCAAAATTATTTGACTGTCAGAACAGAAGGAACACGTTGGGCAAACTGCCCTGGACTAGTCAGGGAAGACAGAAAAAAGTGGGACCGCGTGGCTCTGTTTGCCACCCCCCCCCCCCAGCCTGGAATGTAAATGTAAAGTTTAAACTCATTTCATGAGTTCTGCATTAAAGTACTTTTCCAACGATATCTAACATGATGGTATCAAACCCCATTTTTCCCAGTTGGAGCCACAATTGGAGCCACTCAGTCCAGCTCAGCTTGTAGCCGGGTGCAACCGCACCCCCTGGACCCCCCTCGCTATGCCACCGGCAGCATCCAAGAGTGGCTCTGCCTCCACGTTTCCTCCATTCTGGGCAGTTCCCAGAAGTTTCTCTCCCAACTAAGCCCAGCCAAACCCTCTGAAATAACTTTATCTTGTGACATTTTCAGATGGTCTCCGGCTGGAGACACAGATTTGTGTATTTATAGGACACCCTCATTGTCCTTTCAGAGAAATAGATCCCTCTAGTGATTCCTTGTCATAAAAGCTTATTAAGTGTCTGAAAGATAAAGAAACACTCTGTTAATTGTTGTATTTCATGAAAATAACCACCAGGCCATAAATCTTGGTGTCATCCCATTTTTTCGGAGTGCCGAAGCAGCCACAGCCAGTTTTTAATGAATTTTTATTTATAATAAGCATTGGCAAGAGTGGTCAGGAAGGGTTCCTCCCACAGTCCTTTCTCTATACTTCATAACACTAACTGTACTGGAGATATTCAGGATTGCCAGCCCTGCCCCTGGGCAACTTCCTCAAGCGGCCTTGCGGACTGCCTGGCTTGCCCTGGGCTGGTTGCAGCGCCTCCTGGTCCCAGCCAAGCCCTGACTCTCCCCCCGCTCTACAGTTCTTTCCTTGCAGGGCACCTGGCCGTGGCCAAAGCAAGACACCCTCTTGGCTTCAGGCAAAATGTCTGAACTGCTGCTAACTTGGCCAAAAATTGGTGGTGAAATCCCCAGCATCACAGAAGAATTCCGCTGCTGGCTGCTGGCCGGGATACATCAACAGTTCACTCTGAAGGCATGTGGGAGACTGTTTTCTTTCACTGTGGCTTTGGTTGGGTTTCTGGTGGAGTCACATGAACCCTGGGATACATTTACTGCCTAGGGCTGGAGGTGTAAAGGAAGCCATGTGCTGACTTGTGGGGAGGTGTGGGTCTACCGGTACATAGGATCCCCCTCTCCCATAGATTTAATTTCTAGGGATCTCCCTAAAACAGCCACTTCCAACCATTTTTCATATTGCTGCGCTTCCAACGGTCCACATGGATTGTGTGCGATGGAGGTGAGGCCATCAGGGGATGTGAGTCCCTGGCGGGCAGAGCAACCTGCCTTGTCAGTGGTCCAAAAACCAACCTGCACCTTGACAATCTTTGCACCTTGTCAGTGTGCCTGAGAGGGAGAGCACTGAAAATAGCTGACCTCAAAGCAAAGCCGGGCACAGGCGATGCTTTCGGAAGGAGCAAGATGCCAGCTGAAGGCTGGTGGACAAAAATCCCAGCACTTAGGATCCCGCGAGGGCCTCTTGATGGTTGGTGTTCTCTGGACGGGAGTCTGGAGCTGTTTCTCCCCAAGCAGCCAAGGGATCTCGTGCACCGTGACCGCGGGAGTTTCTGCTCACTTTCTTCCAATTTGCTCACATCAGCTGTTCTCAAAGGAAACCCTTTGAGCATGTAATGTGGGCACCCAGCCTGCCAGGAGTGGAAGACAAGCTCATCGCTTTCATGCTGCAGCCACTTGGCCCCAGAAAACGGCTTCACCCAGAGGACAGAAATGCATTTGCAAGGCAGAAGACACTGACCGCCGGCCGCAAGGGAGGAACCCATTTCTCAGGCTGCTCCTTCTTGCAGAAGGAGGTGCTTCTTGTCCTCCCCCATATACCAAGCTGGAGCTCAGTGGGCAGCACATCCACGTACCACATCTCTGGTCTGGGATGTCATTTTGTGGCTGGCGGTTTTCTTCCTCTGCTGCAGATATGGGTGTTATGTGCATCAGTGCACCGGGCAGGACTCACCATGGAGGCTCTTTGCAGAAGGCTCTGCACAGATGAGGAAGCTTCCCACTTAACACTGTTCCTGGCGCGAGGGGAGGGGGCACCCCGTTCTTCTACCAGCCAGTCCTTGTGCATCAGGACTACTTCTGGAGGGGCAGGATTTGGCCTCGGGGCAAGTGTGCCTCAGCCCAGGTCCCATCAGGGGCCTGAAAAACACCCAGGCGACAAACAGGGAGGCCAGGGATGTCCAAGCTCTGCCTCTTTGCCTGGAGGGTGAAGAGGCTCCAAGGGAACCCCTTCTATGGTCCTGCCACAGTCCATCATGGACATGGCTGGTGCTGGTCTAGTGGAAAGCGATGGTTCTTGGAAGGACTTACAGCCCAGCCAGCTCCTTTTACCCCAAGAACCTCCAGCCAGCATCTCCACGTTTCAGTGCTCCATGCGCCAGTACTGATTTTACCTCTGCACAAATCAACAGGACACCTGCTTAAAATATTTTGATTCAATATCAGGTTTTATTTAAAAACATGCTAAAAATGTGTCGTTAAATAACCAAAGCACTGTTTGTTGTCTTTTGGGGTGGGGGATACACAGCCAGCCACCCGCCCGCCCACCAAACGCAAGCCAAAAATAATACAAGGTCAAATCCCTTTTTCCAAACAGTCGTAGCATTGTTAAGGTACATACCAGAGACTACACGTTAAGGATTCCCCTTATAGCTTCCCCTGAAGAAACGTATTGCTTGTGGCTCCTGCTGCCCCGGCTGGCTTCACCGGCATGGAGCAGAATCCCTTCCTCCCTCTCGGCTGGGACGCGGGCAGCCTCTGCCTTCCCTGGGAAGCCAGCAGCACCCCCGCCAGACAGCCACCCCCGCCACCTGCCCGTCACCCCAGGGTGGCGACTGCAGGTTCCTCAGGGCTCCCGCGATTGGGACCCTCACTCTGTGCTTGGCAGCTCCTGCCCCGGCAGTAAGTCACTGGCTCGGCTCGTTCTCCTCAGTCATTTGGGAGCATGTGCTGGATTTGGTGCTTGCTAGTTAATACTGTGCTTGCAACGCTGTACACTTCAGGAAACGTCTAGGCCCTACGCAGTCCTACTGAACTCATCTCTTTCTACCAAAAGTTAAATAAAATAAGCAAGGTCTAACAGATGCCAAAAGTGGCCCGATCCTGAGTTCTCAAGGGCCAAGGAAACTGGGAGGGGGCTGTACCACTGCAGACTGCAGAGAGCAGCCCTTCTCAGCTCCTCCTGGACTCCCAAGCACCGGTTCCCCCACCTAGTGTGGCCTTTGAGGCACCGCGTCAGCAACAGAAGGACGGACAAGCTCCGGATCCCAAGCCTGGCCGTCATCCCGTGCTGCCAGCAGACAGTCTGGTGCAGCCCTTCAGGATCAGGGCACCGAGGAGCTCCGCACTTTGCACGACAATGTGCCACGGATGAAACCAGGATTGCCTGGCATCACACAGTTGCCACACTGTTAGCTGTGCTGAGGTTTGCCATACAAAGTGTGGAGCTGGTGCTGGTTAAAAACATATCTAGGCTTGTTCTGCCTTCTGGTTAATAGGTAAAAACACACCTTCTTTCTTTTTTGGCTTTTGTGATTTTTCTTACAAAACAATCCCAGTGTCAGGAGCCAACGGGTACCACTGTGCAACTTTGAACGCCTTCTCAGCGCCTCCTGCTGGGGAGGCTCAGAAAACACTTCTGTCCTTGAACTCCCCTCTCCCCACCTCTTCTGGACTAGGAACTTCAGCAGACCCAGTGACCCAAGCGGGGCAGTTTGATATGGCAGGAAAGCAAGGAAGGGGCTTCTGCCCCAATAGCACCCCAGTACGCACACAGTCTAGTCTTGTGCTAGCCAGGATTCTCCCAGGACAGACGGTGGGTGGGAGTAGAAGAGGATGCACGTCCCCATTGCGGCACCGTATAAGAAGGGATACAGTGCACGGGGTTGCCATTGGGACACGCAATATTGCATGGCTGCGCTTCTGCAGGAGGATCTGGCTCAGTGTGTCGGGGCACACGGTGCTGTCCACTGCGTTGTTAAAAAGGATGCTGCTTTCCTCTTGAGTGGTTGCCCTGAAGAGCCTCCCAGCACGCTGGGCAAAGGGGCACATCTGAAGTGCTTCCTGGCCCATCAGCAAGAACGTGTCGCCAAACACCCTGATCTCAAGTAGCCCTTCATCATCGACACACTGGCAGACGCGTGTCTGCAGTGAGTCTGCAGAAGTTGCCCACAGCCAAGAGAGCGGCTTTATTCCTCGGCATACGGAAATACAAGGTTCTTTATTCCCTTCTCGTTAATGGCTCTTCAATTAATACAAGTGTCCTCTGGATCTGAAGAGACTCCGGGCACCAACTTGACCAACTTTCTAGCACCAAGTTAAGGGCAATGCAATGCCGAAGGAAGGGAATAAACACTGCATGTCTTTCTCCACCCCAAATGGAAGGGTGCAGCACATGCCCCACTGGCACTGCTATGCCAGTTCTGGAAAGCTGGCTAAGATGGCGCCCTGAGAAGTTTTGACCACCTTCACTAGAAGAGGGAAACCCTCCAGTGAAAATGAGATGGCAGAGGTAGAGACGTGGCATAAGATTTAAGAACCAAACAAAATATTAAAAAAGATCCCCCCCCTTCTTAAAAAGAAAAACACCTTTTGGACACTCCTGTGCACTCCTTAGCAGCAAATTTGGTTAGTGCCAGAACTCCTGCCCACTTATATATTCTAACAGAGAACATATCAGACCGAACTCCTGGCACGCCTGGTCCCAATTCTTTTGGAATTCAAAACCAAACCAGACCTGGCCTTCTCATCAAAATGGCCCAGTCTTGAAAAGGAAGCATGAATGAAAACGTGTTTCCAGCCTGACCTGGAAGGACAGTTGGCGGCCACGATTCTGAGACTGTTGGGAAAGCTACACGGGGTGAATTGGGCAGCAGGTCTACGCATGCCAAGGTCCAGCATAACACAGGGCAGAGGTAGGCAGTAGAGGGGCCACCGATGTAGGGCTGACAGTTGGGGCAATGGGGAAGCTGCAGACCCTGCAGTGGCCTGAAGTGATGGAACATGTGCTGCCACCCAAGCTCTTTTTGAACTCCCAGGACTGACCTGCCCAAGGCCAGGCCTACAAAACAGCCTCCCTCCTGGCAAGATCCATCATCTGGTTTGCACCATCGGATTGAACTCAACAATTTAGAAGCAGGACCAACTATTACTAACCCGTTTGTGTTCTAATTCTTGGCTGTGGACAGCACTTCATTTGCCTGATCCAGATGCAATCCTTCTATCAACCTTGTAAGGGAAGCCTGAAAATTCCCCTTCCTGGACAGGTGGGGCTGGCAAGGAGTGGCTTGCCCAAGGCGAGAACGACTGTGGGCAAAATCTGGAGATGCCAAGGGGGTTTTCATAATGCTGCTCACGCCTGGGAAAACCAGAAATTGTATCGGCTCTGTGGGTCATTCTTTTCCCCCCATCTAGGAGCTCCAACCATCCCTTGCGATCCCCGACAGTCTCAGAATTCTAGACATTCCCGGAATCCTATACCACGGAACGAGCCTTTCAAAGTCAGGAGCTGCTTTCTGCAGGGAATAGTTCAGTGACATCTCCCCCAACAGTTTTAGGGCCAACCAACAGGACAAGATGGAGCTCAAAGCAGCAAGTCTTGCTCATGACCAAAACCCGACAAATACATCCACAGGACTGGCTCCACTTTCATTTTCATTCATATCTTCCTTCCGAGGAGCAGCAAAATCTGAGGAAAGGCAGGAAAGGGAGATCAAGCAGCAAAACCAGAAGCAGAAAGAGAAGCACACTCAAGTTTGCAGGCAGGAATGTCGGCAAAAAGGACACTGTCAGAAACGGAATATGGAGAGACCTCGGAGAACTGGGGGGAGGAGAGAAGCAGAGATTCAGGCACACTTTCCACAGCTGCAATGAGGAAACAATGGCCAAGCACCAGGTCCTTCGTCCCCAGAAGGAAGCCCTGCAGCAGACTTCCCACCCGGCTTGCCTTCCTCCTCCTGCACCCCCCCCCCATGTTCCCTGCTTGTCTGTGTGAAGGTTTGGAATATCTGCAAACATAATCCAAGAAATAGCTTTTAGGAAGCATTGCCAGCTGGAGACCAGCCTCAAGTGGGCATCTGGGCTCAGGCTGAGAAGGGCCAAGTTCCCCTTCCTTGGATGCAGGCAAATCCGCAAGCAAATGCAGCAGACGGAGCGGGGCCTTTGCAAGGCCAGGCAGCCCATTCCAGCAGGAGAATCAAGTCATAACTTTTGGTTTGGCTGCTTCTGACTCAGGGTTTTCTCCCAGGGAACAAGCATTCCCTGCATGGACAGAGCCGGCATGTGGGGATGCAGAAATCAGCCTGAACTGATCCTGACCAGCTCCGTTTTGAAGTGTTTGGGAGGGGGAAGCCCCGAAAAGCTCCACGCCCTCCCAAAGCCCCTTTTCTGGCTCTTACCCATTATTTCGGACATCAGGGGCTAGGAGGAGGGGTCCCAATGCTGCCATTCAGCGTGCTGTGCAGGTGGTGCTGGGTTCACGCCTGGAGATCTGAGCTGGGAAGGGCCCATACCTGACACCCTGGGTGGCACCTGCCCCATGCAGCACTGTGTGGACAGTGCCAGGCTGGGCCAATCATCTGACTTGGCAGAAAACAGCTTCATATGCTGGGGTGGGGATCGGAACTTGACGTCTTTTTAAAAAGGGGGGCAATATGCTTTTCCTCAGGCCCCAGTGGCTGAGGCACATTTACTGAATTCAACCCGGCCGTGCACTTCAATCTTATACTGGACCTGCTTTTACAGCAGGCAAGAGATCAAACTGCCAGCCTTGAAGGAGCCCCCCCTGAGGGTTTCTGTACGAGTCCATGATCTTGGCATGCCTCCAAGTTGGAAGGAATCAGACCAGCGTCTCATGCCAGGATGCAACGGCAAGCCTCCTTCTGGGGGCACAGACATCTGTGGAGTCTCTACCATTTCAGAGTAACCAAACACAGCCACCGCAGAGGTGCTGCAGGAGAACCTGCTCCCAGAGGAGTCGGACTGGAAGGAAGCAAGACCTGGGCAGTGAATGGTTTGGAGGCAGAACAGGCAGCCTCTTTAGGGTGGGCCACTTGAGGGCGTTTAAAGGATTTCTCTCGGGGTGCAATCCTAACCAACTTTCCAGAACTGGCATTGCTGTGCCATTGGAGCATGAACCGCACCCTGCAGTTGGGGGGCAGCCATGGAGAACTCAACATAAGGCCATATTTGTTCCCTTACCCTGCAGTTGCATGTCCTTACCCCAGAAATGGAAAACTGGTTAGGATCCCACCCTCTTTCATCTCTTGTGGCAAAGTGGCTGTTCTCTTAGTGTGGCACATCACTTGCCACAACAAAGAACCTCTTGCTTCCACGTGTCACAGGCGGCATCTTTCCTCACAGTCCCGGGTTTTGTAGGGAGCAGAAAGGAAGACCCAAATATGACTTACAAGTTCCAAAAGGTGTGGTGGTCCTTCCCCGAGGGAAGAAATGCCAGGAAGGAGAAGTGCAAGGGGGCTTCAGGAGTCTCTGAGCCAGAGCCGTTCCACACCTCTCAAGTAGCTAGCCTGGCTTTGCCGCCCCCCCCCCCCCCGGCAGGGCACAGAAGCCAAGCTGGGCTCTCGTGGGACACGGGCTTTTAAACTCCTGTCCATTCTGTAGCACACTTTTAGGCATATGCTTTACAACAACCTTAGGAGGCCATCTAAGAAGGCCCAAGTTCTTGATACTGGTGTTGAGCTGGGATTGGCAGGGAGGACGCCATTTGCTCTGCCTGGTTTACGAGAGGGAGAACTGGCTGGACTTTCCTCTCTGTTGACTCTCCAAATGGCCCCTTCAAAGGCTGCACAGTGGAATTCTCAGGAACAAAAGAGGAAGAAAAGTAACAGTAAAAAGTTATAAATCAGGCTACTAAATTCTAGTATACACAGGAAGGTACAAAAAACCAAATGGCCTCCGAGAAGCTCCAACTCATAGGGTTCTTTGTTGTGGCTTTTCCAAGTCTCATGTTGGGCATCAGCAGTTTGTTAACCATGAGAAGAAGAACGTCAAGAGGATGTTGGTCTACAAGTTAAATGAGTCTCCAACGGGTGAGCCTTCCAGGTTGGACGCAGATTAGTACAGCGAAGGCGGCTCCTTCAGTGATGTTAGAGGGAGTTTAGACGGCAGACCTAAGAATTAGTGTGGGAAGTGGATTTGCTGCCAGTGGGTTTCCTTTCTTCTTTGGCAAAAAATGGTGAATGAAAAGAAACCGATGCGCAAGTCCAGGGCACGGCTGTGCTGAGCTGTCGTGGCCTGGAGTCTGCAGAGGGAGCCTGCGGTGGTGGCGGCACAGGACGTGTTTCCCAGCGGCGAGAGAGAAGGATGGGCAATGCAGCTGCTTCAGGCATCGTATTTTTTACCAGTCCTGTGGATCTGCTGGAAGAGAGTCATGGAGAAGGCCATGCCCAGGATCTGGAAGAGAGCAAGACACCGGTTGGTCTCAGGAGGAAGCCCCTCAGCCCCAAAGCACTCTCGTTCTTGGGATGCCACCGACCTGCATGATGAAGATGCACATCCCAGCCGTCCCCAGAATGTGCTTGTTGTCGTCAAACCACGTCTTGACTTTTTCATAGCATCCCTGAAAAATAGGTTTGTAAAAATGACAGGAGCCTCAAAAGCACAGCCAACATCTCCAGCTGCGGGAAATCTAAACGTCTCCCGAGGAAGGGCTGTGGCCGCTGCATGTGGCTCCTTCTTCCGGCTGACTCGCTCCAGGCTTCCTGTTCAAATAGTGTCAAGACAGACCAAGTGCTCTGACTGACAAACGTGACTCCGGAGAGAAATCAGGTGGCTGCAAATGAACAGGGAGCCCGTTGATGAAGCCAAAGACTGGCCTTTTGCAACATTAACACCCCACGCGTGATGCTGCGGCTCTGGCACAGGCTCCACGGCATCCCACAGGGGAATTCTGGCTGCTAGAGGGGCCCTCTGGGAAAGGGGCCGTTTGTTCCCTTCCTCCAGAGTAAGTGCCAGCAGCCACGATGGGTCAACTCTGACCTTACAGCTGGCACTCAGGCAGTGCAAGCAAGGCCTGCTGAACTAGTTAAGGTTTGCCCAGCAATGGGGGCAAAGGGGTGGGATGGATTGGGGCAGGATTGGGGTGCTGTCAAATGTTTGCTTACCCAGAGGAGGTTTCCAGTCAATGAAACTCCCCTGGAGGACACAAAGGAGTCCAGCTTGTATTTTTCTTTCTGCAAACTTTTTTAAACACTAGGATAGCACAGCAGGCACTGTACACGACCTGCTGTGACGCCAGACTCTGTCACAAGGGTTGGTTCATCACCTTGAGGAGAGGGGCCAATCATGCCACATGTGCAGGAAAGGTACAGTGATCTCAGCTCCCTGGATGGGCTTTGAATTCCTGGGCTGTGCCTCCGAAGGTCCTTCCATAAGGGTAGGCAGCCCAGAGGGTTCCTTGGCTGCCTGCCATGCAGGCCCTGATCACAAGCAATCCTGCTCAGAGTCAGCGAAGTGGAGGCACCAGCTTCAAACAGCAGGCTGCACGGCACATCTTGGGAATGAGTAAAAACTGGTCCATTCAGATGGTGTCCCTATTTCTTAAGATGGGGGAAGTTGCAGCTACCATATCTGATGAATCAGACTAATTTGGCGTGCAGGGGCATTACCGTTTTCCAGACTAAATTTGTGTTGGTGGCATTGCGACCGCAGTCCTGGGAATTCTCCTTGCAGCACCTGTCAGGGACGGTGTTCTCACCCAGGACCATGTACCAGTCTTTGTAATCAGTCACCCCACAACACTCCATCTAGGAAACAAGAACAGAGAGACATGAGACCACCTGCAACTCAGACTGTTCTCGATACTCAATATGGATTCTGCTAATAAATTATTGGGATTTCTATCTCCTAAATGGCTGCATTATTTAGGAACCCAAGCACTTAAGAGACAAGAGTTGTACCCATTTCTGCCCAGTCCACAGGGGGACACCTTTGACTTTCAGATCCATTTTTGGCCAAATATTTCCTTGTGTGGCTCTTATGCAGCACCCAGCAGGCTCGGATGCCGTTTGACTTTGTGTGGTTCAGAGACCTGCAGATCCCAAGGGCCAGAACCACCACCTGACTGAATGTTTTCCATAGGATCAATGAGAAATTCCTTGCCTTACAAGGAATGCAGACCCCTCGGATGCAGCCAAAGAAGGCAGGAAGGAAAGAGCCCCGTCCTGTTGGGAGTGGGCTTCACACAAGGATCTTCCAAGCACAGCCTGATTCCCCCCGCTCTAAATACCCACCACATGTTCCCAAGCCTTTGGACCTGTTCACATTGTCACTGGAGAAGAGGATCCTCATGCAAACTGAATCAGTAGACATCACAAGCCCCCCCCCCCCCCGCTTCTCTTCTACCTCTCCGGCTCTGGGGAAATATCCCTGAGTAAACAGCCCTGAGTAAGTATCACAGGCTAACTAGTTCTTAAAACTTGTCCTGATCCCTGTGCCTTTCACGACAAACTGACACAGAGGATCTGGTTGGGGCTTGTCCTGTGACTTTCATTTCCACTGAAAAAGCATCATGGGCTGCCTTTTCTGCAGATGGGTAGTACGTCCAGTAAAAAAGGCACCAGCCCTAGAAAGGAGACCCATCAAAGGCTGAGGTCTTGTGACCCTCTCACAAAACCCACCCTGGACAGATCTCACGTGTGGTCTGGAGCCGACTCTGTTTCTGCCAAAGAGCAGCAGCACTCGTTTTAAAACTCGTTTCCAGATCATTTTCTCCTGCTGGAAACACCATCTGCTCATCCGGTAACATCTGAGGAGCTGATAACATCTGATGACAACTTTCTGATCCGAGGATATTGGAGAACCACATAAACAGAGCCGGCTACAAATCACCGTCCAACAAAGGGATCCCGTAACCTCCTGAGAAGGTGCTAATAAGCCACAGCTACGCAGGCTGGAGAGAGCGGAGTGGGGGTGCCGCTCTACAAAGGAGACCGCGGGGTCTTTACCTCGGCCTGGATGATATTCCAAGCGTTCTTGAGTCCAATGTTATTCTCAGTGTTGTAAAGCCGGAGACCTTCGGTCAGATCCTGCTTTGCATTTTCATTAATCTGTTGACAGGAAAGCAAAAGCAAGGTCACAATGTGTCTCGACCATCCCGGCTATGCGCAACTGCTGTGGAGGAGGCATCGTGGATGTGAGGGGAGGGCAAAGGAAAAACACACTCTCGCTCTCTGTGGGGCAACTACATCTCAGTTCTGCAAGCCGAGGGGCATCTGCAGACCCCCCCCCCCCCCCCGCATGGAGACCATTTGGGATAAAGGTCTTCCCCAGAATCTCCAGGATCATTGAAAAGGAGATTCAGTGCCTCTTCCTAACAGCTGAGCACACGGGATGGGGAAGGTCAGGACAAGGAGCAGATCCTGCCCCAGAAACACAGCCAGAGAAAGAGCTGAGGGGGAGGGGGAAGGAGACCAAGCATTTCATTTGACAGAGAAAGACACAAGGAAGGAAGACAGCTTTGGAAAGACGCCAACCCATGAAAGGGGCCCGGCAGGCACATACCTTGTCCATATAAACGAAGAACAAAATGAGTAAGATCAGCTCAGCCAGGAGAATGATCAGCAAAACTATGAAAAACTGGAGGGAAGCAGAAGAAGGAGCCACGTTAGGCTTGCAGGAGGCAGCCCCAAATATGTCTCCAAAGGCGCAGGGCTGAAGGAATCAGAAATCCCAAGCACGGTGACAATACACAGCAACATCCGGACACAGTTGATGAAGGGTCGCCCGAGGTGTGGTGAGCAACGGGAGCCTCGGGCTGCTTCCTTCCTTCCTACAGGGTAGGGTCGGCTGAGCCAGCAGGCAGGCAGATGTGGCTGCATCAGGGCTGGTGTGGGAGGACAGGTGGCTCCAGTTGCCCTTCACCCCAAGACTGACCACATCTCTCCAGCCGGATGGGAGCCTCACAGATCAACACCCGGCTGGCTTGCTGGCACTGTGACTTCTGTGACTCCAGCTCCACTCCCCCAGTCCAGGGACTCCCAGCCTCTTCGGTGACAGATGGGCAATGGGTGCCCTGCAGCCTCTGCCCAGTGCTGGGTCTCTGGGGTTGCCCAGAGGCAACTGGGGCAATTGGGAAGAGACCCAGCACCTCCCCAATTCCCCACTCTCCATCAGCACTGCCAGCACTCCCCAATGGAAAAGAGCAGGGCGCCTGGCAAGAGAGAAGGTATGTGGAGGGATGGAGCAGCGCTGCATCCCCGGGAGCTGCTCGCCACCTTCACGCTGCCTTTCCCACCTTCCTTGCTCGGAGGGCTCGGCCTGCAGTTCCCAAGGAGGGAGCAATAAGCGAGCTGGAAGAGGGCAGGTGGGAAACCCAGAGCAAGAAGAGAACCTGCATTGCCTCTCGGAGAAATACTGCTGGCCAGTCCCAGCCTGGCTCTTCTTTTCTTCTGCAGAAATGCAGGAGCCCATCAGGGGTCGTAAGGATCAGAAGCAGTGGGTGGGATAGGAAAGGGTTTGGGGTCGCCCAGGGCTTGAGACTGCTAAGGGCTCACCCCTTCTGCTGCCCACATGCCTGGGCTGGATGCCTGGCAGGAGCCTCTGAGGCACCCGTTTGAATGTGTGTGCGTGTTTTAGAAGAGCAACCAGTCACTTACGCTGAGGAGGAGGCACTTGTTTTCCTTGATAGCACCCAAGCAGCCCAGGAAGCCGGTCACCATCACGATGGTCCCGATGGCGATGACCAGGTTGGCGGCCGAGAGGGAGGGGAAGCTGGGGGAGAAGGTGGCAAAGTTCCCCTGCGAGACCGACAGCCAGATCCCCACGCCCAGGAGCCCACAGCCACACAGCTGAAAGGAAGAACAGAGAGTCAGAGCTGGGTCAGGGCATCATCATCATCATCATCATCATCCTTTCATCACATTGTCAGGCTGGGCAGGAGTTGAGGCAGAAGCTGCAGAATGCATGTTGAGGTTCAGGTGAAATCCTAGTACGTGGGATAAACATGGAACCAATTTCTGTGTTGCTCAATGACAAATCAGAACCGCGTTTGACAACCAGGGATGCTCTGCACACAGTCTCAGGAGGATCAGAGCAGGGCACCCCCAGAGACCGAACTGCAGAGAAGGGGCAGAGCAGCTCTTGGACACACGGACTGGGATCAGACAGACCTGCCCCACCGACTGGCACATCCTCTTCCACCGAGAGAAATGCTCCCATCTGAAGCCTGCCCCAAACTGTCCGGATGTTCCAGAGCAGCCATTCCTCCCAGAGACGACATCTATGAGATTCTGGGTGGGAAGGTGATCCTTCCACAAGCCCTTGATTCCTGACTCCAACCTGTCCTTGAGTCTGCCCAGGCCTCGTCCGTCGCCCCCTCCCTCCAGAATCTCTGGGGAAGCCACCTGCCCCACTGCAAAGCCAGAAGGCCAGGCACTTGTGGGGGCAAAAGTCCAAAGGTTCAGAGGGGCAGGAAGCACCTCTCACCGGGCACATGCCGGGCAGGCATTCCGGCACAGATGGCATCTCTTGGCTTCAAGGACCACCTGTGGCTGGAATAGAAAGGGATTTGGGAACCTGCAGTTTGGGAGGCACATCATTCCGATGGCCCCACAATTGACTTGGGATAAAAGAGCCATGACGGGACGCCAAGAGGCTCCATGATGCCTCCATGATGCCAAGAGGCTCGCTCAGGCTGGCAGCCTGCAGGTCTCCCTGTGCTGATGGCATCATGCCAGACAGAAGCCACGGAGAAGGAACGGGCATTTCAGAAGGACTCAAAAGATCTTGAACTCTTGGAAAAAATGAATTAGTTGCCAGAAAAGAGCAGGAGACCCACCTCTACAGAGCAGTTGCCACAACACGAAACAAGTTGCCAAGTTAGGGTTTTTCACATTTTCTTCCCACCCTGAGCTTTGTCTTGAGAGTCTCTGCAGGGGCCAGTCTTGGCCAGGCCGGCTGCTCCTGCTGACCCTCCAGCTGCCCTCAGAGTCCACCCTCCTTCCACCTTCCCACCGTCTGATACACAACTTCAACTAATGCTGTGTCCTCCTGACTCTCTCTCTCTCGCTCTCACACACACACACGGATGTCCCTCTTTTGTGATCTCAGACCAACAAAGAAAGGCTCACAGATGTGACCTTAACAGAAGAAGAGCCCCCTTTACTGGCTCTTGCCAAAGGTCCATCTAGTCCAGCTTCTTGTATCTCACGGCGGACACCAGATTCCCCTGGCAGCACACAAGCACCAACATCCCGGCACCCTTCCCTGCATCTGGCACACTTATGTAGCCTACATCCATCTATGTGCACACGCACACCCACCCCATGGCTTGTACCTTTTGATGGTCCCCACCTCTAGGAATATGTCCAACCCTTCTTCAAAGTATTAAGTCTAGATGCCACCACCACCACCAAGTCTAGATGGCAGGGAGTTCCACAGATCAACCATATGCTGGGTAAAAAATATTTTCTCTTGTCCGTCCTATCCCTCCCAACATTCAGTTTTAGTGGCTGCCCCAGTTCTGGTGTTGTGTGAAAGGGGAAGGCGCGTCTCTCTCTCCACCCACTGAACAATGAAGCTTCTTTGCTGAGCGGTGCCTCTGCCCCCTTCACCAGACGGCCTTTCCATATTGAAAGTGCTGCAGCCCAAGCCTCTTGCTGGACAACCCTGACCCTCATCGGCAGTTGGACTTTGTCATCAGGCCTGCCCAGTAAGCCACTGTAGAGAGACTGGGACCAGCGTGCCCATGACAGACTGGGAACCCTGACCCTGACACTCGCCAAGACCGTGCAGGTGGCCTAACAGGCAGGTCCTCTTCCAGGCAGGGTGGCCACGAGAGCAGCAAACAAGCAGATCAGGTTGCCTGTGGGGAGGGCCAGGGGGAGGCAGAAAGCAAGGGAACCAAGCCCCATCCCTCGAAGGGTCGCGGAGAGGAGAGGCAGCCGTCTGTCCGTCACAAGCCAGCTCTGATGAGATTTAAGTCTCCGGAAGAGAAACACAGATGGCAAGAGGAATGCCGGACGGACACATGTGAGGAAGGGCCTTGGATTAGGGGCCTGGGGGACTTAGAGGAGAGGATGTGGGGGGAATGCAAAATGGCCGAGGGCTTAAGCTGCCTCCCGCCCTCCTTGGTGTGCTTCTATTAAAAGAACGAGGGGTGACCGGCAAGGGGGAGGCAGCAGGGCCAGCGTCTCGCTCTCCAAGGATGCAAAGAATCCAGCATGCTGCCTCCAGGGTGCAGAGAGCAAAAGCCGTGGTTGCCTCCAGGTGGCTTCAGCACCCCAAAGAGAACCCACAAAGGAGGGCTCCCCACGGCAGCTGAGCATCAGGATACAACCAGAGCTGGAAACACGGCTGGAAACAGGTGACGGCACACGCATATACAGTCGTACAAGGAGTGCAAGGCTGAGGGGTGTTTCCTGATTTACAAAGTGGACACGTGAGGATGCTGAAGTGGGGGCTGCAGGACTCTGAGACCGAACTGCAAGGAGAAGGGGGCTCCGAGGCAAACATTAGAGGCGCAGTTCAGGTTCCAAATTTTGTTTCCATTTGTGACTTTTGCAGTACCGTGGCAGTGAGGGTGAAATCCTAACCCCGTGTTTAGGCCGGCACAAGTCCCAGCACAAGTTGTGTGCCGGCCTGGGGTGTTGCAAAGGTGCCAGAAGGCACTTCTGCACCACTCCTAGGGGGTCAGGCAAACGCACAGCGAAGCCCCCATCTCCCCAGGCCACGGCAAGAGCAGGGAGACGAGTGATTGTACTGGCCTCACTTGGACAGGATTGCAACCTGGCTTTCCTAAGCTTGCCAGACGGAGGCATCTGCCAAAGGGAGGCTGCCCATTCCAAGCCTCTGACTCAAAGCAAGATTTTCTCCTGGGACTTCTTGGGCCACAACTTGAAGATTCCATCAAGTTACCGGACAATCCCATCTTCTCACTTCTGATATTCCAAGAGTGACAGGCCTGGGACAAAGTGCTTGGTTGCAACCAAGGTCCCCACAAGGAGCCAAGTGAGGTGTGAATGCTGGAATGACTCCAAGGGAACTCTTTGCCTCTGGCAGCCTTTGCTGGATCAGGACATTCTAGAACGCAGGACCTCTTTGGTGCTCTCCGCATGCACAGACCTCCTGCACAGAAAACCAGGCAGCAACTTCCCAGGCAGGGTTTAAAATTAGAAAGGGGAATTGGGTGAGTTGATCTGCAGCTCCTGGCAGATGGAGGAAATATTTCTGGACTGGCGTCTGGAGCGCTTGGCACGATGGCTCGCAAACAGCTGACTCCTTTGCAATGATGTTATGCATGCCGGTCCTCGTGCCAAGCGGCCACTGCAGCAGATCCTGTACAGGTCCAGCTCCTGAGGTCCAAACAGCCAAGTCCTCTGCCCTCTGCATGTCCATCGAGGCAAAGTCCAGCCAAGCTCCGGACTGTGCATGATGCCGGCCAGCAGTTTTTGGCAAGAGGGGTTCCTTCCAGTTGGCACCAGGCTTCCTCTGCCTTGGAGACCACCAATGATGCTGGACAGCTGGCCCTGAGGACTGGGGCACAGCCTGGTCTGCCAGCCCGCCGGTGCTCTTTCCATTCATTCAGGGGAAACACCAAAAGCGGAAAAAGGAAAGAGAACTTGTGGAGCTTCAGGACCTGCTGATCTGAATGAGACTCTCGGGGTCCTTCTGGTCAGGCGGGTGCTTTTGTCTGGCAGTCCTGATTGATCTGCAGAGAAATCCTGGGCCGCTCAGACGTCCCTGCCTGCAGCTCATGTCTCGGGAGGCACTGGGGACTTTTTGCATTCCTACCATCAAAACATGAGAGGGTAAGAAGAGCCTCCGCTGGACCAGGCCCAAGGTCCATCCAGTCCAGATTCCTGTATCTCACAGCCACTATCCCAGGGGCTTGTTTGTGAGCTCCACTGGTGTCCTCTAGCCACGGTGACCAGATAGCCTCCTTGTCCAGGACATATCCTCTTGTATCCAGGAAATAAATCTTCATTGTCCTGCTTGCTCTTCTTTGTGAGCAGGCAACGTGCAGCTGTCTCGTAATTAATAAATTATACATAATACATTGGTGCAATCCTAACCCCCAGTTAGGCTGGCACAGGTCTTGGCACGAGTCCTGTGTTTGCCCGGGTCAGAAAAGTGCCATAAGGCACTTCTGCATCACTCCTGGAGGGTTAGGCCGGTGCGCAGACAGACACCCACCTCCCAGCTGCAGGAAGATATGCCTAGTGAGTTAGGCCAGCCTAAATTGCGCTCTATATGTAATAGTTTAAAATTTAATCATCCATTGTTTAAATAAATCACATGAAAGCAATACTTCTGAGTGTTTTTAGCTTTTATTTTTGTCATGTCCTACTTTTTGGGGGTGTCTTAACATTTTGGGAAGACCTTGTCCTCTTTTGCGGTTATGCCACCTACTCACCCTGTCCTCTTCTGTGTCTTCTTTTCCTCTCCTGGATGAGGATCCAATTTCCAGCAAAGCTGCAGCCCTTGAGAGTCCCACATGCAAGAGAAGAGGAGGGGTGGGCGAGTCTCCCCTCCTCTTGGACCCACGGCAGAAGGGGGGACGGGACATGCAGTGGCAGCCAGGAGCAGCCGTGACCTACATAGGCTATTGTTTGTGCACTGCGCTTGCAGCCCTTCGCTTGTTATGTGACTGTCCCTGGAGGGCCGAGTGGCGCTGGCACCAAAGGTGCAGCCGAGGACAAGGGTCACATGGAGACTGTGGCCGTCTCCACCAGTGGCTGCCTCAGTGGCTCCCACTCTTGCAGCGGCAGGTCAAACATTGTGAGCAGTTGCTGAAATTCAAGCAGAATTGGAGTCCAACCCGAGACAAGCAGAGCCAGGCCAGCCACAACAGGCCACAAGTGCATTTCAGTGCACTGAGATCCACCTCAACCGCCTCCTCCACAACGTCCCACGGCGCCTGCACCGCCCCATCCCCACTCTGGTGGGTACTTGCAGAGCTGCAGCCACTGGTTAGAGCTGCTGGGAGAGGGAGGGGGTTGTTCCTGCGCAACTCCCTTGAGAAAATGCCTCTCCCGCAATCTCCTTCCAACAGATCATTGAGGGGAGCTGAGCCAAAGGCTGCTTCTTGGGTGACATCCCTGCCAGAGATCCTCCCCAGAGCCCCTTGGTCAGCCCTTCCTTCCACCCTCCCACATGTGCCTGCAACATGGACTGCAACATCAGAGGCCTCTATTAGGGTTGCCAAATGTCCCTGAAAACCAGGACTGTCCCAGTTTTCAGAGACTGCGTTCACATACAGGGGGTCAAACTTTTCTTTTTGGAAGAGAACGATGGCGCCCCCAGCCTCCATTCCCTCCCACATCCTCACAAGGAACACACCTTTGTGTGCATTTTAACTTGGAGCCAGTCTGGGAGCACATCTGGGTTGAACATGGGATGAAATGCAGCCCACTGACACTCGTGCTTGAAGTAACAACCGGGCTGATTTCTGCACAGAGCAGGTGATTTCGTGGCCCTGCCACGCTTGGCAGGCTCGGCTTCTTTGCCATCTCCATAATTAAAATTAAAGCTGCATCACAAATTAATATCAACTCGGAAAGCGAAGCCGAGCAGCGCAGAGCAGAGCTGCGCACACTGAGCCAGCATGCAGGATTAATGCGCTCTGTGCCAGCAAAACCTGTCTTTGCAAGGAAAGAAGCCCTTTGGCATTCAAGTGTTTGGAGAGGGTTCTCCGGCTAGACGGAGCCACCAAAGGTGACAGAAACCCCCGTGTGCACAAGAGCTCTCCTCCTCTCTCTCCCAGTTCATGAAACAGTCTGCCCTGCAAAGGAATCGTTCATCTGGCCTTGAGTTCTCAATCTGAAGATGGCATCAGTGGCGCACTGGGAGGTGTGCGGGAGGAAGGAAAGCTGTCAGGGCCCTGGTGCTCCGTGCTGGAGTGCTCCGCGTTTCCCCTCCAGCCTGGCCTCCTGTTTCCCCAAAGATGTTTCAGGGCCTGAAAGGCGGCCCTGGTCTGAGATTGCAGCTGCCAATCACTTCTGAGAAGGGGCTTTTCTGGAATGAAGAGTCGGGCAGAGAGACGGGGATACTTGGCGCGATCCAGTCACGCTTTAACACGAGCCGTAACTGCTCCAGTGCAAATCCTGGGGAATCATCTCTGCTTAGACTTCCTCTCTGTTTACAAGGGAGGAAATTTGACTGTCAAGAAGCCAGTCTTGCACCAGAAGAAAACCGGGGAAGGAGCCAGGCCTAAAACCTTGTTCTAATCCGCGCTTAAATATAAACGGAGGCTTTGGATCCCAGAAGGATCTGCAAGAGCAGAGTCAAGGCCCTCCAACCTCCAGCCAGGCACCCAGAAACCCAGAGACTGAAACTGAAGACCAAAGGAAGACGCCTGGACGGCTGCACCATCAGCCAGAAACAGGAGAGTGCAAAGAAGGAGACCAAAATAGAAAGCCGCGTCCCCGGCTCAGACTGCCAAGAACCTTCCTCTGGTGGGACTCTGCAGGCCTGGCCTTTCCACCCCACCCCAAAGACGCTTCGTCTTCTGACGGGAGCATTCACATTTGCTTCCGAGCAAATCACTTGTGACGGCAGCAACTTGTAGAGGTCGCCATGTTTCCAACATATAGATGTGAGCAGCCCTGAATAAGCCTCCAAAGGTTCAAAGGCCAACCAATCGTGTGTCTGAATAGCAACATCCCCACAGCCCGGCCGGGTGGGGCGCACGGCGGAAGGGCTTCTCTGCTGCAGCGATCCCGACAATGAGGTTTATCTCAAAGGCCAGGCATCCAAAGCCACAGCGCAGCCCCCCACGCAGAGCTTACTCGGGAAGGGCTTGGCATCTCCAGGTAAAGAACGAGAGCAGCTCATTCCTGAAACGCAAATGAAAACCAAACCACTTAATCTCTGTTCGAAGCCAATCTGGAGAAGTGGATCACTGCTCTGGGGCTAATCCGTGCAATCAAGGAGAAGCCGCTTTGGGTTTTATTTCTTTGCCCAGATGAATGCAAGGCAGATGGTCTGAAAAGGAACAGGACGCTCAGCGATGTTTTGGGGATGAAAACAGATCTGACTTTAAAATACTGCTGCAGAGATCCTTTAATTACAAAGATCAGGTTCCGTGAAACAGATGAAAACCTGCTTTCCGTGTCTGCGGAGAAAAACATCCCTGTTTCTAGGAGCAGAAAATCTGTCTGCAGAGCTTAGAAAGCGATTCCGTCAGCACAGCCTGTGGGGTTCGGCTGACGCTGCAAACCATCCCTCAGACTTTGGGGTCTTTTCAGCCCCTCAGCTCTCCCTTCTGAACAAATCTCTCTGTCCTCATTTCCTGTGACGAGAGCTGCTAACGACCATTCTTGGCAGAAAGGCAGCCCTGGGAAGGAGGCCGTTCCGGTGGCTCCAGCCAGCCAACCTTTGGGAAGCTTTGGCCGCAGCATCACCTGCGCCTCTCTGCCTCCTGCTCCCCGACTGCTGCTGGCTGACAGGCAGGAGAGGAGGGGGAGCCCCTCTCCCCCCGTGGTCTGGCCTGCAGCTCTGCCACCCCACAAGCAAGCAGGCAGTGCCTGCCCATCACCATCACAGACGGGGCGGGGGTGACGCTGCCATCAGGACGCAGGTGCCCCAGTGAAGCAGCAGGACACCGCAGGGTGGGTTTTGCTGGGCATTCTGCCCCACCCAGGAGTCTGGATACTCTATGGAGAGTTCAGGAAAAAAACCCCACCGTCTTTTCCAGAAAGGAGGAAAAAGAGGGTGTCCAGATGACCACAAATGTCCGGACTGCACCGGAAATGAGGCCCAGAACAGGAAAATAGGAATCTGGGGCCTCTCCAGCCATTTCCTGGGATCTTCCGGTGTTTTTGTCCAGTTTAGGCCTTCTAGGCTGCTGGGTCAAGTAGTAGGAGGGAGGGAAGGGAACTGTCGTTTTCCCCTCCTCCCCATGCCAGAGCCCCTTTCCAAGCCATCAGTGGAAGAACCACATCTCCCAGCATGGATCGTGCCAGGTTCCCATCACGCTTCCCAGGGGCCTTTCATTGCTACTGTGAAAGCAGAGGAGCAGGGCTGGCTGTAAAGCTGGCAACCTTCCCAGGGCAGGGATGGTGGGATCACTCCTGGCTCTTAACCTTTAAGCCTCCAGCCCAGTCCTGTCCCCAAAAGGGAGCCAGGAAAGGACTCTGAAAGCCCAGCCTCTGCACCCCTCCCTCCCCGAGAAAGAAAGCCTTTTTGGCTGGTGTCTGGTCTATTAAGTACTCACCCTACTCAGAAGTAAGCCCCATTAAAGTAAGACAATGGGGCTTACTCCCAGGTAAACTGTGGCTAGGGTTAGGGTTAACCCTAACCCCCTCCATTTCCCCCAGATAAATCTTCCCCCTCCCCCCAGAACCCCACCACCAGCCACCCCTGCTGCACTATCCCCAACCACCCCCACCAACTCTCTGGCCCTGCCTGTGCCCACTACCCCCAGAAACCCCCCACCAGCCTGGCATTCACCCCTCCCCCCAGAAACCTCTTACTTATCTACTTTCCCTTCCCCAGAGAAACCCTCCACCAGCACCCTGAATGCATCCACTCCCCCCCCAAGAGAGAGTGTGTGTCTATTACCTCAAAAAGAGGTAATATCATCTTGAAGTTAAGTAAAGGAAAGCAAAATGAGTGTTTAAAGCTTATTTTAACATGGCCTACATTTTGTCCTACATTTCTGAGTGTCCTACAATTTTTTAATTGCAGGAATTTTGGTAGGAATTTTGGCTCGTGGGAGGTAGGAATTTTGTGTTCGGAATCTGATCACCCTGAGACAGGTGCAAAATCCTGAGTGGAGAGAGAGGAACTAGCGGATGCTGAGCACCCACATCCCCTCCGGCCCCGATGCTCAGGATCCCTTCCCATAATCCACAAGGAAACACCATGTGGCCCAACTGCTGCAGATCCCGCACCTGAAGAGTTGGGGGACGGACAGGTTTTTTTGGAGGGGAGAGACAGGAGAGAGTGGGGTGCATCTTGGCAGCCAAGGCAAGTGCCACATCCTGACCCCATTCCCAGGCCCCTTCCCTCTCCCTTACACTCACGAGACCTGCAGAGTGACATAACTGGTTCAGATCCGAGAAGATCTGGATCCACTGGCAGTGGAAGAGGCTTGTCCTGGGGAAAGGGCAACAAATCTCAAGGAGGATTCTGGAATCCCCCCAATTATATCTGATGTGCCAGACTATTTTTCTCCTTGATGTAACAACTCTTGTCTCTTACTTTCTCAGCTGTCCATTCTCTCTCTCTCTCTCTCTCTCTCTCTCTCTCTCTCTCTTCCATTTTTTCTTGTGATGCTGTAATTTACTGATATTTGTTTTCATTGCAAGCCACTGTGAGCATTCTTAATAGAAAGGAAATGCACGTATAAATAAATAAATACAGTACTAATGCTTCCAGTAAAAGCCCCCTCATTAACCATAAGCTAAATTGTGGCAAGAATTGACTTACGTGTGCCGCAAAGTTCTTTCATCCCGGGTTAAATTTATCCCCAATCCCTGCCGTGACTCAGCAAATCATTCCGGGCCGCCAAATCTCCCCTCTCCTTCCTGCAGGAGCAGATGGGCTGAAGGAAGCCACAGGGCATCAACAGCACAAATGCCACCTCCAGTCCCACAGGAGCAGAGACCCACTTTGTTCAGAATGCTGTTGGAGCAACCTTGGCGGTGGCTGTCAGCAAGCTGTCCGGGACTACTTGCAAGCAACTAGAGGCACAGAGTGGCACATCAAGGGGGCACAACTGCTTGGCTGCGCAAGAAACAGATGGTGCAAGCTGGCAATTCCTGGCAAAACATCCAGTATGGACTGGAACAAAATGCAGTATCAGTGGTGGGCATCCAAAGAGCGACTTGAGTACATTGTTCTAAGCATCTGCTTATGCCCTGGATAACTTGATTCCAGATGAGAGGCTCCCTCTAAAATTCCCTCCCTATTAAAAAAAATGGTGCTCCTCCAGGAGGCAATGGCAGGTGAGCGCGAGGCTCTTTCTGTGCAGGGAACACAACTCCAAACCTCCTCCTGGTTGGAGGAAGAAATTGTGAGGTTCTTTGCAAATAAACCACTGAACTGGAGTGGAAATCAATGTAGACCGTGTGCTTCCTTGGTTGGAAGACTTGCACTCCCTCCATGTGTGTCTACTCAGAAGCCAGTCGATGGGTCTTGCTTGCAGGGAAATGTGCAGGTTTGTGGATCAAATGTGGCCTTTGTTTTCAAAATGTTAAAGACAGACATCAGAGGCATTCAGTGGGGCCCCAACTTCAGTGGGGCAAGGCCAGGACAAGGGCTGTTGCTGCTGGTTCCGCAACCACAGGCTGTGAGGTCTTGGTGAGATCCAGCTGAGCCGCAACACTGTTCATGATGCAAGGCTGGGGACAAGCCAGGACTCTGGGCCTTTCTTGGTCCTGAAATTAGTGAGTTGGAGATGAGGGAAACTAAGCGTTAAGTTAAAAGTGTCCCCCTCGGGTTGTACTGCTAGTCGTGACCGACTCGAGTCCTCGAGTCTCAAACCCTGGCCTGCCAGTTGACAGGCAGAGCGTCCCTTTGGAGAAATTAAGAGTCCTGAAATGAGCAAGTCTGCAGTTTCTGGCCCTGGGGCAGGAATCATCCAGAGTCTCCAGGGAAAGACAGGCAGCTGACGGGCCAGAGGGGTGTCTCCACCCATCTCAATCATATTCAGGGCAGACAGATTTAATTGAGAAGCATTTTTTTCTTATGTGAAAAGAACAGTTGGGGGGTTGGTTTTGCCTCCTAAACTCAATGGGGATCCTCTTGGCCCAGAACCCTGTTTTTGGAGTTGGGGAACAGGTGCAACAGCTGTGGGGCTTCCTCTTTGCAAGGCATCTTCTGGTTCTGCAACATCAACTCCATGCGCAGATGAAGAGCTGCCCCCCCTGCCCCACTGCTCCTTCCACGCTCTGAAGATGCCATCTGGCTGAGCTGTGCAGTATCTGTCTGGATAATGAGACTGGATTAAAGAGAGGCCTGCACAAAAGAGTAAGTGGATACTTTAAGGATTTAAGGACGAGTAGAAGGTAAGCAAAGGCTGGTGCATCTGTTTACTGTTGGCAAAGGAAGAACGGGGAGGTGCTCCAGCTCTGACGCTGGTCACTCCACCACACCTGGCAAACTCTTGGAAGAGGGAGTAAGCCTTGGGTCTCCATGTGCAGTCATAGTGTGCACACAAACCTCCCCCTCCAGGTAGCTAAGCAGGTGACACAGATTAGAGTAGCCCCACTGATCAGGCTGGGGTATTACCCGTGGTGAGGGGGAAATGTTCCCTTGCCCTCAAATCACCTCCTAACCATCCAGGCCACGAAGCCCGGCTGTCCCAGTGCAGGTGAGAGGAGGGCCTTGATCAGAACCGATCTACCTGATCTACCTTCAGAGAGGAGGGCCATTGATCAGGGCACCACAAACAAAGAATTTCAGCTCCGACTGCAGGAAAGCTGAGCGGGCTGGCCCTGTGGGGTCTTTACTGGACCAGGAACCAAGGATCGCTTGTGCTGCATTCAAAGTCACCCCCAATCAGATCCCTCCACTCCAGACGACAGCCAGCATGGTGTCCAGGTTCAGGAGCCGGTGTTCTTTCCTCATCTCAGCTGTGCATATGCGTGTCACTCACAGCCCAATTTGAACCCACACTGGACAGGGAGGCTTGGCAGGCCCACTCCGTCTCCAATGGCTGGAGGTAGCAGGTGATACCCCAGCCTGAACAGTGGGGCTACTCTAATCTGTGTCACCTGCTTAGCTACCTGGAGAGGGAGGTTTGTGTGCACACTATGACTGCACACGGAGACTCAAGGCTTACTCCCTCTTCCAAACAGTCATGTTGGAGCAGCCCCACTAGCTGTGCTCGGATCTGTACCACCTCAAGAGGTGAAGACCAAGCGGCCCAGAACTGGATCCTGGCCACACCTGCACTTGGCCATGACTTGCCCTGGGCCTGCCTGCCACCCACCCTCTCTCGCCCTCCCCAACCCAAGTCAACCTGACTCAGCGGGTACGACCCAACTCTAGGATTCTGTGAATCTGAAACTGCCCTGGAAGGAAAGTAAAACAGCAGCACAAATGGCTGATCTTGCTGGGCCTGGGCAACCTTGAAGGCAGGAGCTTTCTGGGGCTTCAGCCAACGGCGTTCCTTCCCCACACTGGTGTGCTCCCCCACTGAGCGGTGGTCTTCCCCCACGGCGACAGGAGGTGAAAGTCTAGGGCCGGCTGCCCAAGAGCCCTGAATCTGTTCCGCCATCTGAAAGAACTCAGATGTGAAACTGTTTATCCATGTGCAACTTTTCTTGGAAACTGGCTGGAGCACCCAAGGACTGGTGGGCAGGCAGGCAGCCAGGGAAAGACCACTCAGTTCTCAGGAAGGGCCGGGGAGGGGTGAACCTCAAGGCCACTCCGACCGCCCAACCCCTCTCAGGCAGCATCCCCCACCGGATGATTTGCAGGTCCTGCTCCTCTCCCTCTCAAAATCCTAGCCTGGCCCGCTCTTCCCCTCCCCTCCACCTTTCCCAGTCCAGGGAGTGGAACCAGAAGAAAGAGTGGCAGAGGTCAACGGGTGACCCAGTTGGGCTCCCGTCACCCTCTGCTGCCTGAGGCCACCACTTCCTGGGCTGGCAGATGCTGCCCACTGGCTGGACATGACAGACTCTTGTTCTGATCCAGCAGGGCTTTGGTGTTGTCTTCACTTTTCATTACAGCGACTCGGAAATCAAAACCTCCCATTCAAACCTCAATTCCAACCTCACCCCATTTGCAAGATTTGCCAGTGTCTGATCTACCGTTGGGAGGAAGGACTGAAGCACAAGCAGGAGTTGGGCTTCTGCACAACGGGGAGAGGCAGAGGATGCAGTGAAAGGGGGGGCAAACATTACCACCAGTAAACATTATCCCAACATTATCACCAGTAAAAAACCTGCCTGGGAACCTTTGCCAGTCTCCCCTGCGTGTGTGTTTGGCAAGACGACTGCCCTGCTGCTGCAGCGAGTTCCTTGATTCTTCCAGCCAGTGGCGCTTCCAGCAAAGGCGCCCCAACTGGAGAGGAGAAATCCAGGGCTCTTTGCCACAACGCTGGATGTTTCTGGGTCAAGGCCATGTGACTGCCCATCTCCCTGCCTGCCTGCCGCACTTCTTTGTATCACATATATCAAAGCAGCCGGCTGGCCGGGCTGCACAGAGCATGGCACAGCTATTTCCATCCAGGGGCCTCTGTAGGTTGGCAGAATCTGGTTCTATATTAAGCCCGTGACATCAACCATGCTGCAGATTCCAGAGCTTAATCTGGGGAGTGCCTGCCCCACAGCCTCCCAACAGGCAGAACGGGAACCGGCTGCCTGCGCCCAGTGACAAAGTCGCTCTCTTGTGACCCTTTGAGTTGGGGCACAAGACAAGCTGAACATTATTCAGAGAACTCAATAAATCCTTTACATCCAGAAAATTTCCAAAATCCTTTATTTCTAGAAAGGCACAGAGTCTAGAACCTAGAAAAAGCGGGGACGTGGCCTCCTCCGTTCAGCCGAGGAGCGCAGGCACCACTTGAAAAGGGCCGGTTCACCATGTCAGGAGAGATCAGTCAAGTAACTCCAAGTTTCACAAATGGTTTAAAATGCAATAACCGGATTGGAGGGTTTTTCCCCTTTAAATTTCAGCCCAGGTGAGTCTCTTGGTAAAATCATCTAATTCTAAAGGAAGGATGAATTTCCGGCCAGCCAACCAGTCAGTCCTGCCCTTCCTGTCCCTGAAAACCAAATCAAGAACAGCCAAGGATTTCAACCACTTACTCAGTTTCCAAGAAATGTACCGAATGTGCAGGACACGCATCGTTCTGGGAGCTCCTGCCGGACCCCGTCCCGGCCAGTCACCCCACACGCCTAAGTCCCAGAGGTGCCACCCGTCTCTCCACAGGGAGCCAGCCCCCCTCTCATCTGTATGGAGGGTGGACACAGAGGAGCCTCTCTCCTGGCTCGGTGCCCAACTTCCCTTCCCTTCCCCGCTTGGGCAGACCAGGAAAGGCAGCTGGGAAAGGGGGCCTCCCCTCCCCTCATCACTGGGAGCAGGGGGTGGGGGAGAAGCGGGGCTGAGGAAAAACAGCCCCTAGCACTTGGCTGGCACTGGTTACGTGTGCCCCGAAAAGAAAGCAGAGGTCAGCTGGCTGGAGGGCATCAGATCAGGAGAAGGCGCTGGCCCAGATGCCTGGGCTGCCTTTGGGAGCCCAGCTGGGTGCAGAAACTCCCACTCCAAGGGCGCCTTTCAGTGCTTGGAATAGATGGGGGAGCTCTGCGGACTGAACACACAGCACAGCATCCTGCCTGCTTTTCAGGTCACTGACTCCACGTTTCTCCTTCCTTTGCCTGCCAACGAACCCAACCAGAGAGCGACAGGCAGCCTGGGGGAGTCTGAGGGGCTCCCCCAGAAATCCCATCCTAACCAAGCAGAGGAATCTCAAAAGAAACCAACCAGCAAGTCCACTGTTGGCAACTCTTGCACTGCAATGAAGCCTGTGCATTTGAGATGCAAAGAGGCGCTTCTGCACAGCCCAGCCACAGCTCTGATCTTTATGCGCCGTGAGCCGCTGAGGGAAAGACACGTGTGAGAAGGAGGAGGAGGAGGCCAAGGAGGACGTGCTGCGGAGCTCTTGCTTTCCCTGCCCTGCAACATCTTCTGAGTTCAGAAACGTGATCAAAAAGGGGGGCTGGCAAAATGCGTATCCGTGGAATGAGCTGCAGATGGAAACGGTTAGGTTATCCCCTTCAGCGCTCCCACAACAGCTGGCCAGCTGAAATGGGGCAACAGCTGGACGGAGTCCACTTTCCCAGCCCCTCCTCCCCTCACCCTTCTGGAAACTGGGGACGGGCTGTGGACGGAGTCAAAACGAAGCGAGAACTCGGGCAACGGCTGTCTCCGGTCTGGGTTGGGGGACACGACTCTTGGTGTCTTGAAGGAGCAGGCAGCTGGCCCAGATCCTGCTGCACACGTGGCACAAGGGCTCCCACGCACCCCTTTACAGGGGAAATGCCATGCACATCGGACTGGTGTTCTGACAGCAATAGCTCTGGACGTGTCCACCTTCCCAGTTACGGCTGGGGATCAGCACTTGCAGGGTGGCGCTCCAGCACAGAATGGCCAAATAAAGGTGCGCACCAACCACACACACGCATGAGCCACCGGGAAGGTCACAGGCCAGAAAGCCTCACCAGGCATCACTGGGATCCTGACAACAGACCCTGACAACACACCCTGTGTGTTCTCGAATCTGCTTCCTGCAGCACCAGCAGCTGGGCACCTCGGGGCAGCTGGGCACCTCGGGGCAGGCGCATGGCGAGAACAGAGGTTTCTGGCTCACGGCTCACCTTCCTACTCTACTCTCCAGAGGATTTCTGCAAGGCTCTCCAGGCAGTGCTTTGTCTGCAGCAATCTTCTCATTCCTGTTTAAAGTGGCTGTGGCCAGGAATCCCCCCCAAAGGGCAACATAATTCAGATGTACACAAACCACTGCCAGAGCTGCCATTTGTCAGTCACTGCTTTTGTCCAAACTGTTTTTGTCCAAAAGCGACTGCAGACGTAACACCCTGGACAGGCTCGAGACTGCAGAGGAAAGAGGCGCAAACCATGCTGCGTGGCTTCCTGCCATCAAACTCCACTGAAAACAAACACAACTGAAAAAAACCAACCCTGGTGTTTGACAATATGGGTGTCGATTGCAATTTTGCAAGATTCCTGCGTCCACATCAGCACTCCTAGGAAAGCCGGACAACTGGAAAATACGTCTCTACGGAACTGCAGTGCCCAGGAAAAGATCAAGCGCGAGAGGCCCTGCAGCAAGCGGCAGAGAGAGGCGGGAAGGGCCGCGCTTCAGCAGGCAGACCGGCACAGGCACAAATCCAGCAGTAAAGCCGCTAACTGGAACTGGGGGTAACACACCAAAATAAGATGCAACGCCTGCCAGGAGCAGAAACTGGGTTTTCAGATGGTCCCCAAGTATCCTGACAAGCTCAAAATTAGCCCAATTGAAGGCAACACTCAACAGCAACAGACAACAAACATTTGCACCGTTACGGCCACCAGAAGTTTCTTTTTTGAAAGAGATCCTTTGCAGCAACCAAAGCTCTTATGATAACTCCAGGGTGGGGGGCTTGTGCAGCAAGAGGATATTTATTTGGGACAGGCAATTACAGTACGTGTGCACACGCATGCACACGCACACAGGGAGAGAGACTGCGGCCGAAGCCTTGGAGGGCAGCCATGCCCCCGAAATGAAAGGAACCGGTTGGTGCCAAGAAGCAACCTGAGATGGGCCCAGTTTAAAATCATGACGAAGGGAAAGCAACACGGTCAAGGCAGTTTAAAGGGGCAGAAATTGATAGCCTGTAATTCCAGCCACCCTAACCGAGGAGGTCTCCGTACGAAACTCCTCTTCATAAACCAAAAACAAAATCCCCAACCTCTGTCTGTGATCTGCAACTCCAAACCTCCACACTATAGAAGGGGAGAGAGGGGGGGGGGTCGGCACAAACGCGGTTATGCAGCTCGCTCAGAATTGTCCTGGTCAAATCTACAGAGTGAAACAGGAACCAAGAATAAAAACCCAGGGAATGATTGACGATCCTTTTCTATGCCTCAGTTGAAAGTCATCAGCCCCGTCCCTGACATCTCCATGCTGATGTGGTGCTGAGGGGGAGTTTGGGGAGCTGGAGGTCTCCTTGGTTGACACAAGTTCACGCTGACTGGGAAAGGGGATCAAGCCTGGAAAGGGGCCACAGGCTCAGAGTGCACCTCTGCTGCCAACCCACCTTCCTCCCAAGCCTGACCTGCCCTCCTCCATGACCTACCTCCTGCTGGCACCCTGTGCCTTCGGAAATACCTACTTGACGGGCAGTGATGGGCTTCAAAGAAATTAAGAACCGGTTCTCTGTCCATCTGGCAGCCACTTTTAAATGGCTATTTTTAAACCTTATATGTACTATCTCTTGTTAAGAACCGGTTCTATAGAGTAGGTGTGAACCTGCTGGTGCCCACCACTGTTGACGGGCCTCCTCCTCATCTAACCCAAGTGATGGCCAGTGAGACTTGTCCGGTGCTGCTAAGGAAGGGATGGGGCTGAGGCACCCTGCACTAACCTGCACTCCCCTTCCTGTCTGCCTTCCCTTGCAGGTTGTTCTCCGTAGACACCCCATGAGAGGGTATTTATTTGGGACTGGAGCCACCATCCTGTGATTACGTGCTTGAGTGAAGGCATCTCATCGGGAACCCCAATCACAGGTCTCTTTTCTTTTTAACCAGGGCTGTCATCCCATTGGAGATAACCTAAGTCTAACTGCATGGGAAGCTGCCAATTAATCCAATATAACCAATTAAACCTGGATACTGAATAAAAGAACTGTCCAGTGGAAAAGCATCAGCCTTTGCTACCAGGTATGCGTTGCTGAACCAGCCGTTCTCCTTCCTTCCTGCCTGCCTCCCAGGAAGACACAAAGTCAGGACTGTTGAAATGCCAGGCGCTTGCATTTTTAAAATACTGAATAAAAAACCTGCAGCCCATGATTCAGGAGGGACCTTTTCTCAGAGAACCAAAATGTTTCCAAATCAATTAGTCTGCTTAATTAGTTACCAGTTGAAGTCCCACTTTTCACAGTAGTTTGGCATCTGGCAGGGGATTAATCCAGTGTGGCAGCCGTAAGAGAAACAAAAATCAAGTGCCTGAATCTAGCCAACCCCGAAGCAGGGAAGTTGGACCGCGGCCTTTGCACCCCCCAGGCAATGCCACACCAAAGCACATTTCCGTTTGGCCAAAGCTGCACATTGCCAGGGTTGCCAGCCTGTGTGCTGCAGCCAACCGACAGGTGATGCCGCCTCTACTTTGCAGCTCTCGGTGGGTGGATAGATGCCAAGTTCTCCAGGGTGCTGACAGCAGCCTGATCCTTTGGGAGTGAGAAGTCAGAAGTTGGCCTCTGTGACTGGGCACACTGGGGAACAAGTGCCCTCTGCCACAAGGAACCTTTTCCTTTGACCAACTGTTAATCTGGCTGCCTGGAATTGAGCAGTGAAACGTGTGGGGTGGAATTCTGTTCCGCTTCCTGGCAGAAAGTGGGCCATGATTTTAGAGATAGCCTGGTCAGGCTCTGGGGCAGATTTGGGCACTAGCTTGTTGGCTTCTTGGAGTCTCCTTGACCTCTCACTGGCTCTGGAGACCAACCAACCATGGAGTCATTCCAGGCCACCATCCGGAGAAGGAATTTGCAGAGGACTGTGTGCTCCATAACTCCAGGAGGCGATTCCAGAAGGGTCCTTGAAGAATACGGGGACTCTGCGCTGGGTGTGCCACAGTGATGTACTTGACCCACGGGCTGCAGTGTTGTAAGGATATGGCAGTGCCACAAAACCCTGCCCCTCCTTTCCAACATCTGATACAGAAAAGACGTGGAAGTGATGAATCTGAGTCTAGGGCCTGTTTGGGAACGGATGAGAACAGACTGGAACTCAACCCAGCCAAACTAGAGGGTGCTCGGAGGAAGTGGAGCTCAGAGGTATTTCACAGCCTGTCCTGGGTGGGTTGGGGGAGCCAACAGGATCTTCACAGAGACTCTGCAGTGGTCCAGAACCCCTTTCAGCAACTGCCACTGGCTTGCCAGCCGCGGCCTTTCCTGGAGGAAGTGGATCTGGCTGCTCTTGTGACTTCCAGGCTGGGCAATTCCCCGCTCTCCACCTGGGGCTGCCTGGAAAGCCTGAAACATTTGGGGCCTGGAGGGTCAGGAACTGCGTTGGCTGCTCCCACAAACCTGCCTGATACTTTCTCTTCTCCCTCTTGGTGAAAAGGGCCCCAAACCCTTTGTGGCCTGTCAATGGGTATTTTTAGGTTCTCTAAAAAATGTCGCTTTTCTCCACCGACATTTCCGTTTCAGACTGTGACGCAGGGCCCTTTTGGTCAACCTTGACCCACATATTCCTGGCTTGTTTGTTTTGCAAGTGCTGCTGCCAGGATTGCATTGTGGGATCTTTTCTAGCAGGCTCCACACTTTTCAAGCAGTGCCCAAGGGCAGGAGGCATCGTTGGCTCCCAGTGGGCACATCTGTCCTTAAAGAGGAGAAGAACTGAAGACGCCAATGCATTTGCACCGTCTAGACAGGTGAATGGGACTTCACCATGTTCCAGCCAGCGATGGACCACGTGTGTGAGGATCCTTGTGTCGCTGATCACTGTCCCACCCCAAAGCCTCCAGCCTCACCCCAGAGCCTTTCTGGGCTCTGTCAAAATGGGCACATCCAGGTGCTGCCTCTGTGGGGCTCAGAATGGCCCCCCAAAATCCCAACTGACCATGTGTGATGAGAAAAACCACCAGGGGTACGGGAAGCACAGCGCCCCTCGGTTTCAGGGGCTTAGAGGGGCCATGTCGTTTTGTGTCCAGCATAACCTGATGATGGGGGAAGCACCTCCCTGTGTTTCAGTGTCTCACAGCCGTGTCTTAAAAGGCCCCATCCATGTCACCCTAGAACAGTGGTTCTCAATCTTCCTAATGCCAAGACCCCTTTATAAGTTCCTCATGTTGTGGGGACCCCAACCATAAAATTATTTTCATTGCTACTTTATAACTGTAATTTTGCTACTGTTATGAATCGTAATGTCAATATCCCATATGCAGGATGTATTTTCATTGTTACAAATGAAATGTGTGTTCTCTGCACACGTTGAACACAATGGGATTTATTTCAGGTTAGGCATGCATAGGATTGGGCCCTGAGGCTGAAATCCTATCCACATTTACATGGGAGTAAAGGCCCATGTGCTAGCCATTTCGGGATTATAATGGGATTTATTTCAGAGTAGGCATGCATTATTTACGATAATGGGATATATTTCAGCGTAGGCATGCATAGGATTGGGCCCTGAGGCTGTCAGTCAGCTCCAGTGCACGTGCAGCTACAGCCAGAGGTCTGGCAAGCCTGACTTGGCCCCCTGCACCAGGGGTCTTTAGGCGACCCCCAGGAAACCTCTAGGTGACCCCCAAAGGGGTCCTAACCCCCACTTTGAGAAATGCTGCCCTAGAAGAAGCAAAAGGCAGAGAAGGGAGGAGAAGGTGGTTCTGCAGGACTCTTCCTGCGGAGCTGGAAACAGACTCTGCAAGGAGCACATAATTTCCTTCTATTCCACGAGCATGAAGACCTCTGTCCTTGAGAGGAACGCGGTGGAGCTGCCAGCCAAACTGGGCTCCTGTTATTTCCCTAGAAAAAGCAAGAACTGGCAGGGAGACGTCACTCAGGCACCCGTGTTTGCCAACAAGTGTTGGCTGCACATCCCACGTCAAGGAACGAATGCGAGAAAAAAACCAGGCCTCAGAAACTGCTACGGAACGGAGCTCTTTTCCCAGAGGCTTCCCCTTTAGCTGCAAACACATGGCTGGCGCTCCCTGCAGCAGGCGGAAGAGTCCGGACCCGACCCTGGCCAATGTTCCTGAAAGGGGGGAGACTCTCCCACCCGCCTCTCCTTCCACTGCAACTCCCGAGAGTGAAACCAGCAGGAAACTGCGGTATTTGGGGCTGCTTTGCCACCCACCCCAGACAAGCTCACAGCTGACAGCACCATCTGGAAGTGGGTGGCAGGGCCCTGACTACTTGGGGGGCTCATTTCCAGCCCAACAGACCCAGGAACAGACAGGAGGGCCAAAAAGTGGACCTTCTCCAGTTGCCCTGCAGGCCTCCTGTGGCAGAGGCCGAAGGCCAACCTCTCACTGCCTGTGAGAGGCCACCAGCCACCCTGCTTGCAGGCGAGTGGCTCACGGTTGGTCAGCTGGACGGGGGGACCTGGATCAAGGCTTTTTCGGTTGCAACCCTTTGCAGGCACTTCTGGGAGGAAGCCCAGTGGACCAGCAGAACCCTGATTCCCGAGTGGACAGGCAGAGGATGCTGCTGCTCGCCTCACTGCCTCCCAGTCAGGTCCTTGGCCCTCCTGGCTCCGTGTGCTTGACCCTGACCAGCACTTTCAGGGAGAAACTTTTCTCTGTCCAACCTGGACATGATGCCAGGGGTGGATCTTCTGTATGGAAAGATTATGAGGACGGGAAACTTCTGATTTGTGTACTTTGTGGACAGGTTTTTGCTGAAAGAGTGTATATAAATATTCAGAATCATCATTCTTCTCCACGGACGTGCAGACTCTCCTTGTTCTTTTCCTGCCCAGGACTTCATACCTGGGGGTCACCCTCCAAACGGAGAGTGCTGGGAGGAAGAAATGGAGGTCTCAGAAGGCAACGCACGGTGTTGGGAAGGAGCCGGCTAAGATGGGCAAGAGGGAGGACTGGCTGGCCGAGAAAGCCCCCTTTCCTCTGGGACCAGCCTTTCAGCATCACTGTTAAATGATGTCACTCCTTGCTTCACGAGATCAATTCTGGCCTTCAGCAGGTGCTGCAAAACCTATTTGGCTCTGCATGAAACGTCCAACTGATGTTGACCAACCACTACTTCTCATCTCTTTCTATACCCGTCGCTTGTCTTGCTCAGCACCACAAATAACTAATACAAACAGCAAACCACCCCCCATACAGGTTGAGAGTCTCCGCATTGCAAGGGCTGCGTTCCAGGAACCTGCCTGGATACATATTTTCACTTGCAATAAGAACAATTCAAGGATTGGGCAGCGCTTGCAAAATCACCTGCTTCCACGGCAGGCAGGCAGGCAATGACTCCACCTCCCTCTCCGGGGCTTCATTTCAGCTGGATCAGACCCTCCTCTCCTCTAGTGCAAAAGAACACAAAACAGCCCTCCCTTCCCAATTGCCCCGCAGACTGTCACAGGCGAGGAGCCTCTGCCGGCCTCTATTTTGCAGTGACAACTTCAAAGAAGAAGAGAATTTAGAGCAGCCCAATTTATTTTTGGTCCCAGGCGAGGGACGTTGGATGCAGACGTCACGGCCAAGAGCAGAGCCTGGCAACCATCTTTGCAACTTAAGACTTTCTGCCCGGTAAGCAGGGATGGAAACTAAATGCTCAGACTGCGTCACAGTCTTGCTTGGCCAAGGCCACTGCAACGCCCATGAAATCTGCACCCCAAACCCCCACGTTCTGGGCCAGTTTAGTATTATGATAGTGCTTTGCACAGTCAGGTGGATGGTGTTGACTGCTTTGTTTTCTCCAGGTACTGAGTCCTTCCCAAGGACTGGAGTGCCTGGCTTTTTCTTTTGATTTCAAGATCATTGTCAGCTGTTCCCAGTGAAGCTGCTTTTTGAAGTTGGTGGATGGAAACTTCTGTGGCCTGATGATGCTCAGGTGCTCTTTAAGGTGCTTAAAACAGCACTGCAGCACCCATCGCTACTGGGATCACTTGGGGCTTCTTCTGCCACAACCTTTCAATTCTTATTTTTTATTATTACTTTATTATGCTGTTTATCACAAGTCACCAGGTGTTTGACTGGAATCGGCTCTCTTGTAATTTAGCTCCTATCCAAAGAACTGGGAATCACAAGATACGATTATTATAAGGCATAAGCAGCCATCACTTTTCAAACCTCCTTCAGACAGCATCAGAGGGAAAAACTATCGCTAGCCCAGGATTAAGGCTACAGTCCTCACCCTCCTGGGAGTAAGTTCTATTGAACACAATGGGACTTACTTCTGAGTAGACGTGCTTAGGATTGCACTATAAGTTTTGCAACCTTGAATTGACCCGTTTCCAAGCATCAGGAAACCTTATGAACCAACACCAAGAGCTTCGCTCCCTCTTTTGCTGCTATTAGACTGAAAGGACAAGATAATTCCAACTCTTTTAAATATGTAAGTAAATCAAAATGCTGACATCCAGATTCAGTTCCGCGCTAATCCTTTTTAGCAAAAGAGATGGGGAAAAACCACCTCCTGCTTCCTAACTGTCCATCTGTCTAAGACAGAAGTGGGTCAGCACTGAGATTCCTAATCTGTAACGAGAAAAATAAGCCACATTTGGATGTCCAGAGAGAGATCTCTGCATCCTGAGCCAGCGACTGTTCCAGATACGCAAAGCCACCTCGGCCAGCTACGCGAGGCCGATGAAAAGCTGCACATTTTAATTCTATGGAAGCCATAAATGCAGTTGCTGGAGCAGAGAACGGAGACGGGCACTGAGAAGACTGGCCAGCTGGATTCTGGAGTGGATCCAAACCTAAAATTAAATGATCTGTGACAGCTGTCATTCCTTGTCTGTCTGTCATGCATCAGTGAAGGTCTCCCCATTATGTAGAACCGGCTAAGAAAAATTCTTTGTTGCATCCTCACCCCAATCCCAATTGAGCACCAGGAAGGCTTAGGAGAACCAGGGACTCAGGGTTAAGGGAAGGCTTCAAAAGACTGTGGAATGAAAGGGATGCATGTGCGTCCGTGCATGCACGCGCACACGTATGTGTGGTTGGCACACAGTAGGGGAGTTCCATGGAAGAGAATCAAGGTTTCTCAACGCGGAGATCAGTAATGGCCAGTTAGTTTCTCTGAAATATGAACGTTCTATGGCATTCGGTCCCTGAAAGGAGAGGCACTTCTGCAGGGGTCAGAAATGTCTGTCCTCCCATCACTCTCTGCAAACTGCAAAATGAACCGCTAGGAAGATTAACGCCTGGCAGTGATTTGGGGTCAATATTCTCTCCTTCAAAACATTCTGTGGTGAACTGGACAAGATGAAATCAAATGCAGCCGGAAGACCAAGGACGCCCTGCCTTCTCCCGCTGGGCTGCCAGCCTTGCCTATGCACCTTCCACGCGCTTAGGGTGCAATCCGAACTGAGTCCCTTGTGCCAGCCTGGGAGGTTCTCACATGTGTCACAAAGCATCTATCCACATGTTCACATATCCACGAGGGGTTCAGAAACATTTCCAGACTATTTGTGGGCTCTGGGCACTGCTGGTCACCGGCTGAAACTGCTGGGGAGCAGGTACTAGCACTGGGCATTGGGAAGCAAGCACCAGCAGGCAGTACCAGGCATTCCTAATGGGCGCCACTGGGCAGTGGACATAACCATGCAGTGGACAGCAGGCACCAGATACCACTAAGTACCAGGGGGCAATGGGCACCAGGATATCCTTACTGGGCACCACTGGGCAGTAGGCACAATCAGGCACATCCATGCAATGGAGTGGACATCACCAGGCAGCAGGCATCATTGGGCACAACCTGGCCCCAGCCGGAAACAAGGGGCAGCAGGCACCACAAGTGGGCATCCCTATTGAGTACCAGGCACCCTTAATGAGCACCAGAAGTGGGCAGTGGGCATCACCATACATTGGGCACCACCGGGCAGCAGTGGGCAGCATGCAGTATCACCAGGCACCACCTGCCACCCGTACTGAGCACCAGGCATCCCTGCCAGGCACCTGGAACCACTGGGCACCAACAGACACCAAATCAGTTCTTCGTGGGTCCTTACATCACAGAAGGAATACACTCTCCAAATTTCATGCTTCCAGGTCTGTGCGTTGTGTTGAATCAGTCAACAATTCTTCAATTTTACGTAAAGTAAAAGGACAAAAACATGTTGTGCCCCTTTCCCTCTCTTCTGGTTTGAATTTCCAAAAACCAGTTCTTAGTTGGTGCCTCTATCATGGAAGGAAGAACCTCCCCAAATTTCATGCACCCAGGTCAGAGGTTTTGGCTGGGTGTTGAGGAGTGACTCAGTCCTCAGATTTATAGATATAAATTTGTTTATATCCTGTATTTACTTGAATCTAATGTGTGCCCTGATTTTAAAAGGCTTGAGATTTTAAAAAGGTTTACTAGCAATTGTAATGCCCAGCTGCAAAACTTTGCAGCCTCTACGTGTTAAACATTGAGTAATATGACAATAGTAGTACGCCAATGGGTTTAGATTATGACTTTTACCTAATTGCACTACTTTATACAATAGGTTTCTACTACCTTTTTATTACAATGGAGTAACCTGCTAAACTAAATACTGACGTATACCTATAATCAAATTACTGTATTAACTTGAATTAAATGCACCATCAAATCTAATGTGAACCCCAATTTTGGAGACTAAATTTGGCTGAGTGTGAGATTCAAGTAAATATGCTCAGTTCGTGAACTTGATTTCTTCCGCGACTCTGGTTGTGAACCAAATCAATTTTCCCCATGGGGTTCAATGTAAATGTGGTAAATCCGTTCTGAACCAAATCTTTTTTAACCACAAGAATATGGAAGTCAGTCCAGTCCAGTCCAAAGAGGGTGAACATTAACCTTGCTTGGGAACAGGAGGACATGAATGTGTTTGGAGAAAGAGCTGTTGTTTGGAGGGAGAGTCGCCCTCCGTAAGGACAGGGGGAGATCTTCCCAAAACCTTCCTGGGAGCCATGCTGGATGGCAAAGTGCCCAACTCACAAAAAAGCCTCACCGCAAGGGTGCTGAGGCCGAGAGGGAGCCATGAGCAAGTGAGGGAACCCTTCATCACCCAAGGCAGAGTTTGCAACGGAGGCAAAATTTTGAGGAACTTCTGTTTGTGAACCAAATGGTTGTGAAGGAGGTGCCCTCACTGTCCTGTCTGGTCCCAGCCCAGGCCCCATGGACCACCCTGGGGCAGAAAGGACAGACAACTTCAACTCCAAATCCACATCCATCTTCAAAACATTGGGAATCTCTCCTTGATGGGACTACAGATGAGCTTTGGTTGGGGTCACAGAATTTCTCTGTAATTGCTTGTTTGTTCCAAGAATTCCTGCCACAGCACATCGCTGCTCTTCACGGCTCTCTCTAGGAGCCTCCTGCAGTCCCCCCACACTGAGTCTGAAAGCAAGCCTGGCACAACCTCACCTCCCGTTTGGAAACCAAAGAGCAGGAATAGTCAATCCAACCGCTGAACGTTGATGGGCCGGCTGCATGCCAGCAGTCAGTTAATGGAGAACCTGCACAGACGTGCCCCTTTGCACGACACCCATGAAAAACACTCGCACCCCCAGCACTCAACTCAATAAGCTGCGCACACAAACATCCACGCATGTACATTTGCCTGTGCAAAAGGAGAGTGTGAGGAGTCTGGCAAAGAGCAAGAACTCTTGGCTGGACCACCAAAGGAAAGAAGGCGGGGGGCTGAGGGCTGCAGGCAGGCAGAGGGTGCCAGGCAAGAGGGTGGCATCCGACCCAGTAGGCTGGCTGGGCTGAGGGCCAATGGCCCATGGAGGGAGGGCTTGGCAGAGCCCCCTCCGCTCCTGCAGCTGCCAGCCTTTGCCTACTCCAGTCTTTGCCTTCCTTTCATGGACTGAGGAACTCCGTTTTTCCTCAGCTAGACTTCAACCACCTGATCTTCAACCACCTGATCTGGACAGATGTCGCAAGCTAGTGGAGGACGGGATGGCCTGGCCTGCTGCGCTTCTGGGGGTCACCACTGAGCCACTAAACAAGCACCTTTTTCATCCAGGAGCGCTTGAATTCATGGATGTGGAAGCCACTGACAAGGAGGCCCACAGCACAGACCCCCAGAATTATGAGCCCAAAGAAGTGTTTTGAAAACCCTCTGGCCAAGCCATGCGCATCTATGACAGACCCATGACAGGCATTTGTGGCCCTCTGACATTTCCCTACGCTGGTCACCTGAAGTCACAAACAAGCCTGCAAGAGGCCTGTGAAAAGGAGGAGGAGGAGGAAGGAAGGAAGGAAGGATCCAGGGAGCGCACGCCTGGTGGTCCTCCTGCTGCTCTCCTTTCACTGCCTGAAGGCTGGTGTGTCTCACTTTGGAGGCAACACAACCAATAAGCTGGCAATTAAACAGAAAAAGGAACTCTGACTTGGTTACCTGTTTGTGTTTTAATAGACCCACCACTCAATCCCTGTGCATAAAACAGGAGTTTCCAACACAAGGAGAGCCCTGGTGGCTCAGATGGGCAGATCCGGGTGCTGCATGAAGCAACGTCCTGGCCGCAGGCTGGCCACATTTCCCCATGTCGCCTCCATCAGCTAAAGCAGACTCTGCCAGGAGTGGGAATCGCTGCTTGTGCTCAGGCCCTGAGGCATGTGGCAGCGATCCTGGGAGAAACCAGTGGGGAGGGAGGGAGGGAATGGACCTGCTGGCACCAACCAGGCACCTGGGCCTTCCTTGGAAGGGGGAAGGCTCTTTGCTAGCCTGGTGAGCACCAGCAGGACTTTTAGGGGTTTCTGATGCTTTTGTTCCTGCATATGCACAGTCCTTACTGGGTGAGGCTTGGGGTTTTATTCATTTACCCCCCCCCCCTTTGGCTACACTGGCTGACCTGGGCCACCCAGTCTACTGTTCAGAAGATTAGGGCACTCCATGACTCATCTCTTCCACCTTCTCAGCAGAAGGAAGAGGCAAATGCCCGGCTTTCCTTCACTTACACCAGCAGGAAACAAGGTCAGCCCCGATGAGATCCGTGATGAAAATGGGTGTGAAACCAAGCACAGAATTAAGCCTCGAGAGTAAGACCATTAAAGGCTTAGAGAAACAAGTCACAGTCCCTAATGCTGCCGCTGCGCTGCCAGTTGTCACTGAAAATTAATAGCAAATACAATCAAAACACAAATAGTTCAAATCCACTTAACTGTGGAGTTGCTGCTACTCAGATAGTCCAACATGTGGGCTGAAGGACTCTGTCTGTCCCCACTTATTCCAGCTGCAGAGTTGCTGATGAGAGGACATGGCTTGAAGAACGAGCACCATCCTGTTACCGAGAACTTCCCCCAAACTGCATCCCAGCCCCAGATGTGCACCACGGCGTCTGTGTCCTCCCCCCGCACAATTCTGGGGAGCACAACTGCATTCCTCCCAACGGAAGAAAAGGAGGCCCAGATTTAAGGAAAAGCACCCAGTTCAAAGATTCTGATCCAAGCTCAAGGGTTGTCCGGAGCATTTCAGATGGATGTTTTCCCGCCATCCCTGTCTCCATTTCCACTAAGAATACAAACCAGAATCCTTGGAAACTGCTATGTAGTCATAACTTCCAGACAAGTCTCCAGACCTCACTGTTGTCCACACCCTGAAAACATGCAACGATTCTGGGAAACCCTTGACTCCAATAGCCGGGATGCGAATCTCATGTGCTGCGCATGATATGCCACCTTCTCACTGCCTCTAGTTATGTCTAATAACTCACTTGCTCAAATTCTTGGTCTGTGTCAGCAACTATTGATTTTCCCTGATCAATATATTAAGTTCTCACGCGGGGGGGGGGGGGGGGGGGACAGTGTCCCAACCATGACTCCCTACCTGGGGATCATCCCTGGATCACCACTTCATTGCACGGAACCACAAAAAGCAAACGGCACTTGCCTGTCTAAGATTAAGGCCATGGTTTGACTTAGAGAGATGAGGCTAAATCCATGTGAGCCCTTCGAATGTGGCTCCTCCTCACAACCCAAACTGTTTATGACAGCCCAGTGACCATTAATGTGCATGGCCTACAGCGGTTCTAAAGGAGACCACACCAGAGCAACGGTACTGCTGTGCTGAGGGCGGCTGGAGGCCCGGCTTCTGCCTCAGATGGGTGCCTACCCCCCCCGCAAGCAAGCAAGGCAACCACTGCAGGAAGCGCCTGCCCCGGGGGCTGCCTCCATTCAAGCTGCTCCAAATGGGATGGTGAGGGTGGGCAGGCTAACAAGAAAGCAGGACTTTGCTGGGAGGAGGTCCACTAAGCTACACCAAGACAGTCTGAGAACTGCTGCTGCCCTCATGCCCAGGGGGCACCCAGGACAGCAATTCATGCCATTACGCCCAGCCCCAAGAGGTCTTTGAGGGCAGAGGGACAGGTTTCCAACCTGAAGTCATAAAAAACCTGCTTGACATATAGGACCTTTAAAGAGCAGCAGCCCCACCGGATGGGACACCTGAAAGTTCCCTGCCTGACTCCAGATCCTCTTAAGGCACTCTCCCCCCCCCCCGGTAAGTGTGCAGGCCCTGGCACTGGAAACAGCATCCTACCCAGGGGATGGGGGGACGTGTCCTGTATGCTCCCTGCATACTCTCCCTCTCTGACACTCCCACTGTGTTTCCCAAATGGGGGAGGGCGGCCTTCCCTCGGAGCAAAGGCAGCCACAATTGGATATGAGGGGACAAGAAGTTTGCCTGGTCAGACCCCCAGAGAGAAAGAGCCAGCCATCCCTGAAAGGGTCGTGGATGCTTGGATTCAGTCGTGGACGACCCTGGGAGGCAAAATGGTGCCCCTTTCTTCCTTTGGGTGTTAATGGGGGTTGAAGCTGGGTCAGGATGGTTTCTGTGGCTGTGGTTGTTTCTTGATTTATGAAGCAGACCCAAAAATGCCAAGTAAGAATGTGAAATGGAGTTATTTTCCCTGACTGTGTTCAGAAATCTCTGAGCCTCCTTTATTGGCCTGTTGCTGAAGACCACAGTGGGAGCCATTAGGTGGGCGCAGGGAGCTGGCAAGACACTCTCCTCCGTGCAACGAGTGAGATGGATGAACCAGCACCGACTCCCTCCCTCCCTCACACAACTTCCAGATTAACTGTTCGGTGTTCGCAGCCTCAAAACATTCCCCTGCCCAAGAGTAAGGAGGCTCCCTGCGCTCCGTGAAACCAGGCGGATTCTCCAGCGGAAGGAACAGCACAAGAAGCAGCGGAGCCATTCAGTGGTCTTTCAGAAGGCTGCAAAACTGACCCTCTAGCATCCCTGACTGGAATATTGATCATCTTAAGCTGTTAGCCACGGTTTAGACCTGTTGTTATTTACACAGGCAGCACATACTCATAATAACAGCCAGTGCAGGTGGTTCCAGTGGTCACTGGCACGCTGGGTGCAGTGCCCAAAGACTTGGCAGGCACCGGAAAACTCTTGGCATGGACAGAATATCACTCTGCCAACTGCAGAAAGCCGCTCTTCTGGGATCAGCACGAATTATGCGCCGCTCCATCACACAGTCCTAGACTCTTGGGAAGGGACCGACTGGGGATGCGAATGAAACCAGCACAAAACTGTTCGCTGTGTATTTATGGATAATAATAATAATAATAATAATAATAATAATAATAATAATAATAATAATAATACTACTTTATTGCCATTGTACACATGGATTCAACCTTGGAATCCTTCACAACATGGTCATCACATCTGGTATCAGGAAGTGCCTTCCAAGTGTCCAGCAGCAGTTTTCAGGTCAGCCATGCTCAACAGGAGACACCTTCTGGCTCCGAGGTCTCCCATCCAGGAGCTGTCCAGGTCCTTGCCTGCTTAGCTAGCGTCAACAGCTCTGCACTCAACCACCAGACCACGCCTGCTGCCAAAGGCTGGGCTGGATCAAGCAATAACCTCAGATATGCAGACGACTCCACTCCAATGGCAGAAGATGAGGAGGGACGAAGGAACCTCTTCGTGAAGGTGAAAAGTGCAAAATGTTGCTTAAAATTAAACATCAAAAAGCCAAGATCAAGGCTTCTGGTCCCACCAATTCCTGGCAAAAAGTAGGGGAGGAAAAGGAAGTCATGACAGAGTTTATTTGGGGGGCTCCAAGATCCCCGCAGATGGCGGTGCAGCCATGACATTAGAAGACAGCTGCTTTTGGGGTGGAAAACTATGGCAGGTCTAGAAAACTCAATTAAAATGGAGACATCACGTTGCTGACAAAGATCTGTGTGGTTAAAGCTGTGGTTTTTCCTGGGGCAATGCATGGCTGTGAGAGCCCAACCATAAGGATAGATGCCTTTGAAGGATGGTGCTGGAGAAGACTCTGGAGAGTCCTTGGACTGCAAGGTGATCCAATCAGTCCCTCCTCCAGGAAGGATATAAGAAGAGCCTCTGTTGCATCCAGGCAAAGGCCCACCTAGTCCCGGAGCGGCCACCAGACCCTCAGGGAGCACACAAGACAACCAGAGACCTGTATGCAGGCGCCCTCCCTGCCTCTGGCATTTGGAGGTTGCCTACATCTATCTCTACCACAAACACACACACACCATGACTTCTAACTTGCGATGTTCCCAGGAACTTATCCAGTTCCTTCTTAAAGACACTGAGGCTGGAGCAGTCACTGATACAGATGCTGAAGCCGAAATATTCCGGCCACCTCTTGAGAAGGGAAGACTCCTTAGGAAAGAGCCTGATGCTGGGAAAAATGGAAGGCAAAAGGAAAAGAGGACGGAAGAGGATGAGTGGGTTCAATAGTGTCCCCAAAGCAATGAGCAGGAATTGGAAAACTGCAGAAGATGGTGGAAGATGGGAGAAGGCTGGTGAGCTGCAGCCACACCGAGTGGGTCATGCCTTGGTGGAACCACAGCCTTGTTTTTCTTGTAATATCTCTCCCATCCTCCAAGTCTTTCACTGGTTAGTCAAGTCCCAAATTTGACTGCACTCCATCTCAGGGGATCTCAGGTAAGCTGCACTAAGGTGACCATCATTCCCTTTCCTCTGAGCTCCTTGGGAGTAGGTGGGGGCAGGAGAAAATAGAAAAGTGAAGCAAGTCCCAGGGGAGGAAGAGCACTGGAAAGGAGCAAAACCAAGCAGGAGGAGAATAGGCACTCTGAGGAAGGGACAGTGGCTTCCGATTCTCAGGACGGTCGCAGCGGAGCTGGATCTACTGGGGCCTCCAAGCATATTCCGTCTGTCCCCCAAACAGTGGAAGCAAATCTGTGCACAAACAGCTGGAGTACAGGTCAAAATGAGGGGTTTTCTGAAGGAACAACCAAGGAAAAGAAGTCGCTCCAGTCGCTTCCTTTGGAGGTGCTTCCATTTGTAGAAAACTGTCTAACTGGAGGTTAAGAGGAGGAGTACAAGTGCCAGGAGGAGTGGAGGTGCCGCAGTGCTCCAGCGTTCCAGCTGCCTCCAGCCCAATCAGGATGCACAGTCTGAAGTGGGGGGAGAGGAGGGGGTTTCATTAAATCCCTCGTTTATTATTCATACCACAGGAATGCTGAACTAGGCTGGCAAAATGAATCAATCAGACAGAAACGAGCTATTCTCTGGAGCAGGCATTAATCAGCCCGACAGGCTGTCACTATGGATTGGGTCAGCCCTGCAACCTGACATCTGAGGAGGGAGGCAGGCAGGGAAAAGCAGGCCCAGGAAGACCCAGGCCAGGGTTGCATCACCCGTGAAACGTGCCCCGCAGAGCCCAAGACAAGCGATCTGGTGTCACTTGCTGCAGCTGCGCCGACTAGGCTTCCTGGGACCGATGAACAGCCCAGCATCTCCCACTGCGGAGGTTCTCCGAGTCGCTCTGCGACGGCTCTGAAGAGGGCAACGTCCCGGCTTCCTTGAGGAAGTGGCGGCCGGACTCCGCTGCAGTCTGCAAAGGAGCAGAAAGTCGGGCCTGGGAAAGAGCAGCCCAACAGGAGCATCAGATGGCAAGCAGGCAGCCGCCCTCCAGTTCTGCCAAGGTTCTCACCTAGCGCCCAGCAGCCTTCCAAGAGAGCTGGGGGGGGGGGTAAAAACACCGAGTTGTGCAGCGACAGCTGGACACGCACCACAGGAACACACTGGCCGGACAGCCAAAGACCACCCCCAGCCCGACACCACAGGGCCCTTTTCATGATGCCAAGACAGTCGAGGGGAGCTGCTCTGACAGAAATGCAAAGAGCTAGTCAAACCGTAAGGGTCTGTTAATGGACCCTCCCTCAAGAAAACAACGGAAGCCAAGAAGGGCACTTTGGAAGCCTCTTGGATTGCTGCGGCCGCCGCTCCACTGCCTGCTCTGCAAGGACAGCCTCCACCAAGCAGGTGCACATCCCGCAAAAGCAGCAGCAAAAAGCCCCTTTCTCCAGGCACAGCACACGACAACATGGGCAGGCCTGATCCTGCAGCCTTTCTAACCTGACCCACTCCCTCTACTCTGCTGGGCTGCTGATCAGGGTGAAAACACACAGGGGGTACTGATCCTGACCACGTGGCACACACGGTGCAGCTACCACAGCTCTCAGGCAGAACTCAGCATGTGTTGGGAGGGGTTGTTGAAAATAGTTTGGTGGAAGGATGGGGCAAGGGGGTGATGACTCCAGCCAACACAAGCTCAATCCCAAACAGGAGTACTGAGGAAATTCTAGGGAACGGGTGAGCTAATCCAGAAGGTACACCTACAGCCAACACACGATACTGCTTTGATGTTAGCTGAGGTGTTGGGGCTTTTCCCGGAGCCCTGGAAATTATGTCTTGATGAGACTTCTCCGTGCAGAAATCTCTCCTCCTCCCAGAATGACAGTCCTCAAAACTCAACGAGAAGAGGAAACAAACTGGAGGTCAGGAGTTCCAGGCTTCCTCGGCAAATGCTGGTGCTTCCTGCAGGAGACACATGTGGGGCAAGGAGGGGAGTTGAAAGAGAAGCCCCCCAGTTCTTCCCTGCAAGTCCCTCCCAGGTTGTTTCTCCTGAAGAGTCCCTGGGAACCAGGCTGGGGAACCAGCAAGGGAAAAATGGCCGATGGGCATTAAAAAAAGCAGGCCTCCGTCAGTCTTGAGAGACTCTGGTATTGTGCTCAGCGCTGCATATGCTGCATGTGAAGCACGAAAGCCTGGGTTAGATTGTTATGAGGATAAGCTGTTCCCCAAGCAGCAAAGCCCCCTCTCCAGGCCACTGAATTAGTCCAATGGAAAGGCAGAACCAATACGATTGGATCCAACTGGCGTTGCGGAGCTGGGCTAAGGACAGGAGCTCACCCTGTCTTGTGGGGCCAACCTGGGTCTCGAACCCTGGCCTGCTGGTTAACAGGCACAGTGTCTTAACCACTTGCACCACCCACAGCCCATTGGGAAGGGAAGAACTGGCGGCTGAGGAGCTTCTAGTCCCCTCCTTTCTACCCACTCATTTGTCCTTACAAACAGCCCCATATTGATGGCCAAAGCCCCGCTTTTGTGTCTGAGTGTGACCTTTCATCCCCAATGTGCAGATTGCAGAATCTGCAGCCTTTCCAACTGGGATACCGGAGCCCAGTCCAGTCCCTGGAGACTCCCCACCAGCACCCCCTGCAACACCAAGGACAGGACGTCTCCTTCATGATGCGCACACTCTGAAGGAGGAGGTGATGGTGGAGGGGCGGGAGCAACCACAACATAAATGCGTGGACCGCTTGAGGCACCATGCTGCTGGGTCTGGTGGCACCGCTGCCAGGGTCTCAGAGCCCCTTGTCTGTGTCTGGGGTCAGCCCCGGAATGAACTGCCAGGAAGTCACCATGGCTGGCTGGCTCTTCAAGCCTCACTTGGCATCACCTGGACCAGGAAGGCCCGGAGAAGCCACAGCTTGCCTGTCACAAAGCAGATCTGCAGCCTCTCTAACCAGGCTCCAAACATCCAGAGCTGCCAAGAGAGGCGGTCTGGCAGCAATTGGCAGCTCCTGTAAATTTAACAACACCTACAGCAATGTGCGCGATCAATGCGCTCCACGGAGAACACAATCTATTCCCTCCTCCACCTTCTCCCCCAGACAAGTAACAGGAGGATCGATGCCGTTCGCTACTTGTCAGCACCGCAGCTGACGGAGCAGCCGAGGCAAGGGGGGCGTTGAAAACCTCCATGCGAGCAAGATGCGGAACTGCTACTAAAAGCACAACGCAAAGCAAGTCCTTCCTAGTGGTTTGCTGAAGTCAGTGAATTCCAGTTTCTGAAAGCACAAGGAAAAAGACCCCCAAGAAATGCAGGCAATTAGGCCGCAGCATGCTGTGGGGGGTCAAAGGCCGTCTCTGCCGCACACGCAGGCAGCAGAAACCAAGTTGTGCTGTAACAAAAGCCTCATACTTCTTGTCTCAAAGTCAGCTTATTGATTCTGCTCTTTCACTGCCCATCTTGCACACCGATAAATATTAACACACCATTTAAATCTCTTGATTGAGCCAAAGAAAGGAAACGCACTGCTGAGGTGTCAGGTGCAGCCCTAGAAACCTCTGAGGATCCGGCTGTCGGGGCCGAAGTTCTAAACTCCGGATTGCTGGTTCTGCATTTTCGCATCTCCAAAAATCAGAAGACAAGCAGAATCTCCAAAGCTTTGCATCTTGTGACAGCCGCACACTTTGTGCAACCTGCAGAGCTGGGTGGCTTCGTACTCTGGCAACTGCAGCTCCGTAACTGGTGCACCACAAGGCCAGTGGCCTCAAAGCTTCCTCCAGCCAGTGACACTTTGGCGCACTGGGCTACCAGCCAAATCCAGAGCCCTCCATCCCACGCCAGGGTGGCAGAGCAGCAGCCAGACCAACTGCAGGCTGAGACAGCATCTCAGCCCGAGACCGCAGGGACCGCTGATCACGGCTGCTGGACTGATGGCCCTTCTGGGAAACTTGCCTGTGGAGCAGAACCTCAAGGAAGACCAAGTAATCTTCCCAGAAGCCACTGGACTCTGCGGGAGGTGGAGGAAAAAACCAGCTTGACCAGGGAGCTCGGTTCCCTCCACGTTCCTGTGCAGATTAATTAAAACCAACCACCTGCATCTTAACAAGGGCCCTTTAGTAAGTTTACGCGATGACAAGTTGTTTGTTTCTTGTGACTGCATCAGTTTCCCCAAAAACGTTTACCAGGGAAGGAAACATCTGCCTGTTTTTGGAGAACATCTGAACACCAGAAGAGCCTCCGCTGGATCAGGCCAAAGGCCCTCCTAGGCCAGATCCTTGATCTCACAAGCAGACCCGGGTCCTGTTGCCGCTCCCTTGGACCTGCCAGGTCTGTCGTGCACTACTTCTCCCTCTGGGCTGGGCAAACATTTGGGCAGGAAGGCCACACTCTCCACACTCCGTTGGGGACCAGGAAATTAATTTACAATTCAAATTTGAATGGGTTTGCATAAATTTACATAAATGAATACATTAGAGATAGAATTTATAGGAGCGAATGAAGTTCAGATGGAAACTATAATATAGGCACGGAGAACCACATGAGAACTCTGAACTGCTTGCCACACCCCGACTGCACCCCGACTGCCCAAGACCAAACCAGAAATACGCTGTTTGGAGGCAACAGTGGTTAAAATAATGCCCACAGGCCAGAGCAGCCTTTAATAGTATGATGGGCCAGAGGCTCACTGGAAACTGGGGGCTTCCTGGGGGCCAAATTGGCAGCCCTGGAGGACTACAAATGACCCCCAAGCGAGGGTTTGCCTCCCCCTGTCCAGATCAAGGAGGTTGCACATACTGCATTCATTCCTTTATCTGTTCTGGAAGGAAACGTGGTGCAGACCTTCCCATAGGATGCCTGAAGCCCTTCTTCCTGTGCTATATTCATCAGTGGACACTGGCAATCAGTATCAATAACCACACAAAGAAGTGCTGCGGAGTTTTCTCCAAACCAGTCCCTTTAATTTTGAAGCCACGATGTTGTTCTTCTGACTGCCTTCAATCCTTCCCTGGAAGATTAAATGGAGTCTGCTGAATTTTTCTGGGTGCTGAAGCCTCAGTGAAAGGTCTTCCCCACGAACACGGTACCTGCACAGAAAACTGCACTGGGAGCAAAAGACGGCATCCCATTTCCCAAAGTCTGCTAAGGGCAAACACGTGCCTGAACAGCCACCGATGTGAAGCCTACAGACCTCCGCTGCTCCCTGGCAAGACGTTGGGAAACATGCACCAGGCACTCCTCTAACCAGAGATCCCCTGCAGCCCCTTCTCCGCCTGACCAAGGAGTGCACGTTTGGCCTGTCTACAGCTTGCTGCGATCCTGACCCCAGTCAGGCCGGCACAAGCCCCGTGCTGGCCTGGGGTGTCACAAGAGTGCCGTCAGATACTTCTGCGCCACTCGGTGAAGGAGAGGGATGGCCAGCGCACAGGCACATGCTGATCTCCACACAACACCGTGTGAATGGGAAGCAGGTGAGCTGTGCTGGACTAAACTGGTTAGAGTGACTTTCACCCAGGGAGTCACAAGAAAGACTGAGGAGCTCCAGATGAGTCTGGAAAGTGCACAGGAGCCCCCAGACCAAAAGCAATGGCTTGGAAGGGAAGGGCGTGTGGTGGGGCAGCAAGAGCCCTGCCCCAATCCCTTTCAGGCCCCAATCCCCCCACCTGCACTCAGCAATTTTGCTTTCTCATTTCAAGGGGCCTGCAAATGTGATGAAAACTGGAGGATTAACTTTCTAACATGCAGATTGGCCAAGCCTGCTGGGAAGAATGACATCCTGATCCAACAGGTTAACCTAAGAACGGAGCCAACGGGGAGATGATAACAGCATATCAGCTACTCCCGGGAGTGGCCTCTAAGTCTGGATTACCCTACATAAGCAGTTCTAGGAGACTGAGCTGCGCCCAGCCGCACGAAGCTAGGACAGCAGCCCCTCCCCGCACTGCAAGCCCCTCCAGAGGATTCCACGACTCACACCGAGGCAGTCCCCCTGCCATCTTCGGGGACAGCCTGCCATGGGCAGGTGCCAGGACACCTGGGAGAAATGGGCTTCCCACCTGTGCTTTCAGGGTGATGGTCCCAAAAGAGAACCCTGCAAAATGCTTGCTTTCCTCATCCTACACAATATGACAGTCCGGCTGCAAGACTGAGGCTGCCCTCCCCAGCCCCTCTGGGCACCACACTTGTTGCACCCACTCCAGAAAAGCCCTGCTGCATGCAAGTCAAAGGCCTGCTTGGGGCAGCCCCCCCAATTGGCTGCAGAGGCCTCTCCACTGACTCTGGGAAGCCCACCTGGAACAGGACGGGAAGGCAGGTGCCTTCTCCCCCCCCCCCATCACTGGTCCCCTGCAGTCTCCTCACTGTCAATCTCCACAGCAGCCACTACCTGCAGGAATGACTCACAGCCCTGACAGGCCCACCCCCCACCCTGGGAAGCCAGGGACCCCCTCCAGACTCAGGCAACAAATCCTAAAACTCAGGTGCCCATCCCAAAACCCCTGCCAGTTTCCCTGAATGGCTCCTGGTTTTGCACGCTGTTCACTTCTGTGCAGCACAGGCTCCCTCCACTGCTTCACTTCTCAGGACACTCGGGTTCAATTTAAAACACTCCCCAAAAGGAGAATAAAAAGCACCCCACAGGAAAGCAGAAGGAAACTTGTTTGTTAACCCATCCGAGTTTGAAAGACAAGCTGGTGGAAGCCTACATGCAAACTGGTGAAGCATTTGCTAGGAAGATTTGGGGCAGGGGCTGGATTGCAATCGCTGGCCCCCTGCCTCAGGGCCCCTTTTCCAATCCTGTCACCTCACCCAAGGCAGGTTTGGCACCACACACTGGCCAAAACTCTGGGTCAGCTCCAACCACACAGCTGTTCACTGCGCAGGAGAAGCCGAGGCACCCCGTTCCAAGCCCGTCTACCCAGCACGCTGCTGGCTCCTGCTGGCCTGGGCGACCTGCCCCGACTTCAGGGGATCAGGATGGTCTGCAGCATCTGCATCAGCCCCACGTGCTTTCCTTAGCAGCTCTGAGCCAAGAAGGGCTGCCGCGCATGCTATTCCCCGCAAGGCCACGCAGAGCAGGCAGGCAGGGCGCATGAGTGGATGGAGCAGAGGGACTGACAGGTGATCATCCAAACTGGGACGGAATGCAGAACGAGCCAGAACGGTTGTTCCCACCAACAACCCTCTCCTTAGGTCCATATCCATATTTATTCACTGGGGGACCCAACTCGGTCAAGCACAAGGACGGATCAATGCTGGACACTTCAATGAAGAGTGTGCTTTGCGGCTTTGCACAAAAAAACAACTCAAGTGGTAGAAGGTCTCAGTGGAAAAACAGCCTCTCTGGCCTTGTTCATGTGAACTTCCAACCCGCTTCATGACAAATCCAATCCAAGTGTCACAGAAACACACTACCTTTAACTCTAAAATCACCATCTCTTCCAACTGGATCGATAACCATTTATCAAACATCCTCTTCCTCTTCAAGACTATTTATTGGTACAGGAGATCAAACATTTGGGCAGGAGGACCACATGATCTTCCTGAGTCCCCAGGGCCACAGATGGCCTCTGGGCAGGGGTTTGTGTACCCCTGGAATAGGCCCTAGAGATCAAGGACCTCTGAACAGGTTACTTGCAAACTGCTTTGAAATCCCTGGCAGTGGCTTCTGTGCCGGAGGGAGAGGGATCCCAAGGGAGCCACCGCGCAGGGCAGAAAACGTTCCTGCCAGGATCCCTGAAGAACTTCTGCCCAATTGGTCTTGACAACGCAGGGCTAGACGGTGCCCAGAGGAAGCAGCCTGGCACTCCAGCCACTCCGTCCTCCAGTCAATCCTTTCCAGAGGAAAGTCCTGCTTCAGCCAAGAGGTGGCTCTAAACCAGTGATCTGTACGCAACTGGTCTGGCCAGGGAAAGAGCACGTGAGCTCCGGTCTGTACACTGAACGTACAAACTGGGCCAAGTCACGACTGCCGTCAGTCTCCACTTCTTGCCCGCATGCAGGCAGCTTCCTCTTGAGGCTGGCAGGGACTTATCAACCCTCTTGCCTTGGGTATCATCAATCAACTTACAGTATTTTTATACCACTTTTCAACTGTGGGTGGCGCAAGCAGTTAAGACGCTGTGCCTGTTAACCAGCAGGCCAGGGTTCGATTCCTGGGTCGGCCCCATAAGACAGGGTGAGCTCCTGTCCTTAGCCCAGCTCTGCGATGCAGCTGGATCCAATCGTATGGGCTCTGCCTTTCCACTGGGCTCATTCAGTGGCGTGGAGAGGGGGATTTGCTGCTTGGGTAACAGCCTATCCGCCATAACAATCTAACCCAGGCTTACTGCTTTGCATGCAGCGTATGCAGCGCCGAGCACGATACCAGAGTCTTCCAAGACTGACGGAGGCCTGCTTTGATACCACTTTTCAACAAAAAGCAGTTTACAAAGAAAATGAACAACTGATAGCTCCGTCCCCTAAAAGAGCTCACAGTCTTCAAGGGGGTAAACGCATACGGTATATTTTAAAAATCTTTGAGTGAATACAGAATCATAGAATCCAAGAGATGGAAGGGACCTAGTAGGTCATGTAGTCCAACCCCCCTGCCTGCAGCAGGAATCCCCCTCGAGCATCCCCGACAGGTGCTGGTCAAGCCTCTGCATGACGATCCCCAGTGAGGAGAGTCCACCACCTCCCTTGGCAATCTCTTCCACTGCCAAACCCCCCTCACTTGAATATACAAGTGCACCATCATAATGTGATTGACAGCAGTAATAAAACAAAGCCCTTGTGTTGTGTTTAAGAGAGGATTGGGAGCCCTTTACTGTCACTCAAGTAAACATCTGAGCCTTTCAAAAACTAAGCTGTAATTCCTAGACCAGCTCAGTCCAAGTACGTAGGATTTGCTTCTGTCCGTTTTCGGAGAATTCAATCCTACTGTCTTCAGTTCAGGTAAGTGTGCCTAAGAGGACACTGTTGAGCTGTCCCCTTTCAAAGGGCAGCCTGAGCCACGTTTACCTGGGAGTTTCCAACCTGGAATTCAAGGGGTCCGCAACCCCTCTTCCTTCCGAGGAGGGGGCAGGGACAATGCCTGGAGGCGGCTTGGCCTTCGCTGGGTGGGGTGGAGCCCGTCACAGGCCTGGCACATCTGTAGGTGAAGGGAGCCAGGAAAGCAGCAGCAGCACCGGAAGCAGGACCCTGGCAATGCTGAGCCATTCCCTCTGGAAAAATCAGTGCCCTGAAAAGCATGTTCAAGGTAGTGGCCGGCAGTGCAGAGGCAGGAGTGTTTCTGCCTCCACATATTATGCACTTAAGATGAATACTGTGCAAATCAGCGCCCGGCCACACAATTAAATACCATAAGCTTCCTGATCCCTCAGCTCAGACTTTTCTAATCTCTTAGAGAAAGCCACACCAGATGGCCACAGAACTACTGCTAAGAACCACCCAGAGCTACGGAGAAGGACTTGAGGCTCCAGGGTCCACGCGGGATAAAATATCTCCCTATCACTCCTCCAGCTCTGCAGCTCTGCCCCGAAGCAGGGAAAAGGACCTTCTCCTCCTTGTCCGACCTGCAGGAAGCCTCAATGGGGGGAAAGCTGTTTGGCCACCAATGCGATGCCCGTCCGACTGTCCCAAACCTCGGGGCTGCCTGCCTGACTCTGCTCTGCTGCAGAGTGCTGCCTTCACAGCCCCTGTTGGCTACTTTGGGGGCATCACAGATTTGGCTGTGTGATGATGCCACTGATGAGACTGTGAAGTCAGAGTAACGACCGCTCTTTGTGAGAAGGCTTTCTCATTCCAAATCTGCTCTCAATAATTCTGGCTTCAACCTTAACCAACGCAGACCAGAACCAGCTCCCCCACCCCCTGGTTCCTGTGGTGATGTGGGGAGGCCAGTGCATGTCAGAGCCCCCCCCCCCCCCCCGTATACAGAAGTGCCTTACAACACTTTCATGACACTCCTGGGCCAGGGTGGGGCTTGTGCCAGGACTCGTACAGCCCTAACTGGGGCTCAGGATTGCACTAAGTCACGCAGCCAGATCTGTCTGGCTACACAAGGACCCAACAGGGAAATCAGCTCTATTTGAACAAACAGCCTCTTGGCCACAGCCTGTCAGTTCTCTCCAAAGTGGTGCAGGAGAGGCTGTTGTTCAGACAACTTTTCCAGAACATCTGAAGCCCCTCGAGAGCCCCCTCATGCTTCATGCTATAAGTGAATGTTGCTGTTTATTTCTTGTGCAGTCTGGTGGCACAAACGGGCTCTGCCCACCAATGCCAAGTAAGAGGACATGGCTTCAGATGGGCTCCTCCACCCACTGGAAATCCAGTCCCCATTCACGGCTTCTGGGGTCTCGTCTACATCTGTTCCCCACCCTGTGAAGCAAATCCCCACCCCGTGAAGTCGTCTGCACAGGAAGGGATGAAAGGATACTTGAGGCAGCACCACAATGTTGGTTAAGACACCTGGTCCTGAACTCAACAAGCCCATTTTCCTGGCAAGAGTAAGACACGTGAGCTGTGCTTTACTCATTCCACCAGTGATTACATTTCTATCCTATCCACAAATGGTGGTGGAGCAAGCAGAACAGGAGTCCACCATCTGCTGAAGGTGCTACCCTTCCTTGGTGGTTCTTAACAGCCTAGGGGGTCTAGAGCCTTCAGTGGGGAAGGACAACATGACTGAGGTTCTCGAATAAGAGTGCCAGGCAGGCATTAGGAAGTGCTGTGCATTTAGAAGGAGCACAACCTTTCTAAGCCAGCCAGTCTTGCAAACACTCCTGGTGCAGAAGCGTGGCTGTCGGCCACCTGTGTCCATGCAAACCTTATTGGGCATTTTGGCCCAACTGCCAGGCCCTCCTTTCTCCACACAGGTAAGGGGGAGCCCACGTATGTTCATATATTAAGGTGTGCTGCATCCAAAGACAAGACCTCATTTCCTAACCCATGAAAACCTCCAGGCCTGGCTTACGCTCCGAGCAAACTGACGTCTGAAGAATACCTGGGGCGCATGTCGAGAAGCAAAGCAATTGTTGGAGACACCACACTTTCAACCCTGGAGTACAAAGGATCTGTTCAGGTATTAAAGTATCCACAAATCCTAAAGGAATACAGACTGGGAGCCATCAACCTCCCACCGGATGAATGGCGGTGCATTCAAATTACTGCAAAGGGTCTGGTACGCATAACTCTATGCATGGAGGGCTCTAGTCTCAAGATCTGGAACCAGCCCTTGCAGACTTCCTCCAAAGGGGTCTGCAGCGTATGTACACGCAGAGATCACACGTAGAGCCCGCCCTGCATTCAGCTGTACAGAAGTCGGCTCTGTTCAGGTCTCAAACGTACCTGAGTATCCAAGAGAGGAAGCTTGCTGGCCAAATTTAAGGCTGGCAAGCACTTGAATTCCCGTGCAAGGGTTTTGTGGGCTGGATTGCAGTGGGCAAAGACCTTGGCCATCCTGATAGTGCCAAGGCCTTGTCCAGCAACGTCATGGCTGACAACCACCTGGCAATCAAACATGTGGCAGCCGCTGTCAAGATGAGGACATTTGTGAGTGTGCTGCAGAAACATCAGAGTTCAGCGGTCAGTCCCGTCTTACACGAGAGCTGGACTGGTCTGAACTGAGTGGCTTCATTCCACGGTCACAGGATGGCCAAGTCTTGAGTTAAACGCTGGGTGTTGGGTAAAGCAGTAGCCAAACTGAAGTCCTTAACATGTGGGTAAACACCTGCACCATTTGGAATAACGCCTTTTAAAATACTGTATTTACTCAAATCTAACGCTCACCCACCCTTTCCAGCCAAATTCCGGCTCCAAAATCAGGGTGTGCATTAGATTTGATGGTTAATTAGATTTGAGTAAATATGGTATTTTGATTATAAGTATAAGGTGCGCATTAGATTTGATGGTGCATTAGATTCGAGTAGATGTGAGAAGAGGCTGTGGAGAGCAGCTTTTTTCTCCTTTCGCCTCCCAGTCACACTGGAACGAAGAAAATCCAGGACTATGTAGGTGGTCAAGGAGGCCACGGCGAACAACAGGCCCCACCAAGTAGGCCAAAGGCCCATCTGGTCCAGCTTCCTGCCTCTCACAGCAGTCTCAGGAAGCACGTGGTCAGGGAGCATGAATATGGTGAAGGGGGGCTTGAGGCAGGGGCTGCTTGGGAAACAATAGTCAGGAACATAAGAAGCAGCACAATCAGGCCACACAGCTCAGCAGAGAGGTGGCTCTAAACCAGTGATCTGTAACTGGTCTGGGAACACCTGGTGGGTTCTTCTGTCCAAGGGGCATTTCAACCTTGGCAGTTCCACAGAGCAGAGATTTCTTTGATGTTTCTACTGACTCAGATCACGCCTGCATTTCATTTATGACGCTGCCTGAAACCGAAGAGCGGTTTGACTTGCCTCTTCAGCGTGATGAGCAGCACCAGCCAAAACCTCCAAGCACCCTGCAGGCCGCCTGCCTTTGGGCGCTTCCCTTTGGGCACACACTGCTTCACCCAGGAGAAACACTGCAGCTAATTTTGGGAACCTCTCAAGTGTCCCCCCCAAACAAGGACCATATGAAAGAGAACAGTTGCCAAGAGCATGGAAGCCAGCTCCGTTGTCCAATGCCAGCCCCTTCCTCACACCACATTTCTCAATGTCACACCAAACTACGACAAGCAGTGAGCAAAACATACACCTTTTCTCAAACTCAAAAGGCATACAAAAGTTTGGTAAACGGTGGGCTTTTGTATATGAACTTAACCTAGGTGCAATCTAGGAAATTTGAGACCCCGTCTCACTAATCTGGGTGGAAAAGCCCTTTTTGGAGGTCTCCTTACAATCAAAACCCCCCCCCCCCATCTCCAGCCAGAGTCCCCTTCCGAGATTCACTGGTCCAGGAGAACCAAGAGAGCTTCTCCAAAGCAATTCTGAGGGTTTCCTTCAAAAGATGGGCTCAATCAGACTGAAAAGCCCACCACAGAGAAACAGAAGCACCTTTGAAGGCCACTCATCCAAACAACGCTGGTTTACTGCTGCATAAAAGCAGCAGAAGGAAACCTTGACAACATCTTTATAACTAGCCAGCAACAGCCAACAGTCCCAATCCAGGCTCAGAGCGTAAGCTGGAAGTCCTCCACTTTCTCCATGAACTGCTTCATGAACGTTTTGTTAGAAAGCAGGATAGAAATACTTGGAATGATGGCTGGATCAATGAGCTTCCCAACAATTCTGTTTATTAACCTTATTTATACCCTGCCTTTCTCGTAAAGAGCTCACAGTGGGATAAAACCAATTCAAGATACAGTTAAATATACTTCAAAATACCATAAAACACAATTGAACAACATGTTAAAGTAAGAACAAAATATTACAATAAAATACTGAGGTGTTGATCTTTAAAGGTGCTGATCTTTAAAGGTGCTGTTTAAAGGTCCAGATTTGGGACCGCGTGGGTTGCAATGGGCTGGGGATCTGGACCGGTTTTCCCACTTTTTTTAAGCTCCCCCAAACAGACAGCATAATTTTTCAAGCGTCACAGCATCATTTTGGTCACATTCATTGCAAGCAGCTCCCCCTTTGCTTCCTGAAGGGCTCCTGCCTGGCTGGGGAGGGGATCCACTGCAACTCCACAGAGAATTAAGCTAACTAATGGGGGGGGGGGTCAGCTTTGAACACTTGAACACAATGGGATTTACTTCCAAGTAGAGCCAGAAGAGCATCCCAGTAAGTTTGACAGAGGGTGCCAAACTGACCTGGAAGTTAGAAAGGGGGTCCTGGGTTGAAATGCCCGAACCCCCCAGCACTAAGCCCAGTTCCAGCAATGCGGGCAGAAGGCACGTTGTGGTTCTTCTGAGCCGCAGCATGAAGGGTCCTCAAACATTTTCTTTCATTTTAAGAGATGAGGCTGCAAAGCAAGACCTCCTCAACCACCTCCTGGGGAGGGAGGCAGATGATCCAGGACAGCTGCAGGCCGGCCAGCCAGGAGGCAGGAGGGTGCAGGGGGAACAGAGGCCAGCCGCGCAGGGAGGACCACCCCAAAATATAGGACAGAGGAAGGAAGAGCTCAGGACCTGCTGGGACTCCCTGCAAGTCACTGAAGTCCAGGCTCTGGGGCAGGAGGACGCTGGAGACTTGCTCTGGGTGACCTTCTGCCCCCTTGGAAATAAAACTTCCCCTCCTTTTCCTTGTGGCTCTTCCGGCAACCCAATCATTATTACAAGGAATTAATTAATTACACGCAATGACTTTAATAGGAGGGCTTTAAAAATCAAGAAACCTGTATAGGTTCTTAGCAGCGGCACAGCCAGAGGGGGTCGGAGAGGGTCAGTCTGGGGAGCCTCAACCCTTGGGGGGCGTTCCGGGGGGAGGGGGGAGGATGGAACGTTGGGGAGCTGAACGTTCTAAGGACGGAACGTTCAGGTTGCGAACGTTCTAATGGGGAAGCTTCGGTGGCGTAGCTGGAGGGGGCGCAGCACTCATCGGGGGGGGAGTTCTTGGGGCTGGACTGCGGGGACCCCCGTGTTCCCGGTACTCACCCAGAAGAGGAGGTTGAAGAGGAACATCAGGTACTTGAGGCAGCAGAGGCATCCGCGGGCCATGCTGCACTTCTGGAACTCTAGGAGGAAGACAAAGGAGAGGTCCAGGTAAAACACCACGTACTTGCTGCCGGGCCGGGCCTTGGCTCTGCCGCCCGGGCGCTGCTGCTGCTGCTGCTGGGCCCCGCTGCTGCCGTCCTTGCCGGGGGCTCCGCCGGGGTCGGGGGAGGCTCGCGGGGCGGCCGTGCCGTAGAAGGCGCCGGCGGTGAAGCCGCGGCCGAAGGGGCGCCCCGCCGAGGCGGATGCGCGGGCGAACTCGGAGGCGGCGGAGTCCTTGCTGTCCAGGGACGGGCTCCGGTGCAGGGAGGACTCCTCGCTGCTACTGCCCTTCTCCATCCTGCCGCTGCGGAGGGGGCCGGGGCTGCGGGGCGCTCCGTGCGCGGCGCTGCGGCGGGACGAGGCGCATCTCTCGCGCCCGCAGTCAGTCGGTCGGTCGCTCCGGGGAGGCGCTGCGCTGCTCGGCGGTCATGCGGCGGACGGGAGGGCGAGGACTGGCAGGGCGCTCAGGCGCCTCGGGGCTGCGCGGGAGGGCCAGGGCGGCATCGCGGATCCGGGCGACTCTCCTCCTGCGCCCGGCAGGGCTACGGGCTCCTCCGGGGCACCCACCCGCCCAGCCCAACCCAACCCAACCCAGCGTCCGCCACCACCGGCCGAGGGCCCTGTAGCTCCTGCCCGCCGCAGTCCGCGGGTCTCCCAGCCCGCACCGGCCGGCTATATCTCGGCAGGGATGCTTCTGCCCCGCCCACCCCCGCTGGCCAATGGGAACCTCGCTCGCACGGCTCGCTCCCCGCCCAGCCTCCTAACCAGCCAATGGAAGCGTCGCTCGCGCGAATCCCACCACGCCCCTTTTATTAATAAGCCAATGAGAGCGTCGCTCGCCCAGCTCGCGCCACGCCCCGCTTTCAAGAGAGCCAATGGGGACAGAGGTTCCTCGTTCGTGCCCCGCCCCTCTTCCCATTCGGCCAATGGAAGCAACGCTCGGCAGCTTGCGCCCCGCCCCCTTCCCAGGACTCCAGCAAGAGCCCAGGCGGAGAAGAGTCCCCGGAACGGGCGCACGTGAGCGGGGGAGGCCGGGCAGCCCCCTCCCTCCCTCGGGTCGGGGTCGCACGTGGCCTCGGATCCGCAAGCGCCGCTGCCCTCGGGGTTCCGCCTGCCCGGCCAGGGGCAGCACTGCCTGGCCGCGACCAGACCCAGCAGGGCGGAGGAGACCCGGAGGCAGGATCCAGAAGAGGACCAGCCCAGCGGAGGGACGGAGGAGTCGGCGGCCCCATCCCCGGGAGGCCGGCCAGGCTGGGCTTCCCAGGGTGGGAGGAAGGAAGGGCGGCCCCGACCCGGGAGACCCACCCCCTGCGACTCGGCCCTCCTGCTGCGGATCTCCCCTGCCAAGTCCCCGCCTGGCCTGCCCTTCTCTCGGGTCCGGGAGCCCCACCAGCTCAGCCTCCCAAAGGGGAGGGAGGGAGGAAGGAGGGCGCGTCTCCGGCACTGCCGGGTCTCCACCCACTGCGGACTCCCAGCCTCTCCTTCCACCACCCCCAACGAGGCAGGCCCCGTGCGCTGGGAGGGGCTGCACCCTCAACGCCCCACCCGCGACTCCCCCTTCCCTGGACCCACCACGACCCGCTGGTTGGAAATCAGAGCTGGGAAGGGAGTGGCCGGGAGAGGCTCCGCCACCCCAGAGGGGACACTCTTGGGCTGCTGCCTCCAGCCCTCCTCCTCAGAAGGCCCAGCAGAGCAAAGCCCAGAGGGGTTTTCGGGCCAAGGAGCTGAGTGGGCCCTTCGGGGTCTTTCCTTTCCGGAGCCTCTTCATTAAAGGCCCTGGACTGTCAGCAGAAGCCCCCAGGCGGGCTGCGTCCTCACCAGCCTCCCTCCAACTCCCTGATCTGCGGCGGTCAGTGCAGGGGAGGTGCTGGGCTCCTGCAGGCGCACAGGACATGCGTGGCCCCAGGCGGGCTCTTCCACCGCAGGGCTGCTCCTTCCCCAGAGAGGACTCCCCTCCCTCCAGGGACAAGCCAGAGTCTGTGCTGAGGCCGCAGTCAGGAGCCCAGCCTGCTGTGGGGCTTGGCCAGGAGTGGCTCCCTGACCCTGCAGACCTTGTTGGGGTCAGGAAAACCCCCGCATTCACATCTGAACAAATGGAGGTACAGGGAGTCTTTCTGTGTGCACCAGACAGGAACACCATCCCACCGTGTCTACTCAAAAGTAAGCCTTCAGTGGGTCTTACTCCCAGGAAAGTGCCTTTAGGATTGCAGCCACAGAGACAGACACACACACACGGGTGAGCACCGGCACCAGTTCTCCAGAAGAATGTAAGCGTGTGAGGGACGGCCCAGAGGCCTGCAAGGCTTGCCCAGGGGCCGGATGGAGGGTCTTGCTGTGGGCTGCACTGAGGCTCCCCACCGGCCACACGTGGCCCCAGGCCAGGGTCTGGACACCCCTGGATTAAACTGAACACGTGTGTGAAACTGCAGGGAAAGCAGCCGCTTCGTCAGATCGGATTCACACCACTCGTGGCTGGTGCCAATTCTGGAAATGCAAGCGGGGCTGCTTGACAGTCCTAAGTGTGACTGACTGGCCCACAAACAGGACATCACACTGCGGCTGAAGGCCTTGGGAGCCCCCCCCCCCCCCGTCTCCATGCAGGAACCGCACCAACTGGAGACACGGAGGCCCAATGGCAACGCGACTTACAATGACCACTCAGAAGTAAGTCCCGTTGTGTCCATAGTACACACTCCCTGGGAAGCGTGGTTGGGATTGCAGCCACAGGTATCCGGACATACTCAGACACCTAGTAACTGTGTGTGAATGTCAGGGCCTTGTTACACTGTGCCTGTTAACCAGCAGGCCAGGGTTCGAGACCCGTGTCGGCCCCACAAGACAGGGTGAGCTCCTGTCCTTAGCCCAGCTCTGCAACGCAGCTGGATCCAATCGTATTGGCTCTGCCTTTCCATTGGACTAATTCAGTGGCGTGGAGAGGGGGATCTGCTGCTTGGGTAACAGCCCATCCTCCATAACAGCCCATTCTCCATAACAATCCAACCCAGGCTTTCGTGCTTCGCATGCAGCGTATGCAGTGCCGAGCACGACACCAGAGTCTTCCAAGACTGACGGAGGCCTGCTTTGTGCTCTTTACAGGCACATAAACTCTGTCCTGGTCCCCCAAGACCTCATTGAAATTAAATTAGGCTGTTGACTAAGTGTCACAAGGAGCAACAGATTGCCCAGGAAATCAATGGGGCTGCTTTACAAGATCCAGGAGACTAAAGCTGCCCTCTCTGCAGGCAGCCTGCTGAGCGGTTTCTTTTGCTGCTTTGCCTGCAGGTCCAGAGCAGAAGAAGATGTTCTGTGGGCACCATTTTGGGGCCTTTCTTCAGTTGTTTGCAGGACTTACAGGAAAGTAAATGGAGACTCCAACAGCCTGACTGCAGCCTTTCCCACCCAGAAGGAACGGAGAAGGACGGGCTTCGCTTCCAGGCGCCCTGGCTGGTGTCGCTTTCTAGAGTTGCTGGTTCCAGCCCTGAGCTCAGAGCAGTCCAGCTAAAGCAGCCTGTCTCTCCTCCGTCACGGACAGAACGTGCAGCCAAAGGCCATCAATATTTCTCTTTTCATCTTGAAATGGAGGAAAATACTGACTTGCCTTGTGGGGAATTGAGACTGAAGGCGGCACGTGCCCTTCCGCAAACAGCAGCACAATGTAAATGCTGAGTAGCGGTGGAAAGCAAGGGCTGAGCAGGTGCAGGCCCCTTTCGGGAACCTTTGTCCACCACATCACCGCACTGGGTGCTGCCCGTTTGAAAGACCTGAGCACCAATTTCATGCCTTGGAGTTTTCTAGACAGTGACCCAAACACGTTCAAGCGCATCTGCAGGCGCAACGGCTGGGATCTGGCTAAGAAATGGGGGAAAAGAGCAGCCGCCTCACCACCACTTCAAGAAATCTGCTGCCTGCTGACCAGAACACCTTCAGGTGCCTCCCAAAGAATTCCAAGGAGCCAACAGGACTTGTTCAAAAGGGAAGGAAATGTGGACCTCTCTGGTCCAGGAAAAGGCACATGATGGGGGCACACAAAGTTAGGGAGGGGATGGGTGCAGAGGGAAGAGATGCTGCTTTTCCTCTCAAACAACACTAGACAACAGGAGGCGTCGAGAGAGTTCGGACAAGAGAAAAGAGTTTGTGAGCCAGTGTGGGACACTTTTGCAACACTCCCAGACCAGCATGGGATGGGGGGTTAGGATGCAGCTGACAGCACAGTCCTAACCTTTGGTTAGGCTGGCACAAGTTCCATGCTGGACTAGAGGGTGTCACAAAAGTGTCGTGTAAGGCACCGTTCTGGGAGGAGGGGTTAGGCCAGACATGTGTCAGACTCTGTGTGTCACCACAGGGATGGGGAGAATGGTAGTTAGGATCAGGCCCTGCATCTTCCACCCCCAATCAGGTGCCCTGTCCCTGAGCTCTGGCCCTTTCCTAAGAATCAGCTTTTTGAGGGCGCCCTTTGGAGTCCTTCACAGTCAGCTCCCCAACCGGTCAAATGAGTCACGGAAAGTGGCGTGTGGTCCCTGCAGGCTGATCCAGCCAGGCAGCCCTTTGCTGCTAACCTCTTGCTGCTGACGTGGCCAGGGAGTTGAGACCCCAGAACATGTGATGCTGTGATCTGGTTCTGGGCTGCTTCGTGCCTAGATTTTGAAAGAGCAGCCATTTAATAACGGAGCCTTCTTTCAAAGTGCCTCACCTGAGACCCGGATTGCCAAGATTTGTGATGCTGCTACTTTGGGAAACGGCTTTTCTTGTCAACGGGCGATTGTGGTGACAACTATGGCAATGACCTGGCAATGGGAATTCCACAGAAAGGCAATTCCACAGGAGAAATGAAGAAAGCTGTTCTCCACCAGCAGCCAAAACAGCTGCACAAACGCACCGGCTCCAGCTCTGCCCGTTAAACGTGCAGGAGTTGCCATCACAAAGACGGGGCAATGGGCATTGCTGATCCTCACAGGTCCTCCTCAAGACTTGCCTGAAGGCAAGTCCATTATGGGATTGCTATGCCAGCCCATTGGAAGAACCCACACCACACCACACAGGCACCTATCATCTCAGCACAAATGGTGGGCTTCACTTATACTCTTGTGAAAAAGGACGAACGATGGGCCTCCAGTGGCACCACTCCAGAGGCTTTCCTCACAGGAGAGAAACCCAAAGCAGCAGACCAGAGAAGCTGCCTCTGCCAGGGAGTTCTAGCCCAGGGATATCCTCTCCCCTCAAAATCATGGATGGGGCAAATCCCCCCCCATTAAAAACTCCAGGCCACGCAGGCCGGCATCTTCACCTGCGTATCAGCCACAATGCTCGGCCACACAGCCACGTATATCACTGGGCTCACCCCTCCATTGGATCTGGATAAAATATGGCCAAGGAAAAAACTTATCTGTGTGCACAGGCTGCTCCTGCCAGCAGAAGATAAGCCTGGCAGGCAGAAATTCAGCACCAGGTGACAAGGCTCTGGTTGACTACACGCACCCCGAAAACTGACTGACCGGAGCACATCCCGTATTCCTAAATGGTCTGCAGAGAACACAGTTGTGCATCTTATCTGAAGTGATGCTCTCTTTCCATGCAAACCTCACAGGATGACTTCACCTCCGCAAACTTCTTGCTCCTGAACCCTTTCCCTGCAGAGCTTTGTGCTGCGGAGGGAGTGCTCGGCTTCCACCCCATCCCTCCTTGAGCTTCCAATGCCTCCGGCACTAAGCTGGGCTCCAAATTAGCACCAGTGGGGCTCATACCTCCGTTTTAGATCCCAAAAGTCGAAGTAAGAACTGCAGAGCTTCCGAAGAGCCCCTTCGGTTCCTTTTAGAATTAGGAGAGGTTGGAATAAACAACAGTCTGGTGGGTCAAACCCAAAGATGAAATAGTTACACTCAAGAGGAGGTTTTTCTTGCAGGCAAAGCCAGCACTCCAGCCTCTCTCCAGCGCTCACTGTCTTGTCTCACTAACACGTCATGATGTTGAGGCAACGTCCAGCTGGAATAAACTAAGTATATTTTCCAACAAATTTAAAGAAGAGAAACGGGTGGGTATGTATGGAAAAGATCATTTAAAACAAAATGGGTGTTTTCAGATGGAAAAGGTGGGTGGTTGTGTGTTGGTTACTGTATAATGGCAGGAAGAACTTTATTTTTGGGTCTATCTGCTCTAAGTGAGGGGTCTCCACACCCCAACCCAGGGCCCTGGAAGCCTCTGCCCACTTGACCAGACCCAACCAGAGCAGCCTCCCTGGCACTAGAAGGCCTTCTAAAGGTCTAGAAACCTTCCTTCCCCAAAAAACAGGTGCCACTTCTGTGGCCTGGGAAAGGCTCAGAACAGTGATTTTCAACCTTTTCCATCTCACGGCACTGAAATTGTCAAGGCACAACATCACTTGTTTTGACCATGGTTTTGACTGAGGTAAAGGCACACCAGGCTGTTCAAATCCCCCAGTTTTCCTATTAATGACTCCTCAAATTCCCACGGCACACTCAAGGACTATCCGTGGCACACCAGTGTGCCGAGGCATGCCGGATGAAAATCACTGCCTTAGAAGATTTTCTGAGAGTTGGGAAGACTTCCCCAGCCCTCAGAACGTGTTCCTGGAGCCTCCTGCTGTGATGTGCTGGTTCTGAGGCATTTCCTCCTGTTCATTTAAGTAAGCTACTTGAGAGGTGGAGGACACGCCATAACCTGGCTAGCCTGTCACAGGGGCCTTCGCCAAGATGCTGCCTTCCCACCAAAGTGGTACCTATTTATCTACCGTCATTTGGATGCTTTCAAACTGCTAGGTTGGCAGGTCCTGGGCAAGGCTCAGGAGCTCCCTCCATCGTGCCGCACCCGGGTCTTGAACTGCTCACCTGCCAATCTTCAGATCAACAGGCACAGGCACCTTCAACCACCGAACACTGCAGTCCCCTAAAATTTGAGCCTGTCCGTTCCTCTAAATTCCATCTCTGGAGCATTTATCTGAATTTTATATTTAAAATATATTTTACGGCCCTCAATGCCATGTCAGATATTTGATGTGCTCCTCCGGCTGAAAAGTGTGGAGACCCCTCTATTTGCATCAGGAAGGTTTCCTCTGCAGAAACCTTGAAGCAGTCAAAATTCATCTCCAGCCAACGAGTTCTCAGCCATTTCTAGAAAGGTAATATTGGCACAAGAGCAGGAACGGCTTCTCACAGATCGCACCATAAATCTGTAGGTTCCCATATCCCTCCACGACAGTAGAGACTAGTAACTGATGCTGCAGGGAAGGAGCAGATTTATGATGTGAAGCCTCCGGGTTTTCATCTCTTCTCCACCCTTTGTAAAATTGTCCTTGCTGACATATTAGGGAGGTGCTCCATCGCTCGGTGCAGTTGCAGGTACTGCTTGATATACTCACTAGCAAAATGCCCATTGAGGTGATGGTGAGGAGGAGTGTGGGGCGGGGGGAGGGATGTATATCACAAAGAAGGAGCCCTGGAGAGCTCAGCAACTCCAGGAGAGCAGTACGGAGGCTCCCGCTGAGTCAAGAAATGTTTTCCTTTGCCTGTTCTTACCCTCCAGCACCCAATTTTAGTGGATGTCCCTGGTTCTGGAATTGCAGAGGAGGGACAAGAACATTGCTGTGCCCACAATACTCATCTCAGTCATGTGCCTCGTCAGGTGAAAAGCCCCAAACGCGGCTGCCTTTCCTGGTCAGGGACGAGCCCCGGCCCAGTTGCTCTCTTCTGCACCTTTCCATTCCCACTACTTCTTTGTGGAGACGTGTTGTGTTGACCAGAACTCCAGATGTGGCCCACCATGGATTGTGCAGCAGCAGAATAATATGAACAGCCCTCCTTTTAATGATCCCAAGAATGCAACTGGCCTTCTTTAGAGCCACCACACACTTGGTCAACACATCAGAAATATGTGGTGTGGGGTCAGCAGGTGAGGCAGTACCCCCCTTCCCCTTGGAAAAGCACAACAGCCACACTGCCCGCTGACACCTGCGGAGGCTTTCCTTACACCGTTTTTACGTGGAAGAGAGCCTTCTTGGGTGTAAGCAGGTGGGGTAACTGTGCTACTTTTCCATGCACAGAGACGGGGCAGTCTACCTCACCTACTGACCCCCACACCTCACGTCTCTGGCACACACAGGTGAAACCTAAGGCTCAGAATATTCTGAATCAGGCTGCAATCTAACCTCCTGTTAGGCCGGCCTTAGTCACAGCACAAGTCCTAGGCTGGCCTGGAGAGTGTCACCAAAGTGCTGTAAGGCTCTTGGGTGCCATTCCTGGCAAAGGGCACTTGCCTCCCTACTCATCACCACAAGAATGGGAAGACCAGTGAGTTGTGCTGGGCTTGGTTAGGATTGCACCCTTAAAATCAGATGTGGGTGATGGAGTTGATGTATAAGAAATCTCCAATCCGTGTTCGTCAGCACACACAGAGATCTCTGAACTTGGGCACGGACGGTGTGGATCACCATCTTCATCCATAAAGTGCTTTTCAACAACAAGTGGCCTCGATCACGAAACGCATGGACGAACAGTTCCCTCTTCCAAAAGGGCTCACAGTCCGAGGAAAGGACAGGACCTCAGCCCCTTCCCCTGGAAAAAGGGCATGTGGGCTTCTCCCCTGCTAGACCCAAAAGAACCTCTTTGTCCAGAAAGGGCGCAGTCCCAACTGACTTTCCAGCCCCGGCATAGCTGTGGCTCCTCAAGGGAAGGGAATCTTTGCTCACTGACGGTGGAGTCGCACCGCTCCTCGGCCACAGCTGGAAAGTGGGTTCCAACTGCAAACTCCCTTGAGAAAGCCCATTTCCCTCTACATTTGTGACTTCCAACAGTCCACCTTCCCCCTTGCTCTGCTGACCCCTTTCTGAAGCTGCCCTTCTGGCTCTGCTACAGTTTTGTCTCATTCCTTTGATCACGGCTGTTCCTTTGAGCTCCTTCCAGCTGCCCTACAAAACGTGCCGTCTCTTTGGGCAGTCCTTGTATGGAAAACTCTTGTCTGCGCCTCCGACAGCTTTTCTGCTGGACTTTTGCTCCTGCTGGAGCCAGGAGAGGAAATCTTGCCAGGCTCTTTCAAGCAGACACTCCAGTCCAGCAAACAAGCCAGCAGTTTCTGATTCAGAAAAAGAAAGGCCTGCCTCCGAGGGGCTGGGCATGCATGCTGTGGGCCTTTGAGGGCTCCCTGGCCAGGCTCCGCCAGAACTTTCTGGGCCATCCTTGGTGGGAAGCCACCAAGAGCAACAGCTCTCCTGCCCCTGGGCCATGATGTGACAGGACACGGGCCACGCAGGTGCTTTCGGCAGGCTAGCTAGGCCGGCAGCTCCAGGTGGGAGAATCTCAAGGACCCCCAAAGGTGGTTTCATGAAGAGCCTGGAGAGAAGAACATCAGAAGAGCCTCCACTGGATCAGGCCAAAGGCCAGCCTGGTCCAAAGACTAGGCTCTTTCCTGAATCAAAGAGCGGCCCACCAGATGCCTTGGAGCAGATATGACACCTGCTTCCAGGTGCCCCCTGCATCTGGCATTTGGAGGTTGTCCACCTCTACTCACACCCCTCATGGCTTGTAACCCATGATGGTCCTTTCCTCAAGGAGTCTGTCCGATCCTTAGGCATTGAGGCCAGATGCCATCACCACATTCCTGTGGCAGGGAGTTCCACAGGCAACTTACATGCTGGGTAAAGGTTTCTTTTTTCTGTCCAGATTCTCCCAACATTCAATTTTAGTGGGTGTTTCCTAGTTCTGCTGATTTGTGAAAGGGAAAGGAGCATCTCTATCCACTCCTTTGCACCTATAGTAGCTTTTCTCCTGGGGCAAACAGAAGCCACTGGGCCCCAAATCCCGGTCAGGATCGTGGGGGACGAACCCCGTTCACAGCACAGCAGTTCCAGGCTCATTAAGGTTTCCACACATGCTCCACTGGAACAAATTAGATGGAGGCCTCATTTGTGCAATGGAAGCATTGCCTAGTTTGGCTGTAGTGTTGGTGGATCTGGCAGATCTGATCTGTTTCTCCATTTAGAAGATTTTCACCCACACCTTCCCTTCTTATTAGCAAAGCACATGAAGCACAAATGCAAAATAAAACGCACTACAAATGGAAATTCAACCAGAGAGTAAAAGCGGTGGTGGTGTCAGCAGCAGACACATCCAGGGGACAACAAGACCAAAGTTGCAGGAGGCCAAACAGCAGAAACGCTTTTGGCTGGTGAGAAACCAGGCCGTATGGAAAGCAAAAGACCCCAACCACGCCTCTCGCTGTGATCTCAAAAGCCCTCTGAAAACCAACTTGCCGAAAATCACACTCCCGGCTGCCCCCACTGATTTCTTCCACCAGCCCCTGCAACCCCATGACCACGTGGCCCACGTGGTGGCATCATCCCCAGATGCCAGGAACTGGGCTGAGAAGCCCCCGGGCGAGGGTGCACAAAAGAGGGCTGCAGGCAGTGGAAGGAACTGCCAAGAGAGCCCACCCCCTGCACTGACGTTCAGATGAACGGCACGCCTCGAAGCCCAGGGAAAGAAGAAAATCTGAATATAAACCATAAAGCAACACTGTGGTTTGTCATCCTAAAGCAGCAAGAAAATTCCAGGCCGGAAGGAATCTCTTCTCCTTCTCAAAAAACAGCAGTGGGTTGTGAGGGCAATGAGGGAAAGTGGCAAAGCCCCATCCAGACCCCGGCAGTCCCCGACTCCCACTCTGGGTGCACATTCGGGGAAACATAACTGGCTCCAGCTCCAGCTCCAGCTGGGGAAACGGGGGTCGCTTGGGGCTCTTGAAATCCAGGCACAAAATGTCAGTTAAACCTCCTTTAGAGGGCCATGAAAATGGGGCAGGAACGGGAAGGAGTTCTCCCCTCCATCAACACAGAATTGTGCCTCCTGCTTCCCCATGCTGACTGTAGCCATCCATCCGTCTGTCTGTCTCTCTCTCTCAACTGTGACATACCCTACAATCCAGAGTAACTACAGGAACACCTAAGAGACATTACATGCACCCATACTTCCTGCACCACCTAGTGAAAACCTATGGGAAATTCATATTGCAATCCAGAGTAAATTGTTCTTACACCGGATCAAGGACTCCCTCTGGATTGCACCCAAAGGCTGTCTGTCATTACACAGACACACACACAAAAACAAGAAATAGCAATAGCAAAACCATTCAGCCACTCGCTCAGAACCTGCAGCGGTTTAATGGTCTAATTTGCTCCTCCAGATCCCTGTCTCAGAATGGCTTTCAAATACTCTGCAGAAGAGGTCAAAGCAGGTCGAACTAAGCAGGTCAGCTGAACCAGACCAAACACTGGGGGTGAAAAGGTCCTGATGTGCAGCTGCTGAAATCATGGCATTGGGGAGGAAGGAAGAAGAAACAGGCCCCTGTCCAGCGGGGCTGAACTGTGTGGCTGTGCCAGGGGTGTCCATCACGTCCAGGGGGCCAAAGTGAGCATTCCTGGTCCTGCCGAGACAAGGTAGCCTGGTCGGTTGCCCGCCAGGGTCAGTCTTCCTACAGCTCTTTCCTCATACCCTCCACCCTTTTGCAGCCTCTGCCTTGGTTGTGCAGGCAGCCCTCACTTGCTGCCGCTGCTGCCGCTGCTATCACGGGATCATCTGTCCATTTAAAAATTAAAAAGTACATTTTGCCAGTAACTATAAGAAGCCAAGCAAGTCAATAGTTTCCCTTGCCTCCAAGGGAGGCGGGGATGGAGGAGAGCCTCACATGCCAGGAGACATCAGATGCTGCGCCAGTCCTGCTCCTCCCCAAAGAGTGCAAGCTGCGTGGTCCTCAGCCATTCTGCATGGAGAAGAGCCGGGGAGGAGCCTCTCCGTGTGTCCAGCAGGTGTTTATGTAGCGGGGCTGCTGGGCAGGAGCCTGGCAGCGATGCTGTCCCTTCTCATTACTGGGGAGGGAGAGTCTGCAGCTGGCATGGCAGGAAGGGAGGAAAGGGGGACAGGCAGGTCACAGTCTATCCATCCAGAGAAATGGTGCCATCATTCAATTACCTGCCCGCAGTGTGAACCATTTAACTTTTATCGTGCATTAATTAATGAGCCGTTTTAAATGCAGGCACATTACAGCATCATCCATTCTACACCTTTATGCCTTATCTGCATGCAGGAGGGAGGCTCACTGACACTTGGGCAGCACCCGCTGCAGCACCAGGCGTGGAGGCAGATGAACTGGCAGCGTCCCACGAGCGCCTCCCAGGCCTAAACTCGCTTCTGTCGGGAAAACATCTCTAGGGGCTCAGGATCCTCTTTGCACAGAACCCAAATTCTGTTGGAGACCTACCAGAAGTGATATTTTGGCAGAAAACATCAAGTAGGAAAATTTTTCACAATCCTAGGCTGCAATCTGACCCACACTTACCCAGGAGTAAGTCCCATTTACTCAATCATTGCTAAAAGCATATACATAGTATAGCCTGTTAAAAATACAGATCTGCAACATTTCCAAAAATGCAGTCACAGACCGTGGTAGCATCAAGGCCAATGTATTACAAACAATGTATTGAAATGAATGGAGACCCACCTGAAATGGGTTTGCTTGTGGGTCCCTGTACAAGTCCATCTTCACAACACCATTCACACCATCCTAGCCTCGCTCTGAACATTTTACCCGCACTCACAAGGAAGCCCTGAGGAAGCCCCCTGGCTCCCACCAGCCGTTCCAGATCAGTGCTTCCAAACAACACCAGCAGAGCTCTGGAGCTTCTAGCCCTCGCTCTGGCCCAGCAAGCCCTGGTGTCGACACCACAGACTCCAACTCCAGCCGGTCCTAATTGGACCTTTCGGAAGACACCAAGGGCATGAGAACAAAGCCGAGCGCTCGGGAAGGGCTCGCTCGCCTGCACTCCAGCAGACAGACAGAATGACAGACAGACAGACAGGGCTGGTCTCACAATCCAGCTTGGTTGACTTGTCACAACCGTGACTTGGTTGACTTGTTGAAAGTGTGAGCAGAAGAACACCAGGGTTGCTATCAGACGCTGCCTCTCATTGAAAATAGTTCCAAACCTCTTCAGGTGGCAAAACCAAGTCCCTCCCTGAGAAGGATCCTAATCTTAAAAAAGATGCAAAGCAACACACCAGCCAAAGCCTGCTGGGATGAAGAGGGTCACTCCTTCTCCCTGCTTATAGAGACTGAGCAGCACTTCCCAAAGGTGTCGCTTCCCATCATTGCTTGTATTCTATGTGCAACGCTGGGAGCACCGTCAGAGCACTCTCTGGGCCACACCAGGGACAGAAGTTGGCTGGGTTGGTGCAAGGATGAGTGCCCGCCCGGAGATGACGCTGCCCGGAGAAGGTCACAGGGGCATTGCTTGTGCGGTGCGGCCTGCACTGGGTGATGTGCGTTGGGAGTGAAATGTACAGTGGAATATGTACCACTAGCTATCAAGATCACTAAAATGGCTGTTTGTAGGAATCATACCGTCGGCCTTATGCTGCTGGATGTGGAATTTACAGCAGAATGCAACTGAAAAAAAACTTTGGGGGGGGCAAAGCTTATGGCTAAAAACAAATAAACAAATAAACAGAAATAAAAAATGAAATTGCCACAGGTAAGAAAAAGTATATTTCCTTAACCCAAAACAGATTAATGAGACTGAGTATTTGAAGAGCCCATGAAATGTTATTACGGCAGACCATGGAACCCAAAAGTTGTAAATAAGGAATATCCCCCATGCATATCAATCCCCATGCACATCAATCCCCCCTGTGCAACACCCCCATGCGCAACATCTCTCCATGCGCAACATCTCCCCATGCACAACATCCCCCATGCGTATCTACCCATTCTTTCTTCATGCACAGACATCCTGACCTCGGTGATGAAGTGCCCAGAGAAGAAGAAGCCAGAGGTTTATTTACTGAGCGTGTGGCAAATGCACGGACTTGTGGTCAGTCAAATGTGAATGTCCAGACCACTCATCCACTCAAGGACAGAGTGGTCTATATTGAGAAATCAGACACTGGGCTGGTGTAAGCTCTCCATGGACACTCGGACACAAGGTGAGGAATATTTTGTTGAGGAGCATCACAGTCACTCTGAGGGGCAGATGCAAGACCCCACTTAAACAGTGAGTCCTGGCAGACACCACGCTGGGTACGGATCCTGTTCAGAGATGACCAATGCTGGAGAGGTAGGTCAGAACCTGGCACCTTTTGTGTAGGGTCCTCTATGTAGCTGCCTGTATCTGGGTGTTCAGCAGCCCATTTCGCTTTCAATGGTGTATTAATGTTAAAGTCGTTAGATAGCTGTTGAGCAAGTGCCGGAGAGGCGACAGGTTCTCCTGAGAGCCCCGAGCCACTGCCTGCCACTCAAGAGCAGAAGCAGCAAGTCTCCCTGATGGGCAACGTGGATCAGGGCGATACATGCTGCGCAATACTGGCAGGTATGGTGCAACCTCAAAGACACAGAGTGTGCCATGCAGGGCGACAACCAGGATTGTGGGACGAGGAAAGGAGGACAAGGTGAGCCCAGAAAATGAGTGATTTCTGCATCTTCCCAACTGAGGACCCAAACCACATAAAGCCAGACTGATCTCCATGGTTTAGTGATTATCCTCCCTAATCTGTTAACGATTCTCTTGGCCAAGGTTTTTAATTCCATGTTTCAGGAAGGAATGGAACAAAACAAGCACCGCAGAAAGATGTGCACGCAAAGGCCGCCCTTTCACCCCGTGGCAGGAAGAACCACCCGAGGCGGAAGGGATCTGTGCAAAATGCCTCCGAAGCCCCATCCTACGTTTCTGCAAAACAGGCAAACAAAGCAAACCCTACAAAACGAGGATTATTCAGAAGCCTCCTTTCATTCTCCAGGAAACCCATCTGGCCCTGCAGATTACCAGACGGTGCGGATGAAGGCCAGGCTCTAAGCTGCTCCGAGCACATTTCTTACCAACAACTCCAATTAGTTACTTACACAGGAGAGGGACTGTGTAAGTGGCCTTCCCTTGTAAGTGTAAGTGGACTTCCCTTGACTGTGTAAGTGGACTGCTCAGAGGCCTTCCCTTGGCGGCTGCAGGGCAGCAATCGGGTTCTGAAGCCTGAAGAGGTGTTTTTCAAGAGGGGCCTGTGGGAAGGCAGCAACTTGCCCCCCTGCACTGAACTGGACCCCTGGCTTGGCAGGAACTCTGATAGGCAGCAGCTCTGCCAGAGCAAGGACTGACCTGCCCACGTTGCTGCCTGAGAGCCTTTGGCTCTGGATCCCAAGGTCTGAACCCAAGACAAGATACGTGCAAGGTGTGCGTTGTGTGACGAGCCCGTCTCTCACACGGGCTCCCGGGCTCTCAGACGAGCCCGTCTTTCAACTCAAGGCAGGGCATGTGTGGAAACGATAAGTGGATGATCTGAGATCTGTCATCATCACACAGTTGCATTATCATGAGACAGACTTCTTTGTAGATCAAGGCTTTCTAGGACACAGTGCCCCTCTCCCCTTTTCTCAGCTCTTTTGGGCTGGCCACTTCCAGTGGCGGTGATGGTGGTGATGTTAGTGTAACCAGTTAAGCCTCACTTTTTCTGAGAAGAACAGTTTTGCTTCCCACCGACACCTCTTGAGGCACTACAGAAAAGACACTGAAGAGGAGGAATGGAAGGCAAAGAGATCAGCCACCGTCCCCAAAGCAGACACAGCCAGAGCTGGCTCTGAGAGGACTGTCTGGGTAAGCGTATTGTGGCCGGGCATGGAAGAGAAGAGGGACCCCCGGGCACCCCAATACACAGTCACCGAAAGCTGGTGTGAGCGCCTTGCACGGCCTTTGACTCGGGCCTGAATGCTGGGGTCAAGAGGCCCTCCCTGAAGCCCAGGAGAGGAGGCCAGGCTTAGAGGCCGGGAAAGGTTCCTCCCTGGTGATCAGAGCCACATCGGTGGCTGCCAAACCCGATCATGGTCACCCCTGAGAAGCTGCTGGAAGGGGCTGCAAACAACAGACCAACACCTGCCTCATCCACACTGGGATGGGCCCCGAGTGAATGGTGGTGAGGAGCATCTGCCCTCGAGCTGCAACGGGTGGAGGATGCAAACCCCTGCTCTTGCGCCAGGAGCTGGGAAGGATCACAAGTCACAGGGCGCTGCAATGCTCTAAGCGCACATCCCATCACTGGGTGATATTTGCATGCAGAAACATCTCTGCTGCAATGTTCGGAAGGGCACACGTGCTGCATAGAAGCAAGAAAGCAGGCAGGCAAGTAGGCAGGCAGGCAGGCAGGCGCAGAACGGTCCTTGCTTCAGTGTTGCTGCATCAGTCCCTACTTTCCACACTCAACCACCTTGCAAGTCCCCAAATTAACCTTTTGAGGCTAGTATAAAGCTTTTTAGGGTCAAACAGATTCCAAGGCTCTTCTGATGTTCTTATGGAAGCAGGTGCTGAGCTAAATCGGTTAGGATTGTGCCCTTGAGCCTTCTCCTTTTCACTTAGCAGTCCTGATGCCACTTGCCACAAGTCCAGCCCATAATAGGAAATGGAGAGGGAAAGAGTGATGGGGAGGAAAAACTCTGTGAAGAGTGGTTGGAGGAGGGCTGGTGCCAGAGGCCTCGCCAGAAGGCATCGCTCTTGTGCCACCTGCGATCCAGGCAGGAAGGACTGGGCCAACCCACATCCCAACTTCTACTGGGGGAGAAAACCAATTCTCCTCACCCCTTTGGCTGCCACAGTCCACACTTCCGAAAGCCAGGTGGGTGGCCCTTTTGCTGCCCCCACATCCCAAGCAAGCACTGCCATGCACTGTGCATGGCCGTCCCAGGCCCTGCAGAGCAGTCATGCTCCCCCACCCCAGAAAGCAGCAAGAAGGAAGGATCAACTCCTGTTCAGACCAACAGGATTCACCTCCTGTGCTATTTCTGTAGCAGCTCCTCTGCTGCTGTCCGAGGAGGCGTCAGTGAAGCTCCTGGACCTTCTGTAGGTTTTGCAGACACGTTAGAAATCTGATGCTTTCCGTGGCCCAGAAACACATCGTGGCCAATAGCTATGCTGTGATTTCACCACACAAAACACACCATCCGGGCACAACGCTTTAAGTCAATGTCTGTGGCTGCAATATTACAGACACTTTCCGGGAATAAGCCCCATGAAAAACAATAAACTTACTTCTGAGTAGACATGCACTGGAATGTGTTCTGATTTGCACTGTTATCCTTCCCAGCCTACAATTAATGCAATGTGCAAAAATAAATCCAGCCAATTTTTGCACACTGCAAAAATATCTTCCTCAGTTCACAGTACATGTAAAGGTTGTTCTTCTGTTGAAAGAATCGGGGCCTCCAATTTCTAGTTCTGGAGACAATTCCATTTTTAGAAGAAAAGGTGCAAGGAATCACTCTGAGCTTTTCTGAGATAAAACGTCACAAAAGGTTTCCTGTTATTTTAAAAAAATGCTACTTAGTAATGAGAGAACATCAGTGTTCCTCATCCGGCCAACTGCATCTGCCCTGCACTGTGAACGGGAAGCACCAGTTTCACCCTCAGCAAATCCACAACAGAGGCTTTGAAACCAGGTGTTGTGCAGTCAAAGAAGCATTCCCAACACAGAAGCCCCTTTTCTCCCTTCCGTTTCCTTCTCCACCCCCGTTTTATCTCTTTGCACTGCTGTTGCGTCTGTCACACTTTATGCTATTTTTGCTGCTGGGCAGCCAATCCTAACAGGTGCTGGCACAGCAAAGCCCCACAACCTGCACTGTATCCAGAGAGAGCCACCTGGAAGTCTCCTCGGGGTAAGGGCTACTTTTCCTTTTACCCCAAGTAATGACCCAGTCAGCTCAAAGTGGCTCATCGGATCTCTGCCAGGTGTTGAGCTGGCACAAGTCCAAGTGGCACAGTGAAGGGCTGCCGGCTGGGGAAAGGGGTCAGGCTATGGCAGACCCAGACTGGCTTGTCCCTGCACAGTCCTGCATCCATCGGGGGCCACACCAGAGTCAGCTGCTCCAAGCTCGGCGGTCGTCTCCAGAAGAGCTTTCCTGTCCCTTCTCCCGCCCACCCCCGTTATGCCATTTGGCCCAGCCTTCTCTACTGGCTGCATACTGGAAAAGGGACCAGGGCAGACATGGGTTTCAGGAAGAAACCACCAGGTACAAGTAGTTCTGCAAGGCCTGGTCAAGCATGGGCAGGACTCAGGACCACCACGGAGGTCTCCACCGTCCCTACACCCCCCTCCACTTCTGGAAAGAACAGAGGTTCCACCAGGCCCATCATTCTCTCTTCTGGACTCTGGAATTCACTCTGGGAATTGCATGGCAGAAGAGGCAGCCCCCCCACAGGCTCTGATGTGGGATCATCCCACTGTGGGGTCGCGTGCAACAGGCAGCTCAGTCCCGAGTTCACGTGGAGCCAGGCAGCTGCGCCTGCTTCTCCGTCCCTCTCAACCTCCCTCCTTTTTGCTGAATTGCAGTCCTTCTCCAGGACGAGGCGGAGAAGGCATTTCCAGCAGACAGCAACTAATGGCAGCTGCGGAGGAATCAATTCTTACCTCTGACTGCAGCTAGTGCTGTTTCAAGGTGATTTTCTGCAACGCTTGCCCAACAGGCCTGCAGCTCATCTGTTTATACCCCAATTAATCTCTTGTAGAAAACCTGTTGGAAGAGAAAGGAGGAGGAAATCAACATCATGTCTTGCTCTGCACTCCACAGCGACGGCACTTTTTAAATTTCCGCCATTAAAACTAATGATCTGGCTGTGCGTGTTGCAGTTCTTCAAATGTCAAAACAACTCCAAATCAGTCCTCGGCTGCCCGGTCAGAACGAGTCCCTCCAGAAAGCCCGAGAAAGAGGCCTGCTCCGGCTCTTCAGATCTGCAGGGACAGGAACGAGCCCAAGAAACCTCCACGCAGAAGGAAGCACCGCAGAGGTCAGGCAAGAGGCGGCATTAATGTTAGCAGAGCGACAGCTGACAGTCAATGCTCAGAAGCGCTGGAGCAGGATGGCCGCTTGGACTGCGCTGCATCCAGTATGAATTGGGGCAGTGGTGCTGCTAGAGGGAGCCTCGCCCCATCAGAGCCATTCCAGGTTGAGGGAGCCAAACGGAGCTGTACGCCACTGAGTTGGGGGCTGCTGCTGTGCTGCCACAGGGCAAGGGGAAACTCCCTTTACCGTGGGTGATGTGGCAGCAGCAGCAGCCCTAATAGCTCTACTTGGTTTTACACCACCTCCAGAAGTAACACAGAGCTGAGCTGACACAAGCTGCTCCACGCCACCCAGGGAAAGTGTTGCAGTCTGGTAGATCTGCCGAGTCCCAGACCTGCCTTGCATTCCCTGCCTACCTGGCCTCTGGCACTGCTCTCTGCACACCCTGCAGCATCCCTTCCTGCCTCCTGAGCATCCTCGCCCTCCTCTCCTTGCACCTCTGTGTTGCCAAGCTCACTGCAGAGGTCAATCCCTCTGTCACCGCCGAGGATGGATGCAGCCTCCATGTGCCAGTGTGGCTTTCCCTCGAGGAGGTGTATGTTTGCTACCTTCCCAAGCTATAACAACCATCTCAGGATTGCACCCTTATTGCATTTTCATAGAACCATAGAATCCTAGCGTTGGAAGGGACCTAGTAGGTCATCTAGACCAGCCCCCTGCCTGGAGCAGGAAATCCCCCTAGAGCAGCATTTCTCAAAGTGGGGGTTGGGACCCATTTGGGGGTCGCCTAGAGCTTTCCTGGGGATCGCCTAAGGACTGCTGGTGCAAGGGGTCAGGGCAGGCTTGCCAGACCTTTGGCTGTAGCTGCGTGCGCACTGGGGCTGACTGACAGCCTCAAGGCCCAATCCTATGCATGCCTACTCTGAAATAAATCCCATTATAGTCAAGGGGCCTTTACTCCCATGTAAATGTGGATAGGATTTCAGCCTCAGGGCCCAATCCTATGCATGCCTACTCTGAAATAAATCCCACTGTGTTCAATGTGTGCATAGAACACACATTTCATTTGTAACAATGAAAATACATCCTGAATATCGGATATTTACATTACAATTCATAACAGTAGCAAAATTACAGTTGTAAAGTAGCAATGAAAATAAGTTTATGGTTGGGGTCCCCACAACATGAGGAACTTATAAAGGGGTCACGGTGTTAGGAAGATTGAGAAACACTGCCCCAGAGCATCCCCGACAGGTGCTGGTGGAGCCTCTGCTTGAAGGTCCCCAGTGAGGGAGAGTCCACCACCTCCCTTGGCAATCTCTTCCACTGCCAAACCGCCCTCACCCTCAGGAATGTTTTCTGGATATCCAACTGAATCTCCTTTTACACAGCATTTAAAAATTAATAATTTGGGTGGGTTTGAGAAAAATAGGGCTCTGTGTATGAAAATGCTTATGAATGATTTGAATTCAATCATTCAAGTTCCATCTCCAATTTATTGTTTTATGTCAATAAATGTATTCAAATTTGAAATGTAAATCAATTCTTTCTCCTGGCCCAGAGTGATGATGTGGTCCTCCTGCCACAAAGTCCGGACATCCTGCTGTCCAGGTTTCCTCCGCAAAGGCAGTGGAGCCCTCGGGATCCTCTCCCTTCTCTTCTCCGCCAAAGACCATTTTTCTCCTGAGATCCCTCCATGCACAGAAGTCTTTCTTCTCTTTAATGCTCTGCTGTGACAGAGTCCCCTCCAGGCTCTTGAAACATCTCAGCACCGCAAGATCTGCAGGAAGGATCCTTGGGGGCAGCCAACAGTGACACCAAGGCTGGCCCCTGCCGTGCTGCTGGGTTGGTGGTACTCTGTGGAGACAGCACTTCACGCTGCAAGCTGCCTTGCGAACAAGAGGACGCGTGGAAGGACCCCCAGCTCCCCACCTGTGTCTTCAGCTCCTCACACCTTCACTTCTGCAGATGCATTTGCATGGTCTTTTAGAGCACAAAAGTCTCCTGATGACTAAAAAATAGTGTTTAACCCATTACGAATCCACACTCACTCCCTTTTCCTTTCCTTGCTCTTGCCTTCAGAGACCATGTTGCTGTTGTTGTTGGACTTCAGTGAAACATTCCCAGCATGACAAGGAGTAGCTGGAGGTGCCTCTGTTGGGATCCATCATCTGCTGACAACGTCTCATTGCCTGGGAGGCTGTCACTCTTTCCTCCCCCCTTTCAGTCCTGAACAAAAGACACCCCAGTATTCAGTCGTGCCGGTGATTCAGTGGCGTCTCACCCTATAATCAGTTTGATAAATGGGAGGGATGCAAATGTATTCTGAGCGTTGCTCGGAATAAAAGTCTGGAATTTCTTCTGTGCTGCAGCACCTTAGAAATAAAAGCCGGTTTCTCTCTACGGGGGGCTGGTGGGCAGCTTGCAAAGCCCTGCAGGTCTCCTGGGCCAGCTCCCAATGCAGGCGTGTGCAGCCTCTTCCTCCAGGCTGGCGTGGAAACTTGTGCAGTCATGTGAGACTAACACACAGTCTCACATAATCACGGCTGATTTCACCGCGACAGGGTGCTGTGGACGAAGGTGCTGCTGCAGTGCTAAGTTTAGGAACCGGGGCCTAAGGACTTATTTGCTACTTATATGAACAGATCAGGCAGGGACAGAGTCCTCTGGGAGAGGTGACAATGAAGACGGAGCTGTCGGGGTCTCTCCTCACCAGAGACCCTCTTGCTGACCCCAAGACAGAGCAGTCCGGCTGTGATCCTGCCTGTAACACATCCCATCACAATCCTGACACCCCCATATCAGCCAAGAACGGGAGGGCCTGAGCCATCCAGGGCAACAGCTACTTAAAAGGCTTGTAGAGAGATGCCTCCCTCCATAGCATGACCCTATTGACCCTCTGCAGATGCTGCAGGATCCTGTCTGAGCCATAGTGTGGCCCCCAGCAGGAGCCCACCTCTGGAAGGCCGGAGGGTGGAAGGCTTTCTTTGCAATGCCTCTTTGGAAGCTGCTCAGAGGTGGGAGTTGCAGGTGGCCCTGAAAATGCATCCGGATCCCTGCCTGAGATGGCAGAAAAGTGGCAGTTGAGAAAGAGATTTGTTCTCACTGTGTTGGAAAGCAGAACGAGAACCAACAAGTACAAACTGCAAGAGAAGAGATCCTGGCTGGATACAGGAACAATCCTGACAGTCAGGGCAGTTTGGAGTGAAACTGATGCCGAGGGAGCAGGTGGACTCCTTCAGTTGGGGATCTTCAAGCAGAGGCTTGACAAGCACTGTTGGAAATGCTCTCGGAGGACTGGACTAGATGACCTCCTAGGTCCCTTCCAACACTGTGATTCTGTAATTCTATGGAACTTCAGCCACAGTCAGCCAAAGGTCCCGTGACACAGTGTACTTGTGCTGTTACTTCCACTGTTCCAGCTGGAAAGTGAAAGCAGGACACAGACATGGACCTTTGACCAACCACACAGTCCTCCCCCTTCTCCAGAGGCTCATCTTCCCACCAGTTCAGGCCAGTCCTCTCCCACCAAGAGCTTGCCATGCCCCGGACCTCCAAACAACGGATTTTACTGGTGGCTGACCGAGGTGATCCCGATGAAAGCTACCCGAAAGGGCCTAGCCCAGTTTGGAAAATGCCACCAGATCATGCCTGCCTCCAGGTCACTAGGTGGAGTGGGGGCAGAAAGGAGAAAGCCCCATTCATTGGGAATCAGCTGCCAAATGCAAAGTGTTCTCATTTGAGGGCTTCCCCCTCCTGAAAGAGAATCCAAACTCCGGTTAAATCCAGAATGGACAGCAGACCAATTTGCAGAATTCTCCAGGAGAGCCTCAAACCGTTGAAATGGGGAGGACAACAAAGCAGGCTCCTCTCCAGGACCCCTTTGCTGCACCCAAAGATAAAGGACAATGCCAGGAACAGAACAGAAGGGTTTGGGGAAAGAGCTTCCCATGTGAGCCCTGTCCGTCATCAGCCCCTCTGGGCTGGCTATTCTTGGAGGTTTGCTAACCCCCTACGAGAAAAGGAAGCACTTGTGATCCTGATGGTGACAGGAAACCTCACGGAGCCAGAAATTTTAGCCATCCAGTTATTTCAAGCCATTTTTTTCCTATGAGAAAAGAATGGGAAGAATGCGGCCTCCCCACCGAGAAAGATCCGAGCTGCACATTACCAGCACCAGTGCAGAGAGGCTCCGGTGGGAAGGGGGCAGAAGCAAAACCTCCGCTTCCAAGTCGGGGGGGGGGGATCCTTCCTAGAAATCGGAGCCAGCAGCTGGAAAGACGTTGTGCACTACAGAAGTTCCCCCCAAAGTTCCCCGGAGTCCACACTCAGGGAGCAAGGAATGCTCGGCTGGAAATGGGAAATCCACTCCTCCTCCCCAGCAGAACATGCGGCTTCAGAAGGTGGATCAAGTGACTGAGAAGGACCTTTCTCATCAGACCAGCCCTGTTCACGTGAACCTGACATGGGCAGGAATCCCTGTCTGAAGAATGTGCTAATATTTCCTCAGTTTGATTCGTTTGATGCGGAGGAAAAAATAAAGCCTCCCACTTAAATTGTTCCTAGACAGCAAAAATTGGACAAATGGCACGTGGGGCTTGTAGCAAGGGGGGGGGGAAGCAAGACGGAAACAGTGCTGCACAACCCCCAAAGCAACAGAACGTGTTTGGCCCTCTGAGATGTCTTTGCCAGCCCTGTGACCTCCTTGTCAGGGAAAGACGGGCCCTTAACCAGAAGCATTGCCTAAGCCGTCCCCTGAGCAGCTGGTTGAAGGAGCCACATCCTTTTGGTGCTCAAGAGCAGAGGCTCCAAATCATTCAACCAAACATCTTGCAATCCACACCACGTTGTTTAAAAACCATTTACAGACTTAAACTTGAAAGGCTCTCAGCAGAGAAGTGCAGTGCGCAGAAGGAGTGAGATTTGGAAACTGGGTCATCAGCATCATGCCTGCGCTCCCCCCCACTCCCCACCCCGGAAGGAATGGGACTAAGTGACAAATGTCCAAGCCGGGCACTGGTGGGGCCTGCAGCATTTGGCACCCCGGAGGATGCCCACCTGCCTGCGCTGCACACCGGCCAGCCAGAGGAAGCCACTTCCCTCGGCCGCATTCCCTGCCTGCTGTGCTGGCGCAAAGGGAAATGCAGTATTGGGAGAAATGATGAAACTGCGACAGCTGCAGGAAGAAAAAGGAGGGAAGGGCTGGAGCCGCTGGAACAGCTGGTGCTGCAGTGGGCGGCTGGGGCTTCGGAACATTTCCCATGAGCGAGCCGAGGAGGGGAGGGAGAAGCTGGACGGCGCTTGGAGCCAGGGCTGCCGTTGCGTGTCCCCCACCAGAAAAGGGATCCATCACTGGTGCACAAGCAGCCTTTGCCTGATGATGCTACTTTAGGAGGGAATCCAGGTTACAACAGAAACAGGGCCTGGAACCAGCACCTGTCCCCGGGAGGAGGGCTGGTCAAGCTTCGGAGCCTAGACCTGTGTGTGTGTGGCGGGGGGGGGGGGGGGCGGGGAGCTCACATTCTGCTGTGGAAGCACCAGTTCCCACAGGCAGCAGCTCTGCATGCCCAGAATTCCTACATAGAGTCAGGACTCCCCCTACTTTCACGCCCCACTTCAAAACATGCCTGTTCCGTGAATCCTGTGGTCGAATCCCACAACTTTCACCGAAACGAAGATTCTTCTGTGTGTACCTGTACCTCCCCCCCGCCCCCCCTCCCCCCGCGGGGCTCATTGCCAGATGGAGCCTCGAGGGTCCCACAAGTACCCATACCATAGTTTGAGAAACACTACTCTGGATCATTCAGGATTTCTTTGAGCCTGGAGGGACTGCTGGCCCTGCAATGGCTTTCTTTTTAACCCTCTTTCCCAAGGCTGGGCTAATGTTGGCACATCAGACTTCAGATGGACCTTGGATCAGTCCCAGCAGGGCCTTTCCTGTGCAAGCAGAGACTCTTTCCAGCTGCAGGCAGCCAATGTCGGGTGGGTCCCAGAAGAGGAGGAGGTTGTCTGTCCCCCCAGTTTGAGTCCCACTGCCTTAGAGGAAAGATAAGTCACAGATCTGAGCTGATCTCTTCCAAGGCTGGGCAGTAGTGCAAGGATGACCAGGAGAGATCAGTCTGCACTGAATGAGCAAACGCACTCCTTGCGAGGTGGTCAAGAGGCTGATTTGAAGGAAGCTGGATCAGAGCAACAAGCTTTGCAAGGAGCCTTTCTGGTTTAATAATCTTTCGTGACACTCTGGTTGTTCCACCACAGCACACACTGTGTGTCCGGATATAGATTTGGAGAATGACTGGCTCACAGTGAAATCCTACCTCCAAGTTATGATCGCTGAATGATGAAAAGCCTGCTGTTAAGTCCTCTGGCGCCTGGAGAAACCAGGGGACACTGGCAGAGAGGAGCAGGGCCGGCCAGCCACGCGCTCCTGGGCCCTGCAGAACCAGCCATGCCGGATGTTCCTGGTCCTGCCCTGTGCTCAGTTCCTAGACTGGTGGTTCCCTCATAGGCGCCAATGGCTTTTATGGCCTCTCCCTGCTTCTCCAACTGAACTCCCTGATACCAGAGGGGGCTCTTGCTTGCAAAAGACCCTTTAAAGGCTTTGCATCACCTAAGACTGACTGGTCTTAACATTTTCAAAGGCTGCTGCAAACCCAAGACCCCATCCCCATTCACCTGCTTTTTCTTTATCCACAAGACATACCTACTCGTGGTGCATTCCACAGAATAATGAGAATAATGCAAGCAAGCAAGTCTTGAATGGTGAGATTATCTGAGCAACTGATAAGAGTTAAAATGCGGAGACTGCACTGCTTGGTGTAGAAAAAGAAGAAGTCTTGCATTTCCCCCGTACGGTTCCTGTTCAGTTCAATGGCGTTTGCACAAAAATTCTCGCAAGAACCTGAGCAAATTAGATGTTCCAAGTGGAGCTACTCTGAATTTTCCACCCCAGGTACAGACATTACTTGGCTTCTTCTGGCATTACACAGACATCAAACGTCACCCGACATCTCTCTTGGACGGCTGTCTATGCAGTTAAGATGCTGCAGTTCCACTCCTACTCAAAGGATCAGGGTCCGTCGCAGTCAAAGGACTTCCATTCGATCCCCGGAGCCTTGTTCACCAAACAATTGCCTATTCCGTTTGCAGAAATTACCACGGAGTCAAAAATACCATGATGGCAACGAGAACAATTTGTGCTCTGCAAGCAGACAACACGATGCCAATTCCTGTCACCTCCTTTCTCCCTCCCTGTTAAAAACAGAGAGCGTTTTTTGCTCTCATTAGTTGAGCTTCGTACTTTGGTCACAGTTTATAAAAGGTCACGTGTCCCCTGCAAGTGGTACTGCTAGACGTGACCGACTCCAGGGTGGGAGCTCATCCCCATTTCTAAGCTGAAGAGCCAGCATGGTCCAAAGACACTTCTGTGCTCACGTGGCCGGCTTGACTCTCCGCCTCACCTCAGACCAGGGAGCGTTCGTTGCATGAATGCAAGACTATACCACAAACAACTCTGACTGCAGTGGGACTGGGTGGCAGATCTGAACCGAACCTGCAGGTACCTGTTGTGCCGGGGAGGCGGAGGGAAGAGTTTTCAATCATTTAGGGCATATTTGTGACCTTCAGCTGAGCCAGTGAAAGTCCCTTGCACCAGCCCAGAGGTGTCACAATAAGTGCCATGAAGTTCTTTTGCGCCTCCATTGAGGTTGATGCACAACCATGTGCTGGCTGCAGGAAGCTGTATTAGCTAACTGAAACAGGCATGGAGGATTGGGGAAGGCCGCGAAAGAAGGAGGTGCTCCAGGGTGGTGGGCAGCCCACAGGCAAGTCACAGCCAAGAGGGAGTTAGTGGGACCAGGATCCGACACTTGTGCTTGATTGTAATCTCTGTCCCAGACCTCCAGCCACTGGACAGCTCGGACCTGTGCCATCTCAGGAGCAGGATACACCACTGGGGCATCTGTGGCATTGCCCAGGATAAGTGGAATGAATTCTCCTTGCCCTGGACTGAGCTGCAACCAGTTCCAAACATGCTGGATCTGGGGCAAGCAAGCCGGCCTCCCCATTCCAGCGCCAGTTAGAACTGGGCTGATAATTATTTTACCGGACTAGTATAGTCCAGGTTTTCTGTTCAAAATGGGGAACGTGTGCCCGTTTCTTAAGCGCACTGCACAACAGCTAAAGGGAACACACCAACGAACAGCTGTCCGCGCGCTTCATTTCTGAGATGAGTCGCAGTCTTGACATTCACAGTGACCACCAGTGAATGCTGAAATTCGGTCCAGCCACTGTTTTTTCCCTGGCAACCTTCCAAGCTCTTGGCAGGGAGTTGACTCCTTTTCCCAGAGAGGGATCTGGTTACAGTATGGTTTGATTACAATATGGTATCTGGTTACAATATGGTTAAGTAAGGAAATACCTACTACGCATTTTCATGGTGTGAAGACAGCTCTCCACACCACCCTCCCATCCCATAGGATGGACATCACTATCTAGATCTACGGTTGAGGATGCGTTGGTGTTTGGTGATCACAGAGCACACCAGTCAGTTCTTGCCTACAGATCCAAGCCTCGTTCATTCCTGCGCATACTTCACTACTGATGCCACCATCGCCTTGGAGCTGGGAGGGAAGGGACCGGAGGACATCCACCTCCTGCAAATTTTCTCCACTCATTAGTTACGTGACATGATGTTACAGTCTCTGGGTAACCAGAGCAACTCTAAACACTCCAAATGCTGTTATTGATCCTTTAATTGTTCATCAGGGGTAAGTATAAAGAGCTAAACTGATGCAATTTTCAGGTTAAACTTGGCATCCATCAGTCTCGAAAGACTAAGGTATCACGCTGGACGCTGCATGCGAAGCACAAAGGCCTGGGTAGATTGATATGGAGGAGAGGCTGTTACCCAAGCAGCAAATCCCCCCTCTCCACGCCACTGAAATAGTTCAATGGAACGGCAGAGCCAATACGATGGGATCCAGCTGCGTTGCAGGGCTGGGCTAAGGACAGGAGCTCACCCTGACTTGTGGGGACCAACCTGGGTCTTGAACCCTGGCCTGCTGTCTTAATCACTTGCACCACCCACAGCACACGTTAATCAACCCACATTAATCAATGACCCTATCAATAAATGATATCTATTTAATAAATACATAAATGTGCCATGCTCCCACAGCACACTTGTGGACCACTTGCAGTCCGCACTGGTTGAAAATCACTGGTCTGGAGTCACCACTCCCTGCGACTCAACTTGAAAGGTCATAACGGCAGCACTTTTGGGGTGGCTGAGTCACCTTTTTGTGATTCAAGAGGACTCAAGACAAGCGCTGCACACTTTAAAAAGGGAAAAGCTGCACACACATTCAGTCAGGCTGTGTATGTTTGTGTGTGTGCGTCCGTGTGCGTGTCCGTGTGTGTGTAGGGGGGAGTTCACTCTAACCGCTCCCGTGCTGTCCGCGTGCATCCATAAATAGGGTGGGAGGAGTGGGAGGGACTGGGAGAGAGTGGGACGGAAGTGGAAAGGAGGAGAAGGGCCACAAGCAGCAGTGGCTTACCAGGATGACCCAACTCTTGGCAGCCCTACTCAGAAGTAGTCCCACTGCCCCGCCAAAGAAAGACAAAAGGCAACTCTCCAGTATTTGTACCGAGTGGTGACAGCGCCCGCTGTTCAGGATGGGAAGCATCCAATCCATGTGCGGACACAGCGTTGAGGAGCCGGGCTCTGAAGAGGCCCGTTGGTGGCTGGGCTGGGTTGTTGCCTCCCCACGCAGTGGTCCCTATTTATCTACTTGCAAGAGATGCTTTCGAACCGCTAGGTTGGCAGGAGCGGTGAGGGGTGGGAGACGCGCCCGCCTTGTGGCACTCGGGAGACTCGAACCGCCAACCTTCAGGCTGACAAGCACAGAGTCTTCCCCGCCGAGCCACCCAGTCTCACTGCAGACAGCCAGCCCAGAGGGGCTCTTATTCCCTCTCCCTGCTCTGGAGGCCCCTCCTCCTGCCCTCCCTCTGCCAATAGGAGCCCAGGAACGCAATTCCCCAGTTCTGATTGGCTCCCTCCTTGCCCCTCCCGCTCCGCCTGATTCAGCACTTTCCCCCCTCCCTGCCCTTGGCTGGAACTCCTGCCTCTTGCAGGGTCTGGATCGGGGCAGCCAGTTTTGGCCACTTCGTCTCTGACACTCCCTTGAATGAGTCAATCTGCAGTTCCAGTTGAATAAGTCTGAACAAAGTCGTGCACCAGAAACAGCATTCGATGAATGAATTTTACTCATTCATGGCAAAAATACTGGTGGGAGCATTATGCCTGCCAAGCATCGTTCTTCAGCTGGTGGGGTCAGGAACCCCTAGTAGTGGCACCCATCAGTCTCAAAAGACTATGGTATTATGCTCGATGCTGTATGTGAATCACAAAGGACTGGGTAGATTGTTATGGAGGATAGGCTGTTCCCCAAGCAGCCTATCCCCCCTCTACACCACTGAATTAGTCCAATGGAAAGGCAGAGCCAATACGATTGGATCCAGCTGGTGTCGCAGAGCTGGGCTAAGGACAGGAGCTCACCCTGTCTTGTGGGGCCGACCCGGGTCTCGAACCCTGGCCTGCTGGTTAACAGGCCCAGCGTCTTAACTGCTTGCACCACCCACAGCCACACAGTAATTTTCGGACTATTGCTTTTGCATTTAACCTTTTTAATGTTGGGGGGCACAGCCTGCAGTTGTGTTGGTTGAGCTCCAGAGCGTAGAACGAGCATCCAGTCCACAGAGTTCGGAGCCCGAGTAGACTGCATTTCACACCTCTGCAATTTTAGTCTCTTTCTGTTTTACTGTTAATACCAAAAGCTCTTAAGCATTTTCCCTTCATCGTTACATTTTGATCCTAATTAGGCAGCCCATAAAGAGATTTTACAAATCACTTAGTGTTCAGTTTCTCCTCAGCCCCTCACAGAGTGTCTTACGTCTCTCTACCTGCTTGCCTGGCTGATCAAAGGCTTCCTCTGGCAAGCTCAAAGCCTGACCTCACTTTCCCACGCCAGGCACAACCTCCTCCTTCCACGGCAGGGCCGAGTCTAAGTGCCACGGCCCGGCTCCTTATTCTCAATCATCGCACCTCATGGCTGCTCTGCACAGTTCAAGCTCCTGCCCTTTTCCTGTTGCGCTTCTACCTGCTTCTCCTGTGAATACCTTCAGTCTGGTTTAAGTTTTAACAAGGCCTGTCATGAATGGCCTCTCTGGAAAGGGAGCATTGCCAGTCCTGCTCCTGGACTCTTCCAAGAATTCATTCCTCAAACAAAGCTTGCTATTAATTCATGGTAATTTTTAAAAAGTGTTTTTATCTAGTTGTTAACTGTACTTTATTCTGTTATTTTAAAATGTTGTTAACAACCTTTCCTTCCTCAGGAAGAAATGTGGGATAGAAATTGAATAAATAAAAATCTATATATATAAACGAGAAAAGTCACTGACTGACTGACTCACTGACTCACTGACTCATCACCGCCCTGCCAAAACCGGTGGGCCTAGAAGTGTGAAATTTGGGGTGGGTGTTCCTTCCGTGACGGAGGGGTGCACTAAGAACCGGTTTTCGGAAATTCCAACCGGAAGGGGCTGAAAAGGGGGCAATGTGTTTTTGTCCTATTGTCCTACCAAGCCAATTTGGTGCTCGGTACCTGGTGCACTGGGGGGATATTGTTGGGAGGGAGGGAAGCTGCACATGGGGGGAAGTTGTGCATGGGGAAGGTTGCGCATGGGGGGAAGTTGCACATGGGGGGTTGATGTGCATGGGGGAAGTTGTACATGGGGGTTGATGCGCATGGGGGAAGTTGCGCATGGGGGGTTGATGTGCATGGGGGAAGTTGCGCATGGGGGTAGTTGTACATGGGGGAAGTTGCGCATGGGGGGGTTGATAAGCATGAGGGGTTGATGCGCATGGGGGGTTGATGCATATGGGGGGATGGCATACAGGGGAATTTTACTTCCGCAAAGTGGGTACACTTTTTGCTAGTAATAAATAAATGTACATATGATTTAAAACACAACTTCCTCTCACTTGGAACTCAAAATTTCAAATCTGCTTCCACAAACAGATGCAACTATGCTTGTTCCACAAGGAAGCTTTGGCTGCCTAACCAGGGAGCAACCCACATTCTGAGGTGGCAGGAGGGGGAAGGATTCATCCAACTGGTTCCTGCCCTGAGCTCCAGGTGGCCAGAGAGACCCTCAGAAGTGCTCCGTCTGAGGTGGGAACTCAAGTCCAGTGACTTGGACTCTAATCGGGGAAACTCAGCGACTTGTGAGTCATGTGCGGGGAAGACGCTACAGATGGACTGGCACGGAAGGGAGTGGTTCAGGAGAGCTTCCTCCACACACACAGCCCAGGAGCTCCAACGGGCATTTGAAGGATTGGGGCTACTTGAGTCAAATCTAGTCCCTTTTAGAGTGAATGAGTCTGAATTGTGCAGCTCCAGAGGGAAGAGTTGTCGGAGTCTCCTGCAACAGCCATCTCTGCAGGGAGGTTGTGCTTGTTTTGGATGCTTCCTGGAGAAGAGCAGCCCTTGAGACTCCAAGCATCAGACTGCTGGACAACCCTTCTGAAAACCTTTCAGTTTCCGTGCAGTAGTAATTTTCCAGACTTTGAAAGTGAGGGAGGCACAAAAAAGAATCTGGAATGAGGATTGCGACTGAGCAGGTGACGAATCCCAGCGGCAAACGCTCTTTAAATATTCATCCTAAACTTTCAGTCAGTTGGACTGGAGAGGAAACATATTCTTTGTACCAAAAAAGACATAAATGTCAAGACATGTTTTCCAGGAGCTGAGAGGCATTCGGCTCCGACTTCTTCCCTCCAGGGCTCTCCAAGGCAATCTCCTTCACTGGCGGGTGGGGGGAGGGAAGGGGGGTCTGTCCCTCACAAACACTTCCAAAAGAATTTTCTGGGATGGAGCTGATGGAGCCTGATGACCATTCAACGGCAGCACTGCCAGGATTACTCCAAAGGCCTGAAGATGTGAATGGAGATGAAGGAGCTGCCACCCAAGTCTCTCCAGGGGCCGACAACCTTGAGCCTCCTGCAGACAGCAGGACTTCGACCCAGAGAAGGAGCCGGACCTTCAAGCAGAGCCTTCCAGGAGGATGGCGTTATTTTTAAATGCAGAGACTGCAAGACTCCATGTGTTCAGAGATATGTGAGGAAGAAGCCGGCAGTCTCCAATGACAAAAGGGGGAAGGGAAGGCGCACCAGTGCGCTGTTCTCAGAACTGGCCTCTCGAAAGACGTGGACCAGAATGGTCTGAAGATGCAGGATGGGCAGAAGGGCTGGTGCAAAGTTGTGAGGCCCCCCAGGGCTGAGATAATGTCTCCCCACGAGTGAAGTACGTGCTCTGCAGAAGTGCCTGGAGTGTGCCAGAAATCATGCAACGCGGCTGCTAAGATGCCCGGCTGCTCTTTCAACCCCGGCTGCTACAGAAGCTCCTCAGCTCCCCCAGCAGTTCACTGAGACCTCCAACACCACTGATGATCCAGTCCTTGGGTCTGCTTGGATTTGCACAAGGCAAAGAGCTGGCATAGATCCTGCCCCACCGAGGACCATCGCATGTAAATGAATAAGAATTTACCATCGAGTAAATGAATAAGAATTTTATCTTATTGAAACCAGCCAGCGTCCCTTCCCACCCCCACCTCGTTCGCCCAAGGACAGTCTTCTCAGCTCTAAATAAGCACGCAGCACCTATCACCAGCCAGATCTATAATTCATGCACACCAATCAATTAATGCCCCACCTATGTTTAGCAGGACAGACAGGAGAGTGCCTGGAAAGGAGGGCCTTATCCATCCATCCAACAAAGCAGAAGAAAGGTGTAGCCATAGGTTGCCAGTGCCAGACCAATACTCCTGGACCAAGTGCTGTCTGGACACTCTCTGGTGCCCCATCAGCTGCTCCCCTGGCAGTGCTTGAAGGCTTATCCAGTGCTTGAAGGCTGCCACCAGTTCAGAGCTCCAGCTTGGCCATCCTCTGATGCCAGCAGCATGTGGCCTGCTCAGCTGGGACTGTGGAGAACAGGAGAGCCAGGCTCACCCAGCCCAGCCGAGTCACATAACCTCAAAGGAAGACCGTTTTCTGTTAGGAGCAATGGAGAAACCAGAAAGTAAGGGTGAAATCCAGAGTAACTATGGGGAGTCCTTGCTCCGGTGTAAGAACAATTTACTCTGGATTGCAATATGAATTTCCCATAGGTTTTCACTAGGTGGTGCAGTAACTGCAGTTGCAGGTAATGTCTCTTTTGTACTCACGTAGTTACTCTGGATTGCAGGGCTAGTCTTTAAACCTTTTCTTCCACTTTTTTAAAAAAATCCATGGGGTTAATTTTTTAATGCAAGGGAAGTGCTGGAATGGAACCCTAGTGGACAAGGAGGGACATGCGAGAGGCAGGCATCCAGCTCTTGAAGAACTATCTTGTTGTTGTTGTTATTATTATTTATCAGATGCTGCGATGGATCAGTGGTATCGCACACTGACTGTGTCCACAACAATGACATCTGGCAGTGAAATGGCAAAGCTTCAATCTTTGACATGATGAGAGAAGCTTGCCTCCAGCGGTACAGCCATGTTTTGTGTGCCAACAACAGTACAGAAGGGCCTGCAGTTGGAAGTCAGCGGCAATTGACCAAAGGGTCAACCAAACAGCGCGGGCCCTTGAGAATCTGAACAGGAGAACCACCCCCTGCACCCAGACCGAACCACAACCGGGAGAAATAGTGACAGCCATCCAAAACAGCGCACCCTGACACCATCAGGACAAGCCTAAAGAAGAAAGAGGAAGGGAATAACCGATTACCTTGCAACAAGGAACAAGGTGAAGGTGCCTCTTGCCTGTCCAGACATGCAGCGAAGCCTTCCTTATCACAGTTTGGCCTGGGGAGAAACGGAAGAAACATACATTAGACAGTGGTCACTTGGACAATGTTCTGTGGCAACTATCAAACCCAAAAGCTTTGTTATTTTTATTATCATTAATTATTTTTGCACATCCGGTAGATATGATTTGATCAAGTCCTTCCCAGGGGTCTGGGGTGCCTGGTTCTCTTCATATTTTGATATTATAAATACTGTTGCAATTTGTAAGCTGTTCCCAGTAAAGCTGCTTTTGGTAGTTGGTGGACGGTAGTTTCTGTGGCCTGACGATGTTCAGGAGCCCTTCAAGGTGCTGGGCATAGCACCAACATCACCACCAGCACCACTTAGCTTTTCTTCCACCACAGCCTTTCAGTTTCTGCATGGAAATCTTGGCAATATATGCCATTTCCCAGTTTGTCTTCTTCTGTTCTATCACCTAGGATTGCTGTATCAATTATTTTGACTTGTTTTCCTTCCCGACTACAGTTATATCAGGTGATGGAATATTTGTCTCTCTATAGTGGGAAATCCCATAATAATTTGGCTTCTTCACTCAACCACGTTTTCAATTTTTTTGAAGTCAATCTACAAAAACATAAAAAACCCCAAAAATGCTAAGTCTGTTGGATGCAAAGAACAAGACTGAGAAAATATCTGGCATATTCACTGGATGAGCAAATTAATTTCATCCTCCTTAAAATAATACTGTGAACTACCAAAGAAAGTGGCCAAAGACAGAAATCTGCTGGATGGAAACATTTCTGTGTTAAAAATGCTCTTCCATAAAATGAACTTTATGGCTGAAAAAGTAATTTTAGCAACTCAGTGAGAAGCATTAAAGAAATGGCAGTGCAAGTTTTTGCATTTTCACAGGATGAAAAGACAGCCGTATCTGCAAATTCCATATAGCGAGAGACATTTACATTTCCTAATACCTCCTGCCATTGCCTGCTCCGCATTTAAAGGTATTAGCACACGGCTTAATGTCATAAATGATGCTTCCCGGTCTGTCTGCAGACAAAAGTGTCCCACCGCACTGTATGACACCGCAAGCCTTCGGGGAGGCTCTCCGTGGAAGTTCACCCCAAGCCTTCCAATGGTTGGACAATGAGGGAGAGATCGGCAAAGGAGTCTCCACAAGGGTCTTTCCAAAGGGCCACCAAATCACAGCCCCGTCCTGAGCTGCCCAGAGCATGGGGCTGCCATGGGATCCAGGACGCCCAGGCGGCTGCTGCCGTCTCCTCGGGAGAAGGGACTTTCATCGTCCCCTACCTGAGTAAGTGACAGCTGTATAAACTCTGCTCAGATCATTTCCAAAACGGAAGAAAGGAAGGCTTCCGCCACTGTTTCACTATCTGTAATTAACTATTTGCAATCCTAAAGACACTTTCCTGGGAGTAAGAACCATTGAACACAATGGGGCTTACTTTGAGCAGACGTGGTTAGGGTTGTGCTCTATAAGATATAACCTGAGATTTGAGAATATACAAACAGGACTGTCTTCCTGCAAATTAGTAATATTTAAAGGACAGACAATTAAACATCACACATTCACCTCTCACATCACACCTTTCTCTAAGGTGTAAAAAACTGCAAAGAATATTGCTTAGAGTATGAAGTTTCTAACTATTAAAAATATGTGTATTTACTAGAGAACCCCCAAGTATATATCAAATAAAATTATGGTTCAAACTTTTTTTGTATTGTTTTGTTCTATTGGGAACCCTTAGGACCCCAACCGGTTTTTTTAACACATTGTACCGCAGGGTCCATTGGACCCGACTGGAAGTTTGTGTTGTGTTTTTTACTGGAATTTATTATTGTTACTTGACAAGACGTTTTCTGTTTTTTACTGCTAATGAAACAGTTACAAATGCAAAAGCAGAAAAGTTTTTGACGGTACAGTTTTCTGTAAATTCCAATTTACACAAATCGTCCCAGGTCGGGTCCATTGGACCCGTTTTGCATGGGTGATACGTATACACTGGAATTTACAGAAAACTGTACATTCAAAAACTTTTCTGCTTTTGCATTTGTAACTGTCTCGTTAGCAGTAAAGACTCAGAAAGTCTTGTCAAGTAAAAATAACGAATTCCAGTAAAAAAAGAAAGCATCCATGTATGGTGCGGGTGATGTACTTGAGCAGGGAGAGAAATGGCTTCAGATTGTGTGGTTCTGCTGGAGTTTACAACTCTTTGCATTGACTTGTTTTGCACTGGTTTGTTTCAAGACCATCAATAAAATGATCAAATACTGTCATTCAACACAGACGCTTTCTTAGCATCCCCCAAATATTACTGCAATTCTTTTTTTAGTGTTTCTTGTTAAATGCATGCATTAGTGTCCTTGTTCGATGATTTATTTTTTGCTATTAATTAATCCTCTCGTCTGCATCAGCAGGTATGTTACACTTTTCAGTGTAGACTCTGGAGCCGACATCCAGATTTTTAAGGCCCTGATAGAGAATAGGAGATTTTATGCCATACCAGGAGAGGGAATGTTACCTTCACCCCATGATTTAGGAAGGTGCTTTAATTGCACAGCATTGTTTATCTTATTAAGTAATGGTCCCAAAAGTTTGTTGTTGTGATATTAATGAAAACATTTATATACTGCATTTCAACAGAAGCAGTTCATTAAGCAGTTGACAAAGAGAATAAATGAGAAGGATGAGTCCCTGTTCCAGAGAGCCTGGAGAAGGAAGAGCCTCCCACCCTGGGCTGAATGGTGGTTCTTCCCCTGCTCAGCGGAAGAGAGTCCCGCGTGCAAAGGTGCCTCTGCACGATTCACCAAGATGCAGAGTGGAGAGTGCAATGCAGTGGTGCAGCTAATGATCACGCAGCCCGTGCAAAGCTCAAAACGCGGCCCCCGAAGTGATGTCACCATCGGAACTGACGCCATCAGTTCTAAAAAGAAAACTGAGGAAAACCTGCCTCCTCCTCAGCAGTCACCACCATTTGCTCTGCTAAAGCAGTTCTGCACCTCTTTGCTCCCAAAGAAGATTTTGTTGCCCCCCCCCAGCCCCACAACAACAAAACCAAATTTAATCAAGTAAATAATGAAAATTGTGTCCCTTATTGATTAGGGACATTTAATGTTTCTTTCCCTGCTAAATAGAAGAGAACCACTTAGAAGGGCCTGTATGCTCAGTCAACATGGGGTTACTGTTTTCATGATATATATATATATCCTAGTGAAAAGCGTACCCGCATTGCGGGTGTAACATTTCTCCCTATGCCATCCCCCCATGGCGCAGAAACACCCCATGCGCATCATCCCCCCACGCGCAACTTCCCCCACGCGCAACTTTCCCCATGTGCATCATCCTTCCATGCGCATCAACCCCCATGCGCAACTTTCCCCCATGTGCAACTCCCCCCCATGCGCCTGTGTCCTAAGAGCTGAATCATATAAACACCTTATTACTTCCTTACAGTATCAGAGCTGCATCTCATTGGCTCTCAGAGCCATCAGTGACATGGGAAAGTTTGCATCAAGAAAAGCCACTTTTGCTGCATTTGCTTTTGTGTTTCCGTCTTCTTGTTAATTGGCCATAAGTCTTGATAGAATAGAGACATTCCAGTGCAGTTTGTTTCATTGCACTCTGCATACAAGGACCTTTCTACCAATATATAATGTGATGGTGTTATCCTTCATACAGACCCTGTTTTTCACCATTTTAATCACTGGTGTCAAGCTCAGGTTTTAGCCCCCCTCCAGCTTGCAGCCTGGTGCAACTGCACCCCCTGCACCCCTTAGCTCTGCCAGTGGTGCATCATGTTGTATACGGGAAACTTCCATTACCCCAAATAGAGAAGCTGGGTGGACAACATGCCAGTTCCCTGACAACTGCACTATTAATTTGATACCACCGTCTAACAAGCTGGCAAAGGAATAAGAAGATGATTTCCTAGAAGAGGAAAGAGGCCCCCATTTTAAAAGAGGCAGGAGGGGGAATGCCAGCAATGCCAGCCACTGGGAAGGATGTCCTGAGTGGCTCTCCCCCAGACCTAAATGAGAGAAACCCCCTTTGGGCACTGCCCCTTGGTCCAATAATCCACTTATGCCCAAATAACTTCTATGAATCTGAAGCCTCTGCATCCATCCGGGGAGTCCTGACTCTTCAGAAGGATCCAGCTCCACCTGCTGTAACTGGGCTTCCGCTTGAGAGGATGTTGGGCGGCTGCTTTGGAGAGAAACCCATGATCTCAACTGCCAAATGGGTGTTCTGTGCAATTACATGCATTTAAGGAGCATAAAGAGCGTTAAAGAGGGTGCCTCATCTCGAGTTTCTGCTTTATGGCAGCCCACAGAGATGGGTGGCATTAATTCTGTTCTGCTCATAAGATTTAAGAGGCTGTTCTTTATTTCAACTAGTAATAAATGCAGATTCAAACACATCTGGGGATTTTCTGAACAGCGTCTTCTCAAATTCACCCATCACTCCGATAGCCACACCAACAGCAAACACAGGCAGGGGGACCTGGACGTGGGGTGGACCTCCCACTCAGGGGACCCCCCACATCCACAGTATTCCGAAAGTCTGCCAACCCCAAAGGCCAAAACAGCCGAGAGCTCAGTGGTCATCAAGTGCAGACGGTGGAGAAGGTCTCCCGGGGAGGGGGAATTGGCCTCCTTGAGCAGCTGCACTGGACGCCCAGGAAGATGTCATGTGTGGAGCCTGTCTCAGCGGCTGGTGCACTGTCTCAACCCAGTTGTCCTGCTTCTGCTTTGGTCAAAGGTACAATCCTAACCAACCTTCCATCTCTGGGGTAAGGACAACACAACTCTGAGGGGAGGAAAAAAGAAGTTGCTGCTCACTCACGTTTGTGCGGAAAACAGAAACAGAATCAGCTCAAAACTAATCTCATTTTTGGACCCTCCATGTGGTGCCGACTTCATGAATTTTTGGGGGGACAATACAGACACCTCCATTCTTTCAGCATCTCAAATTGAAGGGGGCAGTTGAGAGACTGAGGGTGCAATCCTAACCCATTTAGGCCAATGCAACTCACCCATCTCCCTGTTCATGCAGTGACGTGGGAAGGTGGCGCATGTCTGTGCATGTCTGTGGAAAGGTGGCACATGTCTGCGCGAGTTCTAGTTCCTCTTTATTCAGCATTGGTGAGACCTCACCTTGAGTGCTGTGTTCAGTTCTGGGCCCCTCACTTGAAGAAAGATGCAGCCAAACTGGAGCAAGTCCAGAGGAGAGAGACAGGAACAATCAGTGGGATGGAAGGGAAACCCTACGAGGAAAGGGTGGGGGAACTTGGGATGTCCAGCCTGGAGAAGAGGAGGCTGAGAGGAGACATGATTGCCCTCTTCAGATACCTGAAGGGCTGTCATAGGGAGGAAGGGGCTCATTTGTTCATAGCTGCTACTCAAAGCAGGTCTAGAACCAATGGGGACAAACTGCAAGAGAGGAGATTCTGGTTGGATATCCGGAAAAAACTCCTGGCGGTTCGGCAGTGGAAGAGATTGCCAAGGGAGGTGGTGGACTCTCCCTCACTGGGGATCTTCAAGCAGAGGCTCCACCAGCACCTGTCGGGGATGCTCTAGGGGGATTTCCTGCTGCAGGCAGGGGGTTGGACTAGATGACCTAGTGGGTCCCTTCCAACTCTAGGATTCTATGATTCTAACCCACCCAGTGCGCAGAAGTGCCTTATAGCACTTTTCCAACACCCCCTGGCCAGCACAGACCGTGAGCCCAGAGGTGTGTGTGCCAAACCAGAGGACAGAACTGCAGTGCCAGAGCGAGAATTGAAGCATGCTTCACATCCTTCTGTCTGATATTTAAATGCTCCTCCCCCGATGACTTATTTTGGTTTAGAGGCAATGGGGAAAATGACCAACATTTTTCATTGTTATCAGTCCCCACCACACGCAGCCCCCCCGTCTCCCCACATTCACACACAAAGAGCCCACACAATGCTCCTCTTCTCTTCCAGAAACTGCTCCCAAACAGGAAGGGCCTTTGCGCTGTCGCAGAAGAAAACTATTATTTTTACGGACTGTGGTTTCTTGCTCTTATCAGCAGCTTTAAATAGACCTTTTACAAAGACAGCGAGATATATTTTGCTTCCCAGAAATCTTTGTCAAGGTCGGGGGCTGAGGTCATTTTATGCACCCAAATTAGACATCAGAGGCTGTATGTTTTCAGAGGGTGGGGGGACCCTGTCAGTTGGGTGTCACCCAATGTGCGGCAGCAGTAAGAAGGCAAATTCCATCCTGAGGATCGTTAGGAAGGGATGGAGAATAAAATGGCAAAAAGAATGATGCCCCTGTAGAAATCAATGGTAGGCCACATTTGGAGTCCCGGGTCCGGTTCTGGTCGCCACATCTCAAAAAGGATATGGAGGAAATGGGGAAGGTTCAGAGGAGAGGAACCGGAATGATGGAGGGTCTGGGACACCTTCTGTATGAGGAGAGGTTACAGGGTTTGGGGCTCTTCAGCCTAGAGAAGAGGCACTTGTGGGGGGACATGATTGAGACATACAAAATTATGCACATGGTGGGTAGAGTGATGCTTTTTTCCCTTCCACATATCACCAGAACTAGGGGAGATCCACTAAATTGAATGTTGGTAAGGTTAGGACGGAGAAAATACTTCTTGAACCAGCGTGTAGTTGGTCTGTGGAACTCCCTTCCACAGGATGTGGTAACGGCATCCAGCCTCAATGCCTTTAAGAAGGATTGGACCATTTCCTAGAGAAAAGGGCCATCACAAGTTGCAAGCCATGAGAGGTGTGTGTAGATGCGGAAAACCTCAAAACGCCGGCTGCAGGTGCCTTTGGTGCTCCCCGAGGCATCTGGTGGGCCACTAAGTGATACGGAAAGCTGAACTAGCTGGGCCTTTGTCCTGATCCAGCAGAGGCTCTTCTGATGTTCTTAAGAGCATCCATGCTGTGGTCAATGGACAGCAACAAAGACCACCTGTATTCAGGGATGGGCCTAGCCAGCCCCAAGATCCGGTTCACTGGAAGTTGGGGGGGTGGGGCTGGGGTCAGGGGGCGGGGGTGGGCAAGGCGCGGCTTCAGAAGTCACGTGGCGGCTGCTGGAGAACCGGTCCCCGCGGTTCTTGCCAGCCGCGGCTCTGGGTGGTTCGCCAGCAGCTGCCACGTGGGAAGATCCGGTTTGGGCGAATAGGCCCGAACCGGTATCGGCCCATCTGTGCTTGTATTGCTTTGCCATGCAGATAAGCAACAGACTGACACCCTCGGAAACGCATTCCATGCTAGAAGCAGCCTGGATACACTTCCCCAATGCCAGCAGCAGGACGGGTGGGCTCCCCCCGCATGGTTAGGGGACTGTCAGGAGGCTGAAGATGTTTTAAATTCCAAAGCTCTTTCCGGGAACTTCTAGCACATTGTCCGGTTCTCCAAGGAAGCCCTGAGCATCTGCCGCGCAACTCCAGTGTCCTGCAGAGTATTCTGGAGAACGTTCCGGGCCCCCTCCTACTGCAGCCCTCACAAAGACCCCTAAGAATTCAGAGACCTTCCTCTAAAAGACATCCAGCTCTGCAGAAGATAATCAGGAGGATTATTTGACAGTCCTGGGCACGTAGTTGACTTTATTAGCGTTTGATATTTTAACCTCTGACGTTATTAGTGCTCCTTCCAAGGGAACCGAACCAGGTTTCAAGGAACGGTAGTTTCTGAGAGCTGGAAAACCACAGCATTAAAGGGTCTCGGGTGCTGCAGCAAAAGAAACAGATCCATTTGTTCCAAGTGGGAAGAGTATCTCACCACCAGGGAGTGGCAGGAAGAGGGAGTCAAACAAGAGTCACCAGCAGAATTCTCCCTCACCTCTTGCACGGAAGGGGGAAATGCCTGGAGTTTTAAAGTGTGTCAATGGGGCTGAAGCCTGTCAAACCCCAGTCTGTTTTAACCACAGTTTATGAACAGGACAAGGCAATTTCAGTCCAGAGGAACCCTGAGAGAGGGAAGGAGAGAGAGCGGGAGCAGCTGGTTTCTGAATAAAGGAAAAATGTCACTGGTTCGTTCCCAACCGTACAAACGGCTGCGACGTACACACTGATCTGATTTTTGTGCTGAGAACACGACAATCTCTTCGCATGATCCAATATAAAAATTAAAGCTGCAGCCCTGACTGCTGGAGCAGGACTAATGCTTGTCAAGCTGACCCCAAAATTAAAATAAATACTTGGAGACTGCAGTTTTCATTCAGTGAGATTTAGGAAGATTTAGCAACTAACAGACCATAATCTTCCCATCTCTTTTCTTCCAGCCCAGGAAAACACATGAAATTAGGCTACCCAGAGGCTCAAGCCTGCCCAATTTAGGCCAGCATAACCTAAAGCTGGGTCATCTGCCTGGCTGTTCACACAGTGGTGTGGGGAGGCTGGCACATGTCTGTGCACTCACCAACCCCCCCCCCCCGCCCAGGAGTGGAACAGAAGCTCCTTCCAGCACTTTTATGACACCCCAGAGCAGCACAGGACTTCTGCCAGCCTGACTGGGGTAGGATTGCAGCATCCATTTATAGTCCATCAAGAAAAGCTAAAGGCTGCTCCAGATGCTGCTTCGTCCGGGAGATGGAGGAGACGGTTGCAGATCAACAGCGGAGGGGGAGGGAGCCGGACCACAAAACTCACAGGGCAGATCAGGCAACGGCATCAAGGGTTAAACAAGAAGCCTGTTGGGGTGGGCACTGCCATCCAGGCAACATTAGAGCCCCAGGGCTTGGTGTTTGTAAATCAGGCACAGCCTCCCAAGGGCGAGTCTGAGAATCTGCAGCCTGGCCCTGAGTGGTGTCTGCTCCCCTCCCGCTGCTCTTGGGTTGCAACGCCTGGCAAGACAGCAATGAGTGGCTGGGTCGGGGCCCGATCCCCTTCAGATGGCTTCCAACCCAGCTTCCAGCCCATATTCCTGCTTTCTTCTTCTCCAAACTGTGGTACTGTTTTTCCTGGTTTTCTTAGGGTAACATCCATAGCAGTTACGGGTCCACCAGTTACGTCACCCGAGTCATCTTAACTGCTCTGGAGCAAGGGGCTTAATTTCACTTTAGGATATAGGCCTAAGTCCATTAAGGCTGAGCCCTTATGATAATCCATCCTTAAGCACTTGCAAGTGAGAGGGGAAAGGATGGAATACCATATACATTTTGAATATACCATGAGCTCAGTGGTCTTCGAAGTGGGGCTTGGGACCCCTTGGGGGATCACACTTCACTTCAGGGGGTTGTGAAAAGCTGGATACAGCCATCTTGGAATCTGGCAGGGAACACCTTTTACGACGCTTCAGCCGTGACATCACTTCTGGGGGGTCCTGGACAGAGTCATTCTCAGAAGGGGGTCCTGGGCTGAAATGCTTGAGGACCACTCTATGCACTGATCCAACTCAACATCCCATCAGAAATACCTGGACTTTCTCCACGGGGGGCAGCAAAGAACTGAAACGCAGGACACTGATAAGAAGCCACACCAACCCCACTCCCAGCACGTTCATGCGCCTGCTGCAGTTGCTGATGGGAAGAGAAGTGAATTCCACAGACCCAGAGTGACCATGTGTCCTTTTTCCAGGACATATCCTAGAAAAACTTCATGTCCTCCTTTTCCAAGCAAGTGGGCAGCGTGCAGCCTTCTTGTAATTAATAAATTGCATGCCACAAATTATATGTAATAGTTTTAAATAATGTAACACAGTATTTAAATCAAGCACATGAAAGCAACGTGTGTTTTTAGCTTTTATTTTGTCATGTCCTACGTATTTCTTGAGAGTCCTCCATTTGGGGGAGTTCTTGTCCTCTTTTTGTGGTTGTGGCACATGGTCACCCTGCACAGACCTCTCCACAGACCAGAGTTGGTGACTCTGCCTCCCCTGAGTCTTCCTCGCGCTTCATATGGACCAATTATCTGGTCATCAGGAATGAGAAGACAATTAGTCTTACGATTAGCCGCAGAGGCTGGAAGGAGCACAACTCAGGGAAGCAGCAACTCTGAGCCGGATGTGAGGGGGTTGCGGTGCTTTGGCATTTTTGCGGACATGAAAAAGAAGCAAAGGGTGCACAGACCAAGCGAGGGGCTCCAGGTGGATCACCAGGAGGGAAGGGGGCGCGAATGGCAGGAAGGGATGAGGGGGACCCCTGCACTCCTAAGGCCTGGAGTCTGAGGGGAAAATCCAGAGGAGCAGCCGGGGCCAGAGTGCGCTCAAGGCAGAGCCTACTCTCCAGGGGGAACGTGGCTCCTCCATCACCCAAAGACTTCATACTCAGAACCAGTCCCAGCTCCGCTTGTTCCTAGGGCTGACCTGCTCTGTTTTGGACAAGGTTCTGCCACTGCCCCATTGCTGTGCCGCCCAGGCCACCACGGCAGAGATCTGGTGCCTATTGGGGCCTGGTGGGGAAAGAGAGGGCTTGTGAGAAGCTCCTCTGCTGTCCTCTGCCGGCTGTGGGGCAGGATGAAGGAGAAGGGGAGGCAGCAGGCTTTGGGGGATCCAACCGGTGTCCCCACATAGCACAACCCTCTAACGTCTCCTCAACAACTTTTTCCTGCACTAGGATCCAAGTCCTGGACCAGGACTTTCTCCAGGACGTGTTATTTTCCCCAGTGATTTGAAGCAGGCTCAGCAACTAAGGAAACTCATCTGCTGAAATCAACCACGTCAGCTGCGCCAGACGGAGAACAGCAAGGAAAGCTCTAAGCACCACCTGGTGGTAAAGCAGTCACTACCACCAGCTGAGGAAAGAAACACCAACTGTGTGTGTGTGTGTGTGTGTGTGTGTGTGTGTGTGTGTGTGTGTGAGAGAGAGAGAGAGAGAGAGAGAGAGAGAGAGAGATGGCATGTTAATTGCATGCTGGCAATAATTACTAGGCACAGTAATTATGTGCCACCCGAAGGGATATATTTTAAGCAAAAATTTATGTTCTTAAGAGAGCTGCAGGTAAATTTGGCTCAGATACTGAGAAGTTTTTCTTATTAACTGTACTTTATTTTTTTGTTTTTGTTGATTGTTGCCACCTTGGGCGCCCTTCGGGGAGAATACAAATCACTCCCATCTGCAACCCTCCATGGGGGACAGGGGAGTTCGTGGAGGCAAGATAGGGAACGGCTGCCCTAATGATTCCCGGAGCTTCTTCCTCCAGACCTTCCCCTGAAGACCCGTTACAGAAAGAGCAGGTGCATCCGACATGTTTCCTGCTGAGAACGCTCAGAAGCAACAAACAGGACCTTGTTTTGCATTGGTGGGATCCCTGGGCCCGACCCCAGATCCACGGCTGTAGATGCTGGTACTGGGCAGCTCTCAGCCCGTCCCCGGACAAACCTCTATTGTTAGCAGAACGCCAGCCCTCCAGGCCGCTCGCTCCCTGTCCTCCTCACCATCAACAGCAACACCCAGACACCAGCAGAGCAGGAAGCAGAACTGCAAATGCCAGGCAGATTTGCTGACGGAGAAACCAACTGGCACCACTCAATCCAAGCGGGATTTTAACCCTGCGCTCTCCAGCCTGAGCCCATACAGAATCCAGCAGAGCCCAGCCGAGTCACAGCTACCGAAAACAACCACCAGAGTGAGACACTGACTGGCCTGTATCTGACCCCCAAAGCGGCTGCACCCACAGAAGCCCCAGCATTTCTTTGAAACCTCTGGAGGAGCTTTTGTTTGGCCAGACAGCATCATCTATCATACGGCTAATCAGTAGTTTCCAACCAGTGGGCCCTGGACAGCCCTCAGGTGTGCCTCAGGACAGCATGTGTGCCTTGTCAATGTTAAAAAGAACTGATGGTGCGCCTGAACAATTGCAGTGCAGTGTTAGAGGAACAAGGTTGAAAACCACTGTGCTGATGCATCACGTCTAATCTTACAAGGCCACAACTACGGACTGGCTCAGACCAAACTTTACACCCCAAAACAGGACCATGCAATAAAGAGCCACCTTCAGGGAACGTGAGCAGCCTGGGCCTGGAAGTGATCCGTGCCGTGACATTGTGGGGGGCAATTTGTGCATGTCAAGATGCAGTCTATCCTTCCCACAAAACTCACACACAATGAAGAAGACATGCCACAGCCCTGGTGTGAAGGGAGGGACTTCTCATTAAGTTGTGACCCCTTCGGCTGCATCAGTCGCCCCATCTTCTCCAAATCCACGTTCATTGCCTGGCGCCACGACCCACCTCCCTCACTCTGCTGTCCCCTTCTGGTGCGAGGGACTGGCACAAGCCTATAGTGCTGCAGTCGGGCTGATGGTGGAGATCACGTCATCTGCCTCCACTTGGGGGCTTTTGGGCTCTCGTGATCTGAACAGTCTCTGCAGAGCTGGAGGGACACACCACCTTTTGCACTCATCCTGCATTTTGTGGGCGTATTTCTGGAGCAGAGATTGTGCTTCCATCTCAAGGGTTCTGCAACGCCACGGAAGAAACAACAGTCACCGAAGGGATCAGCAAACCTTACAGCGAGTCCTCCACTGAGGTCCTTTCCGGATGTGAACCCCAGACACAGGAGCATCCCCTGCACTGACATCAACGGTGTCGGACTTACTGACGTTTCAACTTACAGACGAGGTTCCTGAGCGGAACCTGTTTGTGAGCGGAGGCCTTGCTGAACTTACTGACCTACCCTACAATCCAGAGTAGCTGCGGGAGCATGTAAGAGACATTACGTGAACCCGTAGTTACTGCACCACCTAGTGAAAACCCATGGGAAATTCATGCTGCAGTCCAGAGTAAATTGCTCTTACACTGGAGCAAGGCCTCCCCGTAGTTGCTCTGGATTGGCCCCTAGCCATCTATTGGCACAGAATGAGGAAACGCGTTGTCTGGGGAATGCCTGACTGCAAAGCAAAGGGGTCTTTCCCCAGTTCCTCCGGCAGGCAGTCTCCTCTTGCGGTGGTCGCGAGGCTGTGGGAGCCCCTTCCTCCCTGCAGTGCTGGTGGCCGGGAGTGAAGGTGGCGCCGGAGGGTCAGAGGGATCCCGTCCAGGGCTCTTCCTGCTCAGATCACTTTCAGGCGGAGGGCGTCAGTTTGGGGTCCCGGAGCGGGGGTCTGGCCCCAGGACAGTGGGGGCAGAACAGCTCCTGAGCCAGCAGGACCCTCGCCAAACGCCAGCAGCTGTTTCAGGGGGTGTTGAGCGGAGCTGTCCTCGCAGGGCGGGCGGGAGGGACTCCAGGGAAGGGGAGCCCAGCCCTTCCTGCGAAGGGCCCTGCTCGGACTGGGGAGTCTGTCGGGAGCTGCTTCTGGGGGCGGCCCCCCTTCCCGGACTGGCGCGGCTGTGCTGGGGCGGCTGAGGCGGCGCCTGTTCCGTCCCCTCCAGGGCTGTCCGGGGCTCTCAGGCCACCCTGGTTGCTGGCCCGAGGGAAGGCGGTGCTGAGTCCAGAGAAGGGCCGCCCGACCCGCCCTCCATGTTCCCGCTTCTCCCGCCGCCAGAGCCGGGAAGGAAGGGAGGCTCCTGCCCAGTCTCCTGGGGGGACCTCAGGCCTGCTCAGCCTCCGCCCTGCCATAAGCCCAGAGCAGCAGCCCTGCGGGGAGGGAGGAGCGGCTGCCCGCCTTCCTGGCCCCAGAAGGGCTTCCCGGGACAGGCCGCCCTCCGGCCAAGAGGCTGCCGCTCGAGGGGCCGTGTCCGTCCCGCTGACTGAGGGGGTGTCCGGGCCTCCTCCGGCTGCCCCAGAGCCCGCCTCCCTCCCTGGAACTCGGTGGCTGCTCCTTCTCTGCGGGGCTCCAGGGGCGGCGGGGGGCGGCGGGGGCGGTGCGGGGCAGACAGGGAGGCCTCGGGCTGCGGGGCTCCCTGAGGCGGGGCCTGTCCTGTCCTGGGTGGCGGAGCAGAGCCTGCCCGGCGGGGCTCCTCGGGCGCTCTCCTGCCCCGCCGGGCGTCGAAGGGAAGAGGCCGCGCGGAGGGAGACCAGGCCCTCCCGGCTCCCTGCGGCTGCCCGCCCGCCCCTCCCGAAGGCCTGGCGCTCCCCGGGGCACGTGCCGGTCCTCGGAGCCGCCGGCGGAGCGGGAGCTGCGGAGACGGACCCCTCCCCGACCGGCTTCCTCTGCTGGAGGGTCTGGCGGTGCCGGAGCCCTCAACGCCCACCGCCCCGCAACGGGGAGCGGAGCAGCGCTCGGGGCAGGAGGAGCCGCCCGCCGGAGGGTCAGGGGTCGCCCGCCGCTTCCCGCCCCGCCTCCGCCGCCCTCCGAGGGGAAGGAGGGAGTCCAGCCCGGAGCCCCCTCTCCTGGACGGGCCGCTCGGATGGGAGGCTCCGCGACCCCAGCCCGGGCAGCGCCCTCCGCACCCGCTCAGAAGCGCCCCCGATCCCCCCGGCCCCGACTCACCGCCTCCGGCCGGCCCGGCTTTGCCTGCGCTGCGGACGAGGCTCCGCTGGGCTCCTTCCTGGCCTCCCTGCCCGTCCCTGCAGCGGAAGCAGCCAGCGAGCGAGCGGGGGCTGGGCCGGGAAGAGGAGGCGGGCCGGGCCGGGGAGCCAGGCGGAGGGCCGCGCCTCCCTCCCTGGGACGGGCGAGGGATGAGACCCGAGGCCGCCCGCCGAGCCCTCCGGAGGTGGTTTGGGGGGGCAGCTGAGGGGCTGATCGGTCGGGGGTGGCGGAGGAGTCCGGTCTCAGAGGGAGCCACAGGCTCCGTTTCGCTGCCCCGCCTGGCAGGGCTCCGCAGGGACGAGGCTCCCTCCGAGACCGGACTCCTCCGCCGAACAGAAGCGCACTCGGGGGACCCCTCAGTTTCTGCAGTGCCCGGAGGAGGGTCCCCCTCCCGGTGCTCCTCCCTGGTCTTGCGGGGGCTGCACAACCGCCGCCCCCCCCAGCTCAGCAGGGGCTCCGCGGACAAGCTCCGGCCCACCCCCGGCCACACGAACGGAGGAAGGGCAGCAGCACCAGAGTCTCCCCCGACCGGAGGGGCTGCTCTGCTGGACCCGCAGCCAGGCTGCAAACAGGGACAGGCTCAAGAACCCCCTCTTGGAAGGCTCTCCATTCTCTGCAGAAGACCCAGCGCAAGGCCCGGTGCTGGGGCCGGGAAGGAGCCTCTGGGGAGCTGCAGGAGAGGCACCGGTTGGCAGAGGAAGAAACAGGCGCAACGTACAAACTGCTCTTTATTGGGTAGGCAAGATGCGCAGGAGCTCCAGGCCGGCCGGAGGGGACGGAGCAGGCGCTGCGGGAGACAGAGACCCTTGCGCAGCAGCAGCACCCACTGGACCACTTGCAGGGAGAGCGTCAAAGGCTCCAGAACGAAGAGGCAGCAAGTGCGGCCTGTGGGGAGGGCCAGCAAGAGGCCTTTGCATTGCTAGTGCGGTTCAAGCCGAGGGGAAATTGCGGTGCAGGAGCGACACAGACTGAATAGGTATAACCGTCAGAGGCCATTTGCAGCGTGAGATACGGCAGGCCCTTCTCCACTCTCCCCACAGGCCAAGTCTGGCCGCCCAACAGTCAGTCAGCGCACTTTATACGCAAGCAGGTACTTCCCAACGCTCCCCGTTCACTGGCGCAACCGCCCGACTTCCCCTCCCCAAATAATCCAAGGAACTGTAGCGTAGCGAAGACGGGAGGAATCCTGCCCTCCACCGGGAAACTGAAGTTCCTGGAGCCGGCTGGCAGGAAGCGCCCGATGCCAGGGTGGGCTTGCAGTGCCAACCGGAAGACGACTGGCTGAAAGCAAACAGACACTGAAGAGAAAAAAGGCCAGGAGTCCAGACTGTGGTCAGACAGGCGGAAGTTTCAGCCACAAGGTTCCCAAGGGGGCAAAGTCCACCAGAAGAGCCATGCCCTTTTTGTCAGGGCTGCTGCCACCGAACCCCTGGAGAAGGCCTGCCTTCCACCCCAGGAAGAGAGAGAGCGCACTAGTGGCTGGCCAGCCAGGTGCTTCTGCACTCCACGTTCCAGAAAAGGGGCCCCTGCAGTTCTTCCTCCCAGGAGAGACGGGAGAGAGAGGAGTCGGGGTCCCTGCTTGTCACTCCGCCAACCACCTCTCTTTGCTCTGACAGGAGGCTGCAGCTGGTGTTTAGGACCCAGAAGGATTCCCAGACGAGGATCCAGGATGACTCAAGTCCAGAAATTCAATCAGAAAAATGTGATGTATTTCGGAGATGGAGGGACCTGAAGGCGCCCCGAGGAGCAGCAGTGCAAGGCGCAGGTGAAGGGCGAGATGCGGCTGGGGGGACGTTCTGTTCCTGCAGCCAGCAGGAGCCGAGATGCAGCAGCGCTCAGCAGACAAGACCGTCTGCAGAACCCTCTCCTTGGCTTCGTCTCCTCCTTTGGGGGAAAACAATTGAAATGGTGGCCATCATTGTGCAGTGATTATTTCTAAACTTTTGTAGGAGTGAGAACTAGATGTGGGGGCTGCTGCCAGCTGTTTGAGTGCAGGGCAGCGGTGGCACTGCGGAGGAGCCCAACAGTTCTCTGCTGCCTGCAGCTGTGGAGGCAACAGGAGGAAGAGGAGCTGAAGAGCGAACAGGGACAGGCCGAAAGAGCCAGACGGCTGCAAGGGGAAAGCCCTTCCTCCACCATCTCAGCACATCCTCCTCTTCCCCCCCGAATTCCTTATCCGCACGCCCTGCCAAAATGGTCACTCCTGTCCCCACAGCTGCAGGGGAGGGAAGTCGGGTGTGCTGACTCGTGACAAACAGCAGCCATGCACAGAGGCATGTGAAGCTTCCCTGCAACCTGCCCCCAAAGGCCTCAGGCATCCTTGGCTGGCCTGTGCCTTTCAGCGCACCAGGGACTGTTCATGTGGTTGGAGCAGCAGGAATTCTCGGGCCTGGCAATGCTGAGCTGCTCTGGGGACAGCACTCCACACGGTGCCTTCTCTTCAGGACTGACAACCAGGGCAGGGCAACCTCCTTGTTCTCCTCCTGGAACGCTGAAAGTCGTCTCCTGGGGAAAGACAGAGCAGTCCCACCGTGTCCCACCAGCCTCCAGGTGCAGCCTGCTAGTTTCCCTGCCACGTGTCCTCTCTTGGGTTAGACCATTTCTTCTCCCAGGTGATGGTGGCAGCAGCAGGAGGAGGAAGCAGAGGGCAGGAAGCCCTTGTCGGTCACTCGCAGGCCAGCTTGCTATCAAAGCTGGAAAGACCAATCGCAAAGGCCTGCAGCGCACACAAGGGGTAGTTGAAATCCAAGGTGAACACGTCTTCTGCCACGCGGCCAAACTGCATCACTATGTAGTCAGCTGTCAGAAAAAGAAAAGAGAATGTAGGTGCATCAAATGGAGCAAACTGGAAAATGGAACCCCTTCCAAACTGCTGGCCACTGTGGCTGGGCTCCATGAGCCACTGGCCACCACAGGAGGGTACTGCCTGCCTTGGGGAAGGGGGTGACTGAAAGCCCTCTCAACCCACCACTGTCTCTGCAGGATCTTAGGAGGAAAGGGGGGAGTCACCCTTCTCCCCCCCCCCCGTGTCTAGTAAGAGCTGGCTCTTTCTAACGCCGCTGGCCTGGCTTAGCCCCTGAAATTGCGTGGGTGAGCCAGACGTCCACCTCCGAGAGGCAGGAAATGGTGCACTTCAGATGGGGGGGGTGACTCCTCCCTGAAAAAGAGCCTCCAGCTCTTTTCTGTCCTCACTTGGCCAGGCCTGCAAGAAACAGCAGAGACCAAGAACAGGCTGGGCTGAAAGCTCCTGACAGAGGCAGGGACAGGAGCTGCCTTGAGAGCTGCAAGACTCTCGGGAAGACAACGGGGACTGAGGAGCAAAAGGTTAACCATGCATGTGATTCCTTCAACAGCCTCCTTCCATGCCAACTGGCCATATTCTGATGGGAGACTCTGACCTATTCTCTGTACACCCTCCTTCTGACTCATTAAGGGCTCCCAAACCCTCTCTGAGCGCTTACAGTCGTTTTCATGGACGATCTGGAAGTTCTTGACGGATGCCTGGGTGACTCTCCCGTGGAAGTTCAGGACGTACGACTGGGTGTCGTCGTTCCACACGGGAGCCTTGTTGTGCAGTTCAATCAGGTTCTCCAGGTTTTTATTCTGCCATTTTGACAGCAAACTGTCATGTTCCTGCGCAAGAGTAGAAGCCGGAGGGGAGAGAACAAACCTTGTTTATAAGAACATCAGAAGAGCCTCCTTTGCTGGATGAGGCCAGAGGCCCATCTGGCCCAGCTTCCTGGCTCACACAGTGGCCCACCAGTTGCCTATTCAGGGAGCACTTATGACACCTGCATCCAGGTGCCCCCCTCCATCTGGTGTTTTGAGATTGTCCACCTCTACCTACATGCACCCCATATGGCTTGTAACCCGTGATGGTCCTTTTCTCTAGAAATTTGTCAAATCCCTTCTTAAAGGCATTAAAGCCTAGATGCCATCACCACATCCTGTGGCAAGGAGTTCCACAGACCGACCACATGCTGGGTAAAGAAATATTTTCTCTTGTCCATCCTAACCCTCCCAACATTCAATTTGAGTGGATGTCCCCTAGGACATGAGTGATGTAGGGGCACAAGTGGTTAAGATGCTGTGCCTGTTAACGGCAGGCCGGGGTTCCAGGCCTGGCTCCTACAAGACAGAGTGAGCTCCCATCCTTAGCCCAACTCCTGCCAACCCAGCAGTTTGAAAGCATGCAATTGCAAGTAGATAAATAGGAACCACTTCGGTGGGAAGGTGAAAACAGCATTCTGTGCCTCACTCATGCTGGCCCCACGACTGCAGAAGCAGGCAACGCTGGCTCTAAAGGCTTTGAACGGGGATGAGCACTGCTCCCTACAGTCGGTCGCAAAGAGCAGTACAACCTGCAGAACTACCCCTCGTTCTAGTGCTATGCAAAAGGGCAAAGAGAATAACTCTCAAAAGCTTACTTTTCTGGAGGGAGGTTGACCAGCACCAGAAAAATTCCAGATGCAGCTTTTTTAAAAGTAGTTTTTGCCCTTTTTGTTTTTAAACCAGCACCTCTTTTTTCTTAAAGAACTCCAAAAGTGATTGCCTTCTCTCCACCACACAGAAGCTACCAACATAAGGCTTAGGGCACAATCCTGAGTAACTACGGGAGCACGTAAGAGACATTGCATCCACCTGCAGTTACTGCACCACCTAGTGAAAACCTATGGGAAATTCATATTGCAATCCAAAGTAACTTTTTCTTACTCCGGAGCAAGGACTCCCCGTAGTTACTCTGGATTTCACCCTTAATTAGATTACCATCTAAAAATAGCACAAGGTGCATAAATTATAAAGGTTACAGGTGTAAAGCCCCCCCCCCCCCCCCCACGCAGGTAGCCCTGCTAGTTGTGACTGAGTCCAGGGTGTGGTGCTCATCCCTGTTTCGAAGGCGAAGAACCAGCTCTGGCCAAAGATGCCTCCACGGTCACGTGGCTGGCATGACTAAATGCCAAAACGCATGTAATGCTGTGACCTTCCCACCCAAGGGGTACCTATTGATCTACTTGCATTTGCAGGCTTTTGAACTCCTAGGTTGGCAGAACCTGGGTAAGGGATGGGAGCTCACTCCCTCTTGCAGCACTCGGGTCTCAAGCCTCCTCAGACTGACAGGCACAGCACCTTTAACTGTTAAGCCTCTGCGGCTGTTTCCAACATACACTGCATATTTAGAAACGGTTTCTGCTTGCCAAAAAAGAACATAAAACATTTAAAACACAGACACCCAACTGCACGCTCTGGATAGTGTTACTCACCACACACTTTGTTCCATACTGTCTCATAACAACACCTTATTGGGACTCAGAGCAAAGGTATCGTTCTTTAAATAACCGTAATGGTTCTCTCTCATCATTGGTTCCCACCTGACAGACTCCACCCCGTCCCTCTGGCTATGTGGTGGGCACTTAACTCCAAACTTACATTTTGCGGCCTGATTGGAATTCGTTGGTGGTTCAGATTCATTCCTGGAATGATGACTGACATTTTTCTGGGCCCCTTAAATCCCAGCACGTTGGTTTCCTTTGGAAAGAAGCAGGAAAGGATGAAGAGGGTAGATTAACAAACTCTTTTCTGACTCAGAAGGCTCAAGCCTTGGCTTCGTGCAACAGCCTGATCAGCTCCACCTCATTCTAGAATTACTTATTCTATTAAATTTCTTAGTAGTAATTACTCCCTTTACATGGTTCTCCAACACATGGAAGGAGAGCCCTTCTTCTCCTTAGTGTTCTTCCCACACTACGGCAAGGTCTGTCGTTTGCATTTCTATGCTCAGGGCCTACGTGTACTTTATTGTCACAGCCAGCACACCAACCCATAGAGGGCAACTGGAAGTACAACCGTTCTATAATCCTTTGACTTCAGGCACGGGGCATCCGATGATCGCTTAAAACTCCCGTCACCTGGTGCCACTTCATCCAGGCGGCACTGACGTGGGTATGAACATCCAGAACGCTAAGAGTTCTTAAGTCATCTTAAGAAGAATGAGGCAGTTTGGAGGGGAGGATGGCTCTCGTTACTGCGCAGGTTGCCCCTTCCCGTCCAGGAGGAAGGCCGGCCTTGACTTCTCTTGGGAAGGGGCCCCTAGCCCCAGTCCGGTCCAGCCTTGCATGAAAGCAGGTTGCACTTTGGAGCTCTCTGCTCCACTTCTCCAGCATCAGCATCACTCCATCTACAAGCATCAGAGACCTTATGGGATTGTTGGGAAACTGGCCTTCTGGTCACTGTCTGCTGTATTCAGCCATCCCTATGGGTGCCATTGTCAGTTGCCCCTGGGTGGCAAAAAGCCAGCAGAACAAATTTTAAACCAGAATTTGATTGAAAGAGAAATAAAGGTCAATTAATGAAAAAATTACATTTCTATTTAGTCAGTCCGTGCCTTTTCATCCTGACATACGTGACTTGCATAGCTTTTAAAATCCTTTTTGTCCCCATAAAAATCCTGTGAGTAGGTAATTTTTCTACAGGCAGCTTGTAGAACTCTTCTCTTCCTGGACAAAATCCTTCCTGGCCTGGTCCCAAACCACATCCCTATATGGTCCTCCCTCCCCAAACCTCTGCTGGGGGAAGCTAGTGGAGGAAAAGCAGCTGAGACTCCCCCACCCTGACCTTCTCTGCTGGGAACCAAGAGCTGGTTGGGAGCAAGGAGTCAACTACCTTCTTTTGTGACTTTTAACTCTTTACTAGCCTTTCCCTCCCCCCAAGAACTTCACTGGCTTATGTAATCTTCCTTTTCATCAGACAAAACGTTTGGTCCCAAAGTTTTCCAGATTAACAGGATGCTTAAAAACCAAGAGGTCGTTTAAAGTTACAGAATCTTCAACGATATCCCTACGTTATTTGCCTGACAAGTATTCACTTTATCATCTGGGATAAAAACAAAGATTTTCCTCCCTCTCTCCATTCAAGCCCAATTCAGACGCTCACCGGATACAACATCCACAGAATGCGAATGCCCAAACGGCTTTGCTCTCCAGCAAGCATTCAGCATCAAGCGGGCATATTCAGGGTGACAGACCCCCCCCCCAACTCCACACAGGCTGTAGTCTTAAAGAAGACCACATTTTCTAATACGTATTCATATTCGGAAGGCGTATCCTAAATATCCTAAACTTCACTGACGACTCGAGTGCAGCAAAAGTCAAAGAGAAACTGAGCAAAAGGTTTCTCATAAGCAGCACCAAAGAAACGAGAAAACGAAGATCTCGATTGGATTTTGCTGCATTTTGTGCAGCTGCTGAAATAAAGTTATCCAAGCAGAACTAGCAAGAAGGGGCCAGTTTGACCAGCCTCAGGAAAGGCACCAGCTTGTCTTGAGAACACAAGAAAACATTCCAAGATTGCCAACAGGCTGAGGGTGCCATTCGAACCAACTTAGACAAGCACAAGTCACCTACCTTCCTGTTCCTGCAGTGGCATGGGGAGGCTGGCGCATGGGCCTAACTCCCCCCAGGAGTGGCGCCAAAGTGTCTTACAGCACTTTTGTGACACCCCGACCAGCACAGGACTTGTGCAGACTCCTGCCAGCCTAACCAAAGAATCATAGCATTGGAAGGTACCTGTAGGTCATCTATTCCAACTCCCTGCCTGCAGCAGGAATCCTACCAGAGAGTAGGATTGTGTTATGAATAACATTTCAGGGCTAGGACTAGACTGAACAAACCCTTCCAGTACAAGTTGTAGGTCACAAAAATGCCACACAGACCCCCGACTCCCCACAGTCTGTCACTTACATAGCAAATGGCAGCCAGTTCCTGCCGAGTGTGCGCCTTTTCCACCAGTCCTTGTGCCTTGATGGGACTGACACCGTGGTCGTAGACAGTAAACTTAGTTCCCATTAGGTTTGACCTAGAACAGGAAACATACGTCACTGAGAAGGTTTTCTTTCTTGGAAATACAGATAGATAGAGGCCTTCACTCTCTTCAGGTGGAACCAGGTAGGAAACAAACCATCTGGCACAGGACTCAATCCTGACCTTGCTACATTGCAGGATCCTGGAAGGGTCCAGGTTCTGGACAGGATGGCATGTTTAATGGGTAGGATGCAAAGCCCCTTATTCTTCTCATTTGCTGCTTGATCTCTGCTTCCACTTTATCCTTTAAATTCTTCCTCTATTTTGGCTTTCTTGGCCCTTTAAACAAGCTTTCTTTTTAAAAACTGATTTATCTGCTACCTAAACTGATAGTGCAATCCTAACCATGTATACTCAACAGTAAGTCCCATTGTGTTCAATGGATCTTACACCCAGGAAAGTGTCTTTAGGATTGCAGCCTTACTCAAAAGGGAGAGGGTTGCCACTTCTGCCAGATGGCCAACTTTTCTCTATCAGTAGATTTTTAGGTGTTTTGTTAACCGGGATTTATTTTTTCCTGATGGACTTAACAGCAGAAAGACTGTTGTCCCTAAATTCCAGCATGGCCAGTAAGAGAGTGAAGTGGAGAACAAGTCATCACTAACCAGTTGGCACTGAACCTCTTTGGCATCAGGCAGGTGAGCCATCTTCTTCGACAAGTGTCAGGTTAGAAACACACACCTCCAACCCCACATAATTCCCCACAGAAAGGGGAATTTGTCACAGGAAGAAGATGTAACACAAGACAGGGAATGCAGGCAAAGCAAAGAGCATCTCAGAGAAGGCAGGTTCAGCTGCCCTGATGTTCTGGGCTGCCTGATGGGAAAGATCTGAACTGGACTGTGACAGGCACCCAGTCATCTCAAGGACAAAAGCACTCCTTTTTTGAGGAAGAGCCAGAGCACAGGAGTGGGGCACAGAAGGCGCCAGGATCAGCCCCTCCAGCCTTCAGTTTAAGCCAAGAAAGGTTTCTGTCTGAGAGACCTGGCACTGGGAGGTGGATGGGTGGCCAGGCAGAGCCCAGGGTCCCTCTTATTCACCCTGAGGTCTCACCTGAGTTTCCCAACAAAACTCTCCCCTTCCCTGGATAAATCTGTTGGATCCACTGAAATCAGGTAGTTTGACGTCTTGCTCTTTTTCCTTTTTCTTCCCGCAAGAAGGAACACCTGGAAATGCAAACAGTTCACCAAGTGATTTTAATTCCACCACAAAACATGGTTTATCCTTCAAGTCCTCGATATTCATGTCCAAGTCCAAAGATATTTATGCCTTTGAAACTATAAATGACACAGACCCTCTTTTGCCTTAAAGGCAGACCTTTTCTCCTGCTAGGCGTATTTGGGGAGCTGATTCCAAAAGGGCAACAGTTTTCCCAGTCACACTTGAGTTTAGATACGGCATAGCCTCTTTGGTGAGCAGGTCAGCTTCCTCATGGGGAACAGCATAGGATTCCTCATGAGGAGGCTGCTTGAACCACACCACATCTCCAAAACTAAACAGGAGAAGGCAAAATGATACCTTTTTGAATCAGTGCCCCAAATTCATATGAAGCTACCATGGAATTTGAACTAAAGCATTTCTGACCCTCAGTTTGGGAGACTCGTGTGACCTTCTGAAGTCAGACTGTTTTTCCAAATCTCTTTTAATGATTTCAACCACTTGAATTCATTCCTTGTGTGCGAATTCCTAACCCCCGGATATGCCAGCCCAAGACTTGTGCTGGTTTAGGGTGTCACAAAAGTGTCGTAAGGCAGTTCTGCGCCATGCCTGGGGTGGCTCCTCATCCTATGACAGGAACAGAGAGACAGGTGAGTTGTGCTGCCCAAAATTGTTAGGATTTTGCCCAATATCTTCCTCTTTCAAGAAAATTTTCCAAACTTCATCCATTTCAGTCGCTTTATAGGTGCAATGCAGAGTAACTTTGGGGAGCCCTTGCTCCAATGTAAGAACAATTTACTCTGGATCGCAATATGAATTTTCCATAGGTTTTCGCTAGGTGGAGCTGTGACTTCATCGATGTAAATGTCTCTTAGGTGCTCCCGTATTTACTCTGGATTGTAAGGTATGATTGATTGTTTTTGGCCACTTCTTTTCATGCTTTTTGTTTTAACAAGTGGGAAACACCTGTCTGGCATCATGTCTTGTAGAGCACTTTGCTTTCCTAGGTTTCTAAATAACAAGCATGGCTGTTACTGATCCTTCTCCCTGCAGCAACCAGCCCTGAGCCTTCTCCAGCCGTCACTCTACGCAGGGCTCAGAGTTGGGCTTCACCGTCTGCTTTGCCAAGAAGACTCCAAATTCCCTTCCTGCCTTTGATCCACCAGCACAGAACTCCCTCCCTTTTGCACCTTCCTCTTTCCCTGGTTCTGAGAAAACACTCTGAGAGCGCAGGGAGGGGGTGGCACGGCACTGCTTTACAAGCTTTCTCAAGGAGCGTTTCTGGGCTTTGGAACCCACTTTCCAGTACTGTGTCTAATCCAAGAGCTGCTTCTCTTAAATGGGCTGCTACAATCTTTCTTTTAGACCAGGTACGTCCAAACCCCGGCCTGTGAGCCTCAATACAGCCATGGCAAGACCCCTCCACCTGCCCCGCAGGCAAGCCTTGTAATCCTCCAGATTTGTCACTAAGACACTCATATTAATTTATATAAACTTATTCAAATCTGAAGCATAAATCATTTTCTGCCCCTGACGGTGTCAGAGAGAAGACGTGGCCTTCCTGCCAAAAGTTTTAGAAACTCCTCTTTCAGAGAAACCTTTTATAACTAGTGTTTTATTAGTTCTGTTAATACTTTTGATTTTATTTTGTCTTTATTTGATTCAATTTATCTCCTGCCTTTCTTCTTTTAAACAAGGAAACTGAGGGCGGCTGTCTTTCTACCTGTCGTTTGAGCTGCAGTGGCTGCTCAGTGGTTACAGGTCCTGGTGCTTCTTGACCTGCAGAAGACCTGAGCATTGGCCCAACTCCTGCCAACCAAGCACTTCTAAACATGTAAATGCAAGCAGATAAATCAGTATCACTTTGGGGGGAAGCTAAAAGTGTGCACTTTCTGTGCACTTTGGCGGTTCAGATGTGCTGGTCACACGACCGTGAAGGCGCCTTTGGCCTTCTAACGGGGATGGCCCTAATCCTGACCCTTTTTATGTGTTACCAAACCTTTTAGCTCCAAGATTCACTTTGCTTTGTTCTGACCCCCTGAGGTTTACCAGACTTTTAAAAAGCAGATATACCCTACAATCCAGAGTAACTACGGGAGCACATAAGAGACATTACGTGCAACTGTAATTACTGCACCACCTAGTGAAAACCTATGGGAAAATTCATAATGCAATCCAGAGTAAATTGTTCTTACACCGGAGCAAGGACTCCCCATAATGAATTGCACCCATAGAAATAATTTTATTTCTTTATATGTATTAAAAATCAGAAAAATGACCCTCAAATGTTTATGTCGTTATTTTTCCTTGAGGTTGTGAACTCCAGAAGCTCAGCTTCTACCATATTGTACTTTGAAACAGCCTCAGTGCTGTAAGCAATTAGTTACCTGGTTCTCTGCCACACTTTGGTGACCCACCAAAAACAAGGTTGTGACTCACCAGTGTGTGAAGAAACTGCTTCTGGGGGTGCAGCATCAGGCCCTGTATGTTCTGGGCCTTCTGTTTGACACCCAGTTCAGAACGTATAATAATTTTAACTGTGTTCTGTCTAGTTTCACGTTCTTTCTTTTTCAGAAATGAACTTTTTTATTCCAGACAATTTCCACAGCACTCCCTATGGATTAATTCAGGATCAGACCCTGCTTGGTCACCCGCAGTACCTTTCTGCCGTCGTCCTGTTCCAGGTGCATGTAGTATGTGGGAAAGAGGCCTCGGTCCATACCCTTCTTGTCTCTCGTTATCCGACACTTCACCGTCACGCCACGAGGCGCAGGGCGTAGAGCAAACTCCTCCAGGTTCTCTGCCTCGCCCAGCTGGGCATCTGTCTGCGGCAACACAGCGCAGGAAGCACCCATTTCCTGCTGGAGAAATGCAATTCCTCTGCAACACCAAGCCAGGAGAAAAAGCTTCTGCCCCCTCCCAAGCCAAGAGCATAAATGCCTAGGAAATGCAAAGGGATGTTCGGATGAAGAGGGCAGGTGGCTGACCTGTCACTGACCCATCTTGGGTAGTCACTGAAACAAGTGCAGAGAAGGTGCTCATACCTTCTCCAGAGTGGGGTACGGAATTGGCCAACTGTGTGTGTCTTATGGGTTGGACGTGGACCTTCCCAAACACCACAGAGACATCCTGTCAAGAGGTCTACCGTGGACAGGTGGGTGACGGACAGAGATGACCACTTCAAGGAAAGCAGGTTTAGATCTGCCACCTTTATCAGCCCTGCGGAGCACCCAGTGGAACAAACAAGCTGAAGAATGGTGTGAAGAGGCCAGCCAGCCAAGCCCACCCAAAACCCCACCTGAGCATCTGGGAAATTAACACAGCAGCACAACTCCATAGGCTAAACAGAGCAGGATAGTATGGATCCTGTGCGGAGAAAAGGGTCTTTGTGCTTACTACTGGAGACTGCAGACTGGTTGCCGAAGTTGGCCCCTGAAGATCTAAACAAGGAGGACAAGTTGCCAGATGCTCCACTGCTGCTTCCTCATCAGTGCCTTCCTCATCAAAATTCATACTCCCAGAGATACCTGTCAAAACGGCACATCAACTTGGTAGTGTTGTGTTTCAAGGAAGCCACAAATACAGGATCTCACAATATGCAGGTGTCCCTCCTACTATTACCACACATTTAAACTGCAACATCGCAGTCACGTAAGTGAACCAAGGCTGCCTGCGTTCTCCAACTAGGGTAAGTTACATAAGCCAGACCCACGCTCTAAGTAGAACCAGAAAGCGGGGAGCAATTGTCTCCTTATGGACTAACCTAGCCCTTAGCGCCTGCACTGTCAAATGGCACAGCAAATGCTACCTGCTGCAGATTCTCCCCTTAGAGCCAGCTAACCCTTTGCGAGACACAGGCCTGCCAGGAAACGGAGGGTCCCTCGCATGGACCTGCCTGCCTCTTTTCATTGGGAGGGAAGGCGCCCCGGCCCTGAATCAGAGAAGTCTGCTCTGTATGGCACACGGTCCAGGCACATGCAGCGGATTCTTTCGAACCACGTCTTGTTCTGTTTTTTATTTCAGAACATGATAGTTGTAGGGATGGAGCTTCCTAAACCAGGGCAGCCCACACCTCTCCAGCCATGACAGCACAATGGAGAGCTATGGGAGAAGATGATGGGGAAGGTGCTGAGGAAGGCAGCCTCCCCCCAAGCCTCGCTGCCAGTACTGCCAAAGCAAGTGTGACTGCACATGCACAAGGTCTGATCCTTCTCCCCCCCCCCCCAAGCAGGAAACAACATCAGAATGAAGCTGTTCTAGAGGAGGAAACCCTGAAAACCATGCAGTCAAGCCTGAAAAGGGGGCAGCCACTGCTTCCTTTCCCCAGAGCAGCAAAGTCTGCATTGCCCTCCTCCCTGAGGGACCAGAGACTGGATCTCTGTCTTGGGTATGAACTAAAGAGGCAGCAACCGAGCACCTCCCACAAGTCTTTTTCATTCCCCCACTTTTCATGGCACGTAGGGTGACCTCCCATTGTATGTTCGCCAAAGTGTGACCCATTGCACAACACTTGCACTGAACATGCCCTGAACTGCAGGAGAAACACCACTGATCAAGCACTGATCTTCTGCCAACAGAGCATCTAGAACTGCTTGGCACGTTCGTAAGATGAGACAGTCAAGAAAATACTCTTAATTGCCACATACGGAAAATGTTTCACAAGACGTCACTCAAACCACACTACGTCAGTCTTAAGTCTGCACCTCGTTTCTGAAGAAGGTCTTGCAGGCCCATCTTGGAAGCCGCGTCCACCACTGTTTCCTCCAACCTCTGTGGCTCTGGGTCACCTTCTGCGGCAGAAGACCCAACCGAAATGACCTGGAGTTTGGCTTCCAGTTCTTGTATTTCTGGCTTCAGAAGCACAGCAGGACCATCAATGCCTGCGAAGCAGAGAAGGTGCTTGAAGAAAGCAAAGCGCACTGAATTTCCACACGTTTACAAAGAACAGTCAGAGGTTATGCGTCTGGGACAGGGAGACCCTCTTTGAGGGAAGGGCTGCTCTTAAAGGCAGTCTGATGGGGAGAACCCCTGAGCTGCTTAAGGAACCTCAGAAAAAGTGGCGCTGGAGAAGCAGCACCACTACCTCCAGAATTCACTTCTCAAAGGGAAAGAGCGGCTCACACGTTCTCTTTTTCACAGGTGTAAAGAATCAGCAAGAAGCAAGCTCAGTCCTGACCCAGACTTGCTGACTGGGGGTCTTGCAAAAGCGCCCCCACCTTCTGCACTGCTCCTGGGAGGGAGAGGCCACCGCACAGGACGCACAGCGCGAGGGGAGGGCTGAGCGGTCAGGACTGTGCCTCAGTCTGTCTGGCAGACTCCAGCAGAGAAGCCTCCATGCAGGTGCAGGTCTGGCCTGAAGGGAAGGCCAAGGGGGTGTCTTGGGGCACCTGCCATTCTCAGGTGCTTCTTTCTCTGGGAGGAAGCGGAGCGAGGAGAGCCCCAGAAGCTGCTGCTGCAGCCCCTCCAGGACGCTCCTCTGCCGCCTCCACTGCTCCTTCCTCTGCACCCCACTCCACCTGTTGCTCCCTGACCCCAGGAACACCTGAGGGCTCCCAGAGGGGCTGCAGACTCACCGTGGAGGAGGACCTGGAGGTGGGGGGGCGGAGGGGGCTCTGCCGGGGGCTCCTCCTCAGGCGCCCCCCTGGGCCTCCCCCTGCACAGCTTGGCCTCCAGGTTGGGCTGCACCATCAGGGGCTGCAGGCGCTTCTTCCGCTGCTTCTTCTCCAGGAGGACCTTCTGCGCAGGGGAGAGAACCAGCTCAGCCCGCAGCGCCAGCCCTTCCCCGCCCCAGCCAGGTGGGCTTCCCAGGGCAGGCGGCAGGCAGGGAGCCCCGAAGGAGTCCCCGCTGCTCCAGAGGGCTCCGAGGGGCTGCTCGGGCCCCGCCCTTCGCCCGACCCCTCCCGCCCCCTTCACTGAGAGGCAGGCAAGGCCTCGGTCCTTCCAGGGACCGCCACGCTTCTCCCCCAGCCCGACCCAGCCCAGGAGAAGGAAGGAAGGAAGGAAGGAAGGAAGGGGGAGAGGAGCAGGGCCGGGGCTGCACGAAGGGGCCAGCGGCGCTCCAGGGGGAGAGGCCGCCGCTCTCCAGCCTGCCCGCCCGCCCACCCGGGGCTCCGCTCCGCTCACCTGCCTCTCCAGCTTCAGTTGCCGCAGCTTCAGCGCCTCGTCCTCGAAAGCCCTGCGGGAGAGAGAGCGGAAGGGTCGGGTCTCGCTCGGCCGGCAGCTGCAGGGCCTGCGGAACTCCCCGCCACCGCCCTGCAGCAGCCGGACCAGAAGCGGAGGGAGAAGGAAGGCGCGCCCCCCGCCGGCCTGCCTGCCTGGGACGGCCCTTCAGCTGCTGAGCGGCGGTGCTGGGCTCCCTCCAGGCAGGCGCGCGGAAGGGCCACGGAGAGCCCGGCCAGGGCCCCGCTCGCCCGCGGAGCTGAAGGGAGCCAGCAGACCCGCCCGCCCGGCGCGGATCCGGCCCGGAGCGTCCGAGGAGCAGCTGACCTGGGGGCGCCTCCAGCGGGCCGAGCAGGGCCTTCCGCGGCCGCCATCCTCGCTCTCCGGCCGCCGCCCGCCAGTCGCCATGGAGACCGGGCGGCGCCTCCGCCTCCAGCCCGCCCGAGAACCGAAGCGCCTCCCCGGCCCCTTCCAGGCCCTTCCCCGGGAGCTCCGCGCCGCCTCCACGCACCGCTGGGCGGGCCAAGGAGGCAGGGCCGGGAAGCCGCCTTCTCCCCGGGGAACAGGCCGGGACTCGCACTCCGGGCTCCCTTCTTGAATCGGCCCAGGCCTCGTCTCAGTGCGGCTCTTCCGCGGCGTCCCTCCCGGCAGTCCCGCTTCTTCTGCCCCGCCAGGCCGGGCTGCTGGGCTGCCCGCCTGGGGCGCCTGTGGTGGGCTCAGGGGGGACGAGGGTGTCGCCGGGGCCGAGCGCCCCCCCTCTCCCGCAGGAGCCTCATCAGGCGGGGGCGTCTCCGCCACGTGACCCTCACTCCGTACTGGTGCTCCGGAGTGTCCCGCACCAGCACCCGGGAGGACCCCCCGCCGAAGTCCCCCGGGAGGGAGCCGCCCTCCGGGCCCGGAGTGAAGCTGTCCAGGAGAGGGAGGCGTCCGCTGTGGGCGCAGGAGGGCTGCTCCGGGGGGCTGCGGAGGACCATGTCTGCGCAGGAGAGCGGGGGGCGCAGGGCGGCGTCCTCCGGGCAGGCTCCTGAACCTTCTTCCGCGGGGCTGGCGGTAGCTGCGGCGGAAGCGCCGAGAGGCCGGTCAGGGGGGCGTCCCGAGGCCTCCCCGGCACAAGGACCGGCTCTCCTGCCCTCGAACTGGAGCGGAGGAAACTTGGCCCTCTTGCTTCTCCCCGTCACCCGGTTGGGCTCCTTCGGCTCCGGACGCTTCCGGGACGGACCCCCGAAGGCCTCGGGCGCAGAACCCGCGAACTCGGGAAGGACCTGAAAGACACGGAAACCCTGAGCCACCTCCGTCTCCCGAAGCCCCGACGGGACTCCCGACAGACACTGCAGCCCCAGCCCTTCCCGGTCGCGCTCCCTCCAGGCACAAACCCAGCAGGTCTGCTCAAGAGGAGGGGCCGTTGCGGACCTCGCTCCCTCCCGGGAAAGTCTCTTCGGGGCCGAGGTGTGCTGCGTCTCCCTCCCTCCTCCGCTCTCCGGGAAGAAAGGCTGGCCGGGATAGGCGGAGGGGTTCAGTCCCGGAGGGCTGCCTTCTTCCCCCGCAGAGATTCCGGGAAGTCCGAACACATTCGGGTGTTTGAAGGAGCCTCCCGTCAAGGGCTCCGAGACGGACTCTCAGTCCAGACTGCCTGACGGAGGGACCTGGAGCCCCGCAGAAGTTCTGCTCCCCCCTCGGTGCAGCTCCTCCTGCCAGTCTCCAGAGCCGTCCTCGGAAGGACCAGAACCGAGGCCGGTCGGACTGGCCCTCCCTCCCTCCCTCCCTCTCCTGCCTGCCTCGCTCGGTCCAGCGGGAGGAAATGGATGGATGGATGCCGGTCCTTCCCGGCTCCTGGCCCTGCAGCCCTCCCTGCCCAGCCAGCCCCTCTTCCCTCCCAGGCAGGCGAAGGAGCCCCGGCCGGGAGTCTTCGGCCCGTCAGCAGCACTTCCCCTTCCACACTGGCCGGGGGCAGCAGCCGGGTCTTCCCAAGGACGGCGGGGCGTCCCTTGAGCCCGAAGGGAGCCGGGCTGGAAGGCGGCAGAGCCAGGCGGGGACGGGGCGGGCAGGAGAGCCGGAGCAGCGGGGAGGGGGCGAGGCTGCCCCTCGGCGGAGAGTCCCGCAGTCAGTCTCCAGGCGGAGGCGCCGGGAAGGCACCGGCGGAGGGAGGGAGGGAGCCCGAGGGGTTCCGTCGGGAGAGCGAGCGAGGCTGGCATCCCGGAGGAGCCTCGGGGCGTCCGTGCGGGGTCGGGGCTGAGAGCGGCGGACGTACCCAGGAGGGCCCTGCCTGTCCCGGCGGCCTGGCGGGGGCTTCTGCGGTGCGGGCTCCGGGGAGAGGCGGCGGCGGAGCCCTCGGGGGGCGGAGCGGGCGCTGTGCGGGGGGCTCTGCGAAGGCGAGCGGGGGGAGGCGGCTCTTCCTCCTCCTCGGGGGCATCGAGGGGGGCGGGGCGGGAGGCTACATCCCGCGCACTCCCCGCCGCCGCTCTGCACACGCTCAGAGGCCCCGCTCGCCCTGCAGGCCCCGCCCTTCCTGACCACGCCCTTCCTCGAGGGCGGTCCCGGTTGGCCTCCGAGGGTCACGTGGGCGGAGGAGCCTCCGAGCGCCAAATTCAAACAGCCGGGAAGGGCCGTGGCCGGGAAGGGGCTCCGCTGGCGCCGCCGGTGAGTGAGAGAAGAGCCCTCCGGGGCCTGCACTCCTGGGGTCGGAGGAGAAGGAGGCCGGCGCCCTGCCCGCCTGGAGGAGCGGCTCTCCTCCCTCGGGGACCTCCAGGCCCGTCTCCCGCCCGCCCCGGGGTCCGGAGTGCTCCCGCTGCCTGAGTGGGTGGGCGCCCCGGAGGCCTCTCCCTGCCCCGGCAGAGCTCGGGCTTCTCAAGAGCTGCGAGCGTCTCCCGGGAAGTCGGTCCCTCCGAGAGCGAAGGGCGGGCCTCTCCCGTCAGCCCCGGAGCCCCTCGGGACAGGCCTCTCCGCCCGGGCTCCCCTCCCTGGCTCTCCAGGCGGAAGGTCCCCCGGGGTGGAGCCCAGCCAGGCCTGAGGGAAGGACGGGGAGGACCACCCGGAGGCCTCTGCGGAGCCCAACACAGTCGCCCCGAAGGACCTTCTCCTCCTCTTGACACCCTCAGAGAGCCCCAGAGAGGAAGCACTGAGAAGCCCCCCAGGCAGGCTCTGAAGCCCCCAGACACTCACACACCCCTCCCCCACGCACTGACACTCACACCCCTCCCCCCACACACATCCCCTCCTCCCCCCACACTGACACTCACACACCCCTCCCCCCACACACTGACACTCACACACCCCTCCCCCACACCATCCCCTCCCCCACACACATCCCCTCCTCCCCCCACACTGACACTCACACACCCCTCCCCCCACACACATCCCCTCCTCCCCCCACACTGACACTCACACACCCCTCCCCCCACACACATCCCCTCCTCCCCCCACACTGACACTCACACACCCCTCCTCCACACACATCTCCTCCTCCCCCCCACACTGACACTCACACACTCCTCCCCCACCAACACACCCTACTCCCCCCACACACACTGACACACTGACACACATTCCTCCCCCCACACTGATACTCACCCCATGCCCCCCACACACACTGACACTCTTCCCACACGTACACACCCTCCCCCCACACACACTGACACTCCCACCCCCACCTATTCATCATTTATTCATCTCACTAGCAAAATGTGCTGATGTTGTGGGAGTAAAATCCTCCCTGAAGCCGTCTCCCCGTTGGCAGCAACTCCCCCTGTGCATGTTCCCATGCGCAACTTCCCCCCATGCGCAGCATCCTCGCCTGCGCAACCTCTTCCTCCGAACAACATCCCCCAGTGCACCAGGGTCTGAGCACCAAACTGGCTGGATGTTGTTCAGTCTCCATGTTAAGTGTAGGACAGAAACACGTTGCCCCCTTTTCAGCCCCTGAAGGGTTAAATTTCTCCACATGGTTCTTGGTGGGTGTTCAGGTGGGTGTTCTTGCTGGGTGTTCAGGCTCCCAGAATTCCATGGGTTTTGGCTGGGCGTTAATGAATCAGTCCGTGAGTGACTTCTTAGTTTTATGCACGGCGTAGAGATTTGTATCCCACTTTTCTCCCCAAAAGGGCCCCCAAGACAATCAGCAAAACAGTAACAATAAAACACAATTAAAACCAACATAAAAACACTAAAGAGCAGTAAAACTAGGGATGGGAGAGACACTGAAACACGCGGCCTTCAAACACTCCTTTAAATAAAGAGGTCTTTAGGCCCTGCTGGAAGATTAAGCAAGAGGAGGCTGGTCTTGATCCAAAGGGGAGGGAGTTCCATCACGCAGGTGCCACCACCAAGAAGGCCCTGTTTCTGCCCACCGTCCCCTAACCTCTCCATGGCAGCACAACCAGAAAGGCCCCCTCAGATGATAAGTTACATTGTGTTGAATAGCACTTACTCTCAGGAAAGTGCGTTTAGGACTGCTGTCTCAGTCTCTCTCTCACACACATCGGCATCCTCGGAAGACTGACCCAGTGCACTCCACAAGGAGAGGGAGCCTCTTAAAGAGAGACCTTGTGCACTTGTAGGGTTGGAAAATGATGCACACACCCTAACACACACCTACCTGCACAGCAATGGAAGGGAGAAGCCCAGCCAGTTGCTTTGGCTCAGATCCATGGAGGCTTCAGCTGTAATTAAATCCCAAATGGGCTCCCCTGAAGCGGTGTCAGTGTGTAAATGGGAACAAATGGGAAAGTGGGTTGGCAGGAACATGCAATGTGGCTGTGCCTGCCCAGCTCCTGCTCCTTCTCGGTGATGGGTTTGCTAAGCGTCAGACCCCTTTCCAGAGACCTGCAGTCTGATGAAGTTGCTGCATCTGTTTCCGTTGAGAAAGGGGAAGGGGTGCCATTGAGACACTCACAGGTGCAGAGAAGGGAGGATGGAGCCTCCTGTTGGTGCAGGATCCTGGGAGATCCTATAACCTCCATGGAATGTTGGGAATTCCTACTGGCTGGCCTCTGTAACGGCTCCAGAGAGGCCGCAGCAGGACCCGTCTCTCCCCCGGGATCCTGGTGAGCTTGGGATTCATACGTAAGATTATTTTTAAAACTTTCAGTGCTTTGTGATGTGAGGAAGCCGGTGTTGCTCTTGTCCTCGGCCACCTCTTAGCTGACTCCCTTGAGAAGCTCTTTCCAGTGGGGTTATTCCCAAACCTTCATTCTGTACTCAGAGGGAAGGCAAATGTGGACACCCCTCTAATTCTCTGTTAAATCTGATCACTTGTTTCCATATTTCTTGAAATTGCTGCGGGAGCAAAAAGACATCTCTTGTTTAGAAAAAGGCTAACTATTAAGTTCAGTTTCCTAGTTTTGCTGGTTATAATGCAACTCTAGCAAGCAAACCTATTGACTGCAATCCTAATCTCCACTTAGGCCAGCCTAAGCTCCGGCATAAGTCCTGTGCTGACCTGGGGGTGTCACAAAAGTGCTGTAATGCATGCCTGCCCCACTCCTTGTGGGGGGAGGGGAGGCCAGTGCACAGACATGCACTGGCCTCTCCAGACCACCATGGAAGATACACAAGGGGAGAAGTGCCAGCCTAAATCGGCTAGGATTGCACTCATAGTCAGTCAAATCCAAATGGCAAGTCCTGAGCTTGTCCTTCCAAAAACAAGTTCCGATTATCGCCTCCTCTCACCTTGAATGGAGCTCAGAGGGTCAAAGGATGAACAGGCAAGAACAGACCACATCATTACCCACCAGATGAAGTTTCTGTCCCCAACAAAGCAGGTCACAGCAGCCTTGCCTCCCAGCTAGAAAGGCTTGACTGGAGGCCTTGCTCTGCACCTCCCAGCAAAAGGCCGCAGCCTTCAGTCACTCCTGCACACCGTGACACGAGAATCCAGGCTCTGTTGTGAGTCTGGGAAGCTTATTCCAAAGTTGTGATTCTGAATGACTGGAGGGGGCTGAACCCCATCAATGGTAGGAAGACTGATCCTCATTCCAATCTTCATAACCTTAGTCTTGCCTGGCCTCGTTTCTGTTGGCTCAGCTGGTCATTGTCACGGCCGGCTTATTACGCTTATTACACTTATTTTGTATTTGGGTGCCAGTGCTTGAATATTGTCTATCAGATGTCTATACCACTTTTCCTTTAATGAGCTCGGGAGGTGTACCTGGTTTCTTCCCTCCTCTGTTCTCAACAACCCTGTGAAGTAGGCAAGGCTGACCAAAGGTTGCCCAGGAAGCTTCATGGCTGAGCACAAGTGGACGTTTGCAGAGCCCTACTAAAGTCAGCTTCCAAAGTGATGGTAAAGCTTATTCCCAGCTTTATTTAAGGCTGATTGTAGCTGCAGAATTCAACTACTGCAGCAGTTATTTAGCCTTCACCCACTACTGAAGGATGCTGCAAGTATCCTAGGCATGCCTGTTCAGAAGTAAGTCCTGCTGCGTTCAATAGGTCTTACTCCCAGGAAAGCCTTTGCAATACAGGCACTGGGCACAGTGCTCACAGTCATGCTCAAATGTTGCTTTTTGTGTTTTGTAGGATTTGTCCTCCTGTCCTCAATGGAGATTGACTCTGCTGGTCAAGGATGAAGAGCAGCCCTCACAGGCCCCTCATTCTCAAGAGGCGGAAACGGTCCCTTTCGCATGGTGACGCGTCCCGCACCCTGGACAGGGGAGAGTCAAGCAGGCAGGGCGATGGGTCTCCCACTCAGGAGCACCTGCAGGCAAACGAGGATAGCAACACTCAGGAGGGACCAGGAGCCCAGGAAGTCCCTGCGGTCATTAAGATCGTGAGCCACCCGACCATGCCAAACACACAGGTGGTGGCCATCCCTGCCAACGCAAACATCCGCACGATCCTTGAGGCTCTGACAGCCAAAGGGAAAGAGGCGGGTAGCAACGGACCCAACAAGTTCATCCTCATCAGTAGCGGGAGCGGCTCGCCCAGCGGAGAGACCAGGGCGGTCAGGAATCTGCTGCAAGCCAAGGAGGAGAACAGTGTTGCCAGCACCGCTGCCTGGGAGGCGGAGAAGAGTACTGGGAAACCCTCTGGAAACGGGGAAGAGTCTGCCGTGGAGGCCTCTGAGTTGCCACCTTCAGAAGGACAGGAACTGGAAGGAAACAGTATGTAGATCTTTTCTTTGGGAACAGTAGTGCCCACAAGGCCTGCCTGGGCTTTCTCAGATAGGGTCCCGTGACCCCAAACTATCCAGTGGTCAAAGAGATTACCCTCTCTCTGACTCACTGCCTCAGGTGTGTTCCCACAACGCTGCATGCAGAAATACAGAGAATGACCCCAGAATACAGAGAATGTCCCCTGCTGGCCTGTATTATAAGGGTGAAGCCTCAGTTGCAGTCTTTAGATTGCAACTACCCCTCTCCCCCCACCTTCCCTGCCTGGACCCCACACCACCCCACTTTTGCATCCAGGCAGAAGCCTTTGCTGCTTCTCCTGCTGCAATCTTAGATAGAGTCGGGCTAGCATCCTACACACTTTCCTGTGTATAAGCCCCAGTGGATTCAATGGGACTTGATTCTGAGTAGACAGCTTAGGATCTTGCCTCTTGCATCAAGGCAGAAGCTTTTGCTGCTGCAACTGCCTATCTGGTTTGCATAGACAGATCTCACACAGAGAGAGGATCGTTGTTGAGATTGCTCCAGAAGACACCAGTGACTCTTTTAGTGAAAAAGTCATCCTTGGCCATAAAGGTTTTTCTTTTCTGTTTTACTGTACAGAATATTACAGTGTTTATCACAGTGATTGTGTTCTGTGTTGCATTACAGTGTTTTGAATTTGATTATATGAATATTTTTGGGTTGTGGAACTAGTCGTCTGAATTCCCATTATTTTGTATGAAAAAATCCGCTTTGTGAGAAGAACGCTTTGTAAGACAAACATGCTTCCAGACAAATTAAGTTTGTCTTGCAAGGCACCACCGTACTTCTATCCACTGCCACCATCTCAGGCTACAGCAGTCAGGCCAGTTTAATCAAACTGGTGATCACGATCCAATTCCTGTTTTGGGACTGCCACCCAGAAGTGGGTGGTAATCACTATTTTCCCTTTCTGCGAACTATGGGGAGCCCCACTCCCTGGACCCTGGCAGGAGGTAAGAAGTGTTAGAAAGGAGCCCCCTGCCCAGTAGTGGCACAGTCCTGGAGAACTGGTTGCCGCCTTTCCCCCATAAGGGGGCACTCCCCCCCCCAGGTGGGCAGGCCAGGGGTCTCAATTTGAGAACTTCAGTGCAACTCTCCTTGCAATGTCACTGCTTTGGCTCCCTCAAAGTCCTTCATAACGCTGAGATGCTTGACCTCCGAGCTCCATCTCTTTTTGGGGGAGGGTTTGAGGGGGGGCATAATGACAACTGAGTTTGCATCTGTCCAGGTAGTGATGAGACAACCGGCTGCGGCCTTGACACCAGCCTGACCAACATCCAGTGGTTGGGCAAAATGAGCTCCGACGGACTGAGCCCCTGCCCTGTGAAGAAAGAGACGGAGAAGGAGAACTTGACTCCCAAGCCACAGGCCGTCCAGGTGAGCAGCCAAGGGGGAAGGAAGCATCCAAGTGCCTCCAGTCAGGCAATGCTGAGTGGCTGAGAAGAAGCACTTGGGGAGGCTTGGGATGCCTGTCACTGAATGTTGGCCAGGACAGCGCCAGCTCCCCTGCTTAGCTGGTGGCCGCTCATGTCCCCCGATGGTCAGCTGTTGTATCGGCTGGACTCCTGTTGTTCGACCCTGGCCAGAGGTGGTCAGGTCTCCCGTAAAACCAAGACCACCACTGTGCAACTGACTTAAAAAAATTCTCTGTGGAGTCTCTGCTGCTTTGTTCAGTGGCCACCATGGCAAACTTCTGTCCAAAAGTTGTGTTTGTTACATCTCTAAAAACAGTTTTATCGTTCCACAAATTTAATTACCATTTATTGGCAAGCATAAGGACTTTCTTGTTCTAACAAAGTTATTATTTTTAAAATATGCAAATAGAACTTGACAATATTCATTAGATTTGTATTCAACAATATGACTGTCAGACTCTTGGAGTGACACAGCATTTAAAATATACAGTTTTAACTACTGTATATTCTTAAGAACCCAGAGAGTGAAAATAGGTGTTCTTATTGGGGGGATACCTTCTGTGGGGGGATAGAATAGCTGTTGCTTGAATGATGTCCTCCCTTCCTGGGGCTGGAGGTCTTTTAACTTCCCAGCCTTTGATTCTCAACTGATTGAGTCTTATGACTGCTTCCATGTCCCTGATTTTGAATGTTGTTCATGTTTTGTTTGTGTAATGTTGTTTTAAGTAAAATACTGGAGTTGTAAAGAAATTCAGGGCACAATCCTAACCAATTTTGGCCAGCGCAATCTTCCATTCCCACAGTGGCGCGGGGAGGATGGTGCCAGTTTGTGCCCTGGCATAATCCCTCAGGAGTGGGGCAGAGGTGCCTTGCAGCACTTTTGTCACAGCCAGAACCAGCATGGGATTTGTGCTGGCCAAACCAGGGTTTAGGATTGCACTCTCCATGCCATTGCAGGTGTCTTACTGTATCCCTGGACCCCAAATCCACTGTTTCAGTTAACCACTGTTCATAATTCCTCCCATCATGTTGATACTTATCTGCTCTTCTGTCTCTGTCTCCCTGGATCTTTGCACTCTTCAGCTGCAAGTTGGAGGCCTGAGAATGAGTTCATTTATTTATTTTATTTATATCCCACCTTTCTTCCCTAATCAAAGGGAACCGATCAGAGTTGACACCAAGCTCTATGGCTGTGACGAGTAATGCGTCCATTTGTTTCCTGTGTGCAGTTCCTGCTTCTTATTGGCATTTGCAAACAGCAGAGCCAGCAGGATACTGGAGAGAGCAACAGGAGGGCTCCACAACGAGGGGATGTTTAGACTGGTTCTTGTAGGGTTCAGTTCTCCGTGGAATCCATCCCATTTGAGGTTCTAAGTAACTGGGACAGGAACCCAGGAGGGTCTTGGCATTCGGTGAGGGCAGGATCAGCTGAACAAGCTCACCAACTCGCTGAGCTTTTTCTCCTAATGAGCAGCATTACTGTTGCCTTCTACGAAACATGTAGTGTGGATTTTTGTCTGCTGATCTCTGGGGACGCCCTACCCTAGTAGAGGTTGTATTTGGCTCATCTGTCACTCTTTGCGTCACATCCTGTACACTCTGCTTTTCTGCTCCTCAGACTGAGGAAGGCTCCGTAGCTGCCCCCCCTGCTGCCTCTTGGCCAGAGTCTTTCTCTGAACGTCCTCCCTACTCCTACATGGCCATGATCCAGTTTGCCATCAACAGCACTGAGAGGAAGCGTATGATGCTGAAGGACATCTACACCTGGATTGAGGATCACTTTCCTTATTTTAAGCATGTGGCCAAGCCGGGCTGGAAGGTAAGGCATGCTTTGGTATGAACGTGTGAAACGGCAGCCATGCACGTGACACACGAAGGTGCAAACGTGGGATGCAAGTAGTCCTAGGTGTCTTTCAAGGCAAATCTTGGCAGAGGCACTGGGAATATTCCAATACCCCGTGGGATAGTTGCGGTGGAAATTGTTCCGTTGCACAAAACTTTTTTCAGAAATGACCTGCTTTGTGTTGCCGACTCACACCAGAAAGAGATGAAATGGAACCTGTTAACCTCCAGCTGGGGAAGGGCATCAGGGAGTGCTCAGGCGTACCTTTTGCGTGTGGTGTTTTAAATGCCTCGCACACAGAAAACAAGGCCTCAGGGAAGGCTTTCGTTCCTCCTTCTTCCTGATACGCTGCCTTTCTCAAGCAGGGAATTATTTTCCTCGCGGAGGAGGCCGTCACTCACGCGGCTGGAACACCTGCAGGCTGGAAATAGTTTTTGCTATAGTCTCCGTTTGCTGATCATATGGCTTGGGCTGCAGACGTATAGATAAGGGAGCAAAACTCAAGGTCTTTGTGAATTCTGGCCTAGACTGCGTGAAGAGTCTGCCTGTGTCTTGTAACTGAGAACAACAGAGGTCTCTCCTCTCCCACCCAGAACTCCATACGTCACAATCTTTCCCTTCACAACATGTTTGTTCGAGAGACATCAGCGAACGGCAAAATTTCTTTCTGGACTATTCACCCTGAAGCCAACCGCTACCTGACACTGGACCAGGTGTTCAAGGTGAGTCCCTCCCAGGCAAGAACGGTGTTGCTTCCCCAGTTCTCAGCCGGTGATGTCTCAGGTGTTCCTTGAGCCTTGGAGGCCTGCTGGAGGGGACCTTCTGCACCACCAAAGGCAGAACATAAACCTGCAGAAAGCAAGGCTCGTGTTCCATTACAGCAGGGGGTCTCCAAGCATTTTGGCCAAAGGGCCACGTCAAATATCTGGCATGTTGTTGAGGGACTAAAAAAATTAGATATAATAGAGATGGGAGGCCCTCAGAATACCTTCTGAATGCAAACAGCACAGCTCTGGTTGTGTTCTGTTGAGTGGGCTAGAAGCTCTCAGAGGATGGCCAAGGGCCAGATGGAGGCTTGCCATGGGCCACATCTGGCTCCAGCCAGGGTCTGGAGAGCCCTGCTCTACTGCAAGGGAGAAGAGTCTGGTCATAGCTGCAGGTTAGGCCCTGCTTGTCTGCCTCTAGAGATGACAGGGAGAGTGTTTGATTCCACCCATTATTTTGGATCTCTGCGTCTTTGGATGTGATTAATCCCCAAGATGGAAATGCCTGGCCCTGGCTCTGCTTCTGCATGGACCCGTTAGTATTGGAAAGTTGTTCTGGGGACTGATGTTCTATGTCACCCTCCCTGCCACACCCCAAGCCAGACTTTATCCTGTAAAGCTTACAGGACTTTATCCTGTAAAACAAAGCTCTTTAACTCCTATCTGCAGCCACCAGAAGAGACTGTCAAACAATTTGGAGCGTGTCTCGTTAATTCACTGGTGATGGACAGCTCTGTTCTTATTTGCAACAATAGTCCAAATGTGATTGTAGGCTGGATGAGGACATTAATGAACCTAAGAGTAAGCCAAACAAAATACAGATTGTGATGATGGGCCAGACATAGGGTTAGGTTCCCCTGCCCCTAACAGACACATGTACACCCTGGAGGTTCTCCTGAACCCTGGCTGCAGAGGGGGAGGGGGTTTCCATAAGCCTCAGCTGATGAGCTAGCCACGTCCATTCTCTGGGTTGGCTCTAGCTGTCCATGTCTTGGCACCTTCACTACTTCAGAGACTGCTGCTGAACACCATTTAGGGAGGACTCAGTGCTAGTCCTGCCAGAGAAGGATGTGGGTTGGTTAAACTGAAAAGGACAGGATTTATGTGGGGTTTAGTGCACCAAGAATTAGGAAATTATTCTATAGAATTTACAGAAAATTCACGGCTGCTGGAAAAAATAACTGACTAGGAAAGCTGGGGTGGGGGGGTGAATCAAGACCAGCTGCTTTGGTGGCAGACCACAAAATACATTGGCTGGCTGTTCAATGGTTCTTAAATTGAAACAGGAACATCAAACAGATTCACGGTAGGGATAATGGGCTTGTAGGAATTTTTTTTTGGGGGGGGGGCACTCTATGTGTCTGAAATTATTGTTTGGAGCTGCCTCAGCCTTGTGAAGGGATAAGATACAGCCAAGTCACAAAGTAAGACGTAATTGTTTAAATGTGTCACTCACAGCCCAGTCCTGTGGAGGCTACTGCCCAGTGGTGGGCTCTAGCAGGTTCGCACCTACTCTGTAGAACCGGTTCTTAACAAGAGATAGGACATATAAGGTTTTAAAATAGCCATTTAAAAGTGGCTGCCAGATGGGCAGAGAACCAGTTCTTAAATTTTTTGAAGCCCATCACTGCTACTGCCCCATGGGACAGAAGCCCCAAAACAGCCACTGCTGTATGCTGCAGGGCCATGGAGGCAGCTAGAGCTCTGGCTCTTAGAGCAAGGTAACCTTTGGACCCAGGTAGCCTCTATGGGTCTGCACTAGCTATAACTGGCACACAAATGAGCAGACCTCTGTAAGTCTCCGACAGGGCCAGGATGGGGGACAGAATGTAGCAGAAGCCTTAGTTGCCCCCAGGCAATCCCCCCCCCAAGCAGTTATATCTCCCCACTTCCATTCCATCCTCTCTCCATCACTGGGCAGTTCGCTTACCTGGTCTCAGGCACACATCCAGCACCATTATAGTCTTCTCTGCTTAAGGGTCTGACCTCAAAGTGCTTTACTGCAGGTGTGCATGTGCCCTTTGCACCATCACAGGCTGTCAAAGGATCAGCCCCCAATCAGTTCTCCCCGAGGAGGACTTGCCACGTGTGCATAACAGAATGACAGTTAGGAGACCGACTATTTGTCAGGAGTTCTGCTCTGAGAAACCACAGTCTGTCCTGAATTTGTCTTCTCTGCCAGATATCTGTTTGTTCTCAGACTGGGTTGGTAACTACCATTTCTGTTCCTTTTGTATGCCTGGCCGCCAGCAGCCCTTGGATGCAGGGTCCGCAGCAGAGCCCGAGCCCCTGGAATCAGTAAGAACTTCCCTCCTGGCTGAGCCTTTCTGCGTAGTGGGCTGCTTCTGCAGCTGCATAGAAGATGCTTTCCCTGTGAGAACTGCAACTCCCCTGCTGCCTCTGCTCCCCCCAACCAGTGCTCAATATGGAGGGGAACTTGGGGCTAGTCTTGGTTCTCTCAACCAGCTTGTGTGGATGAGTAGACCCTTTCTTGCACTCAAGTACCTTCCTTCCCTCAAATAACTTGGGCTCCCAATATGCTGTGAATGTACTTGCATGCTGGCTTAGGAGCCCAAATTCAGGATGGAAAGGAGGGCTTCTCATAAGCAGGTCCCTACCAGTGGAACGACAGAAGGTGGTTCCTCTTCTCGGTCATGGTATTGTCTCCAGTGCCGGGCAGTCTGACCCAGTCTGACTGGAAGAGGCCAGAGATGCATCCTGGGACCCTCTGCACACAACGTGGAGGCTCATTGCTGAATGATGGCCCTTTCACATACAGTACTTGTAGTATTTCTGTTGTTGTAATTCAGGGGTGTCCAAACCCCAGCATGGGGGCCAAATGTGGCCCTCATCAAGCCTCCAACAAGACCCTTCTACCTAGAGTTGCCTTATTTCTCTTCCATAAAATTGGGACAGGACCCTCTGTCCCGTTTGCCAGTATGTGAACACAGCCCCCCAAATCAGGATGCTCCCTGTTTTTCAGGACATATGGCAATCCTGCCTCTTTTGGGCTGCAGGCAAGCCTTGTAATGTTTCTAATATATTCTTATGTAAATTTATTCAAATTTGAAATGTAAATCATTTTTCCAGCCCAAGACAGTGGCAGGGAGATGCTCCTGCCAAAAAGTTTGGACACCCCTGTTGTAATTAAAAGAGCAACCCACAGTGCCATTTCAAGGCAGCCGAGCAGAGAAGGTCCTCTTTCTGTGTCCTTTGGGGGTCCCATCAGAGAGAGCAGGGGCACAGCAGGGGCACATCTTTGTTGTCCTGCTTCTGTCTCCTGACAGCAGAAATGCTGTCCAGTTTAATAAACTCACTTCCATGCCTGTTGATCAACTTGCAGGGCACAAGTGAGAGTGCCAGGCTTGCATGATTTTGCCTCCCCACACCCTGCAAACACCTTCCTGGCTTCTCTCCCCACTTTTGCTCCCTTCCTTCTGTTACTGCACTTGAGCATGTGGAACTTGGCTGGCCTTGCATGCTCTGCACCATTTCAACCAAAAGTCTAGCACCTGAAAGACCGGCTGACTTCATGGACCAGGCTCCTTCTCAGCTATGCTGCCTTGGGGGTGCTCTGGGCAAAGCCAGGCTCTCTTCTAACTTAGCCGCCTCTTCTTGTCTCTCCCTGCCCTCCATTTGATGACTGCAGCAGCAAAAACGGCCCACTTCTGACCTGTCAAAGGACACCGGAGGCCCCAGTGGTGGCAGCCGAGCCGAGCCACAGACCCCGGCTGCACGTGAGTGTTGCTTTGCTGTGCACCTTTGCCGAGCCCAGAGTGGATGGGGGGGCAGGTTGTGGGGAAGCAGCATTCTCTGCACCCTGCTGAGAGGCATTCTCTGGGTGTGGATGCAAACCCTTCAAGAGGAGACAGCGGTGCCTTGTTATTGTTACTGCATATCTGGTGTAGCAGTTTCCACCCTCAAAAGGTTTTGTGGGCCCTTCTGTCAGTGGTGCTGCCAGCTCTGCAACATTCAAAAGTAAAAAAGGCAAGATGGTGCAGAGGTTCAGGAGGGGAAGTTGGACCCAGAAGATCCAGGTTCAAACTCACCTGAACAATGGAGCTTTCTGGGTGAACTTGGGCTGGTCAGCATCAGCCTTGCCTACCTCTCCGGGCTGTGGTGAGAACAGAAAGGAGAAGGAGATATTGTACACTGTCCTGCGCTCCTTGGAGGAAGAACAGGATAAAACTGCAGGCTTCTCTTCTGCCCTTGTACGGCTGCCTCTGATGGAGGTTCTGTAGCACAGGATGCAGCCTTGTCCTGCTTGGCCAGTCCAGTTGGGTGGCCACATTTCTCAGGCAATGGGCCACTGAAGAGCAGTGTCTTTTCTGAGCTTGGCTTCAAGCCAAGGGAGTCCATTGTGGTCTTCCTTCTGCACTTGCAGTACAAAAATAGTGAAAGTTTCTCTGAGGATTTGTTTGCTGTGGTTGCTGAGAAAGCCGCTGACTGGCTTATGGGAGATGTTTCTCCTTCTTTCCAGGCCGGAAGATGAAGCCCTTGCTGCCACGTGTCAACTCCTACTTGGTCCCGATCCAGTTCCCCTTGAGCCAGTCCCTGGTCCTCCAGCCATCTTCGAGTGTGCCGCTGCCTTCTGCCCAGAGCACTGCTGAGACCAAGCACAACATCCAGCAGGTGCGCATTGCACCAAAGGTCAGTCTTCCCGGCAGAATTGGGTCACTTAAGCAGGCAGAGGAGTTGCCAGGGCCCTCATTTAGGAGTGCCAGCCTGCCACGCTCACGCCTGAGTTCCAGAAAGAGCTTCTGCCTTGGCTGCCTACACCTGGCATTGCCCACTTCTAAGGTACTGACCCACCAGGCCCACAGACTGTGCGTGTGTCACCTTGGGACTGCTGCTTCACCAAGAATTGTGTCCCCCACGCTGCAGAGACAGGCACAGCACGTGGGCAGTGATTCCGCTGTGACCTTCTCTTTAGTAAATGTTTACTAGGCCTTCTTTGGGGCTATTCAATTAATGCAAATGACTTCACTGAAAATAAAACAAAGTAGCAAAGTGGTTAAAAGTAGAATAAAATGATGATTGGGAAGGCACTTTCCCTCCTCTGGGTGCTGGTGATTGGGAAGGTCCCGGGGTGCTGGGTCCCTCTGGTGCAGGAGAAGTCAGGAGACACAGCTGAGGGAGGGGGTTGCTTTGCACAGATCCTCCTCTAGGCCAGTGAAGGGGGTGCACAGCAGCAGGCTTTGAGCAGCAGCCCTCAACCAAATGCCTCCCCTGGCATCACAGGCAGGAAGGCTTATAAAGGCTTCTCTGCCCCTCAGAGGCCTCTATCCTTGTCACCAAGCCCTTAAAGGAGAGGCTAGTCCCGGTTCTAAACCCCCCCCCCCCGCCATTCCTGCCTGGTTTCACGGTCTCATTGCCCTCGGGTTCTCTGGAGCAGGGGATGGGGCATGGAGACACCAGGGTTTCTCTCCTGTTCTGTCAGGCTCCCACTGCCTCAAGTGGTCTGCCTGGGCTTCTCCAGCCTGGAGCCCCAAAACTAGCCCCCACCCAGTGGCCACAGGTGGCTTCTCCAACCTCCTTTTGTCCAGGTGTGGGGCTGGGGAGTGCCCAGGATGATAGCTGCTGTTTGGTGGTCTGGCTGCTGCAGGGGTGCCCCACTGGGACACACCTAACCCTGGGCCGGCTCCAGCACCCTCATGCTCCTCCACTGCCTTCAAGCCACCTGGGTAGTGTGGGTTTGTGGCACGACTGGCCCCTCCCTCTCCCTCACCTGTCCAGACCAGTGCTCGCCCCCAAACCCTCAGCACTGCCCAGAGGGAATGTGGAGCCATCCCACAACGCTGCCAGACCCTAGGGGTATGTCTCAGCTGAGAGTGGTGGGTTTAATCCCCTAAGATGGGCATTAAAGGCAGAATCAAATGGTTTCTAAATATCCTGACTCAAGTGAAGAGGGCAGCCTTTCCCTGGCACTGAAAGAGTAGCACAGATGGTAACTACGGAGCAAGTTCAGTTATTTTGAGGGTCATTGCAGGAGGGTGTCTGCCCCGAGTAGCCATCCAGCTGATCCCAGCAGGTGGGGACATCTTGAAAATTGCCTTCCAAGACTGTTACAAAGTGGATTTGGAAGAAGAGTGTCCTCTAATAATACAGCCCGTTGAGCCTAGAAGCAGCGTGTGAGGCCCTTGTGAGAAAACATCCCAGGGGGGCCTGTACTATTCCGTGGGGGGCTTGGCTGTCATCTCCTTCCCTCAAACAGTTCTGGCAACTCTTTGGGGCAGCACAACATGGCAGTCTAGGCTGGGGGTCACCAGGGTGTGCGTAACTGGTGGTCTCTGATGGGTCTCAGTTCTCTGGCGCTGCCTCTCCTTGAGTGTGATGGTGCCCTTGTGCACGCAGTCACCAAAGATGGGTCACCAAGAAGATGATCCTTTCCGTACTTGGTGCCTTGACCAGCCCGTAAGTGAACCGTGGGTTACAAAAGTTTCCTACCAACAGCACAAAGGGCCAGGGAATGAACTCGGGGCTTGTGTTGACTGTAGCAAGGTGGTCTTTGTGACTTCCTGATCTTTGCTTCTGAACCCTCTTCCTTTCTGGTGTCGCTGCAGGTGTTACCATCCCATGAAGAGGTAGCCCCACACCCACCCATAAAAGAGGAGACTTGTGGTCTTGAAGAGTCCCCTCCTGTCTACCACCAGTCCACACAGGAGGGTGCCCCTTGGAGCCAAGGAGGTGCCTTCCCTGCAGGGCTCCACATCAAGCAGGAGGGTGACAGCGGTCACTCCAGCAGGTGGGCTTCCTCCGTCGCAACACTCTCAGTGAAGGAGGAACCCAGCAGCAGCCTCACCGTCCGCCCTGCACCACCTGCAAAGCCCAAGAGTCCGTTCACCGTCCTCAAGTCCCCACCTCCTCACAAGAGGCCGCCAGACACACTGGTGATCAAGCGGCGAGAACAGTACGAAGCAGGCAGGTCCAGAAGGAAGCAGCATTTGTCTCGACGTTGTGCAGAAGAGCCCGTCCTGGTGCTGCCACCTGGCAGTGGCTCAGATCTCTCCACACTGGGACAACCCATTGGACACATGGCCCACCTCAGCTGCTCCCAGAGGGAAGGAGGCCCTTTCAAGACTCCAGTTAAGGAGACACTGTGTACCCTGCCCATTCCTTTCACCCCTAGCAAAGGATTGTCATCTACCCCACCGTCCCTGGCAGCCCCTGACCCCTGGAGGGGGGCACCTTTTGTCAAGGAAACCAATGGACTGGACCTCAGTCCCGCACGAACCCCTCCACTGCCCTCATCCGTGCCTTTCCAGGAGAACTTAGACCTGCTGGAATTCAGCAGCACACCCCTGCGACAGCCCCTCTTTGACTCACCTCAGCTGCCCCTCCTGCATGCCGAAGCCAACACGATGGTCTCGGGCCCCTGGACCAGCTCTCCTGCCTCCAGCAAGCAGCCATCCCCAGAACTCCAGGCGTCTGCCCTTCCCGAGAACCGCTCACTCCTGGAAGGCCTCGTCCTGGACACCATGAACGACAGCTTGAGCAAAATCCTACTCGAGGCCAGTTTCCCCAGCTTTGAAGACGACAACCTGGACACTGATCTCAGCTGGTCCCAGTTAATTCCTGAACTCAAATGACCCAGGCAGCACAGAGCAAGTAGGCAAGGGATGCAGCAGCATGTTGGTAACTGACTCCTGAACATCCACAGAACTGTTGTGGAGTTTGCCGAGGAGTAGCCATAAAGGCTGTACCTCAATGGCTGGTGCTCTTGATTCTGCCGAGAGCATCTCTGCCCACCACGATGAACAATCAACGACACCCAGCATGGTCCCTTGTAAGATGCCACAGAGGAAGCTCCCTTTCCTGGCCATTGTCCTCCCCTCCACAGCATTTTGGGTGTGGACGTGTCAATATTTGTGCATTTAAGGTATAGAGAGGGTGGCCAAACACAAAGGAGGGACAGGCCTCTTGTGCCTTCAATGGGCCCAGAGCAGCTGCTTCAAGTCCCTCATTGTAGCCTCCAACATTGCAAGAACATGCGCTCGGCCACCTGCCTGGCCTCTGGTCATCCCAAGTCTACATAGCCTGAGTGTTTTGGGACGAGCGGGTTACGGTGATGGATTTTGTGCCCCTGATAGACTGATTTGCAAACCCCAGGAGGAGGGTTTTTCTTGGCCTCTAATGTAGCAGTTCAGCCACCAAAGCGCCTCCCATTTCTGAATCTCCCCTGTAGGAGAAGCTTCCTCAGGACTTGGCCAGGCCTAGGATTAAGGAGAATAAAACCCCCAGAAGGCACAACAAGCCCCCGGAAGTGTCTCTTTTACCCCCAGGAGCAGCAGCCTGGCAGGAAAAGGCAAATAGAGCACTTTCTTCGCACTCAGGCCCAGGTCAGAACTGCCTGACCTACAGGCTGTACCCTTTTAGGCAGGACGCTAATGGCTTCCCCACAACCTGGCACTTAAGTTCTCATCACAAGTGCATGCTCTGAAAGGGACCCAGAGCTGCCCTCGCACAGCTGCTGCTCCCAAACCAGCATTGGGAGCTGGAGAAGCAAGGTGGCAGCCCCTCCAATGGCCACGAGGTGCCCGCTCCCTGCCAGCTTGGTCCAGCCATTTCAGAAGCTGCTACTTGTGACAGCAGGACTTCCCACTGGGCTTTTTGGCACATTCAAAGAGATGTCACTTGGAGGCCCAGTTGGCACACTTCATGGACTTTCTATGTTATGACCCAGGAATTGAAGCAGTGAGACCATAGTGGATCCTGCACACCTCCATTTGTGGGTCCACCAGGCACGTGTGCGCAGAGGATCAACTGCTGCTCCACCTTTCAGATACTTGGTCCGCACAAGCGCAAGATCTTCCTGGTTTTGTTCCAAGTCTTCAAAAGAAGAGGAGCAGCAAGTCCTGCCTGGAACAGGAGCCTGGCCTGAAGGAAGAGAAGTGGCTTTGGGTCCTGCTCTTGTTTCTGTCTTGCTTGTGAGCACCTATGCAATAAAGCAGAGTAGAAGCAGGTCGAAGTGGTGGGCTTCCTTGGTCTTGAGGATTGTCCTCCATTGACTCTTCATGGAAAAAGTTCAGCTTGAATCAAAGTGGGATAACTAAGGCTTTGCAAGCAGATAAAGCAAAACATTAATTAAAACTGCACTCCAGAGAAAAGCAAACACAAATGATGCCATGTATCCAACACATAGGTAGGATATACACTTCTGAATGCAACATACCTGCGTGTATTTAAATGCACTCTAGAGCTCTCTCACTAATGTGGCTTCCAGATTTCAGTCCCCATTTGACCTTCTGTACAGGCACCATGTTCTTGCAAGTGATGGTTCCCCCCACATCCTCCACTACTTCATCTGCTTTCAGCTACACAAACACAGGTATTTGGATTCTCCTCTGACTTCAAGGTTTACACAGGCAGGCTTTTTAATCCTTGAGAGGGTTTTACAATTCAAGTGGATTATCTTTCAGGAACACTCTTCATTCTGAGGTGGTTCTGTTAGTGTCTGATCTCATTCACTGACTTCTGTTTGGCCTTATGGAGCAGACTTGGCTGCAGCTGACTTTCTCATCGGTGCTGAGCTGTGACCAGATCTTTGGGCAGTTAACTGTGGCTCAACCCTCTAGAGCAGACCAGACTCTGCTCCACCAAATGGGGCAAACCACCTTTGGAGGCATCTTATTAACAGGTTGATTATCCTCAAACTTACTTTTTCAAACAGTGAATTTTGGGGAAATTAGTGGGGCCTGGAGATGGCTCAGTCAGCTCTCTACAGCTGCGATTTGCTGCTTGCAATGCAATGTTTGTGTATTGCCTGCCCTTTTTCCATCTCCCTGACCTGACTTGCAAATTGGGCAACCTGCATTCACCCTCATATATACAACACTTTGCAACAGCACACTCTGCATCAATAAAGGAAGCAGTGAAGGCAGATCTGTTTGTTTACCTGCCTGTCTACATCCTCATCCATGGGGTTGCACATGCAAAATAAGAAGCAAAAGATGCCACTCGTAGCTTCCCATTGCTATGTATCATCCACACAAGGCAGACCTATGGCTGCCTGAGTGTGCAGTTGGAGGCCACGGATCAAAGGCCTCCCCCCGCCAGTGCTGCAGTGCAGGGGCCAGAGGGTCCCATGGGTGAATGTGGGTCTTTGGGCCTGGCTGGCTCCTCCCCTTCTGGCCCAGGATGTGATAACAAGGTTAGCGTTAGCTTCGTGTTCATTCTGCAGACGTGGCCAAACCAGTCTGCATTTTTGGATTAGTTCTTCAACTGAGGGTTGATGGTGGCACCTTTTCCATATCATTCTGTTATGGTGGTGTCATATGGTGGTACAGCATGAACATGGTACTGTCCCTCCTTTTATCCTCACAGCAGCCCTGTGGGGTAGGTGAGACTGAGAAATAGTAACTGCCCCAGGAAACTGAAGGTGAAGGAAAGAGGCGCCCATCTCTGCCCTCCCTTTCCCTGCACTGGGCAACATCACCCTATGCTTTTAATGCCCTCTGCTAGGATGGACTCTTCTGTAGCCCATTCCTCTGTCTACATGGTCACCTGGACCCTGGTAGGCAACTGCCTGGACTTGAGGAGTCTAGTAGACTGACAGCAGCAGGTCTGGGCTCCCAAGGCTGCCTTGCTACTGGCTCACAGGTGCCACTGCTGTGCCAGGCAGCAATGGGGTGTCCTACCCACATGCCACAGGTCAGCCCACCAATGACACATGGCATTTATGTCCTGACGTGTCATGTGCTTGTCTGGCCAGCACGGCTATGCTGCTTGCAGCAAGTGTGGCCACTCCACATGACAATGATCCTGCACAGAGGATGCAAGAGAGGAAGCAGGGGAGGGACACGGACGGGGAGAGGGAGAGATGCAGTGAAGAAGTGAACAAGAAATGGGGGGACTTGCCCAGAGCGGGGGGTGGGGGAAGCCGCTCCCATTGAAATGCATTGAAAATGCAAATGAACTGCACAGCCGTGTTCAGTTTTGTCCAGTTCCTTGGAGAGGAAGGAGGCCTGCTCTGGCTGGTGGGGAAGGTCAGTCCGGGGGGGGGGGGGGGAGGGCGCAAGGCTCCCAAAAGCAAAAATCAGGGATGTCACTCAGGCATCAGAAAGGGGGCACCCTTCGGGGGGACACACCTACTGACCAAAATGGCTAAACTCATAGTTTTTAGGAATAATCCCTTTGTGTTATAGACGGTTGGATGCAAAATTTGCAGCAGGATGCAGGGAAACAAACCACTTTGAAGTTATTATATTAGAATGTGTGACTGAGGACCAGTGGAGGGGGGCAAGCATGGCACGTGGGGTGGGGCAAGAGTGGCAAAAAATCACTTGCTGGGTACACGGAAGTGGTGCTTGTTTAGCACTGAAAGTGTGGATGAAGAGCAGGAGGTCCTGGAGTCCCAAATCACCTGCCTCTGCCCACCCCCTGCCATCAGACTGCTCCTCCTCAAAGCTGAAGCCAGTGAGAGTGAACTCAGAGTGAGCAGCCACTTCATTATTTGCTGCAGTTATATCCTGCCTGTTCAATGAACCCTCCGCTCGGAAGCTCCCTTTCTGCACACAGCAGGCAGTCACCTTTTGCCCATCAAAGGCCGGGCAGTTCCCTCCACCTGCAGCTGCCTTTTGTCCAAAGAAACTATTTTTCAGCTGCGCTCCGTCCTGGTCAAGGACACCAAAGCCATGAAAGTGAGTGGTTGAAGGGGGGTATGTGTAAAGACTGGGGCTGGTGGTTCAGCTGACGTCTCAGAAGCCCCCCCACCCCCGTATCAGCAGCTATTTCTTTTGCAGCTCCTCACAACATCTCAAAACCTAAGTGTAAACATTATACATTTGTATGATGCATTTATACATTGGCTGCTTTTGTTTCCGTATGTAAGTCCAGCTGCAGAATGTCTGCTTATGCTGCTTCAGAATGGGAAAGGGGAGGACGAGGGGCACAGTTGAATGCCGCCCCGTGGCACTGCAGACACTCCATGCTCACCAGGGAGAAGGTGCTGCATCTCCAGTGTACTAATCAGTGCTCTCTGCTTTCCTTCCCCCTCCAGGAAATGCACTTCAAAGCCCTGAAGGACGTCATGGTCCAGATCAGGGGGGCCCATGCCTGGGAAGGTGATTGACTTCAAAGTGAAGGAGGGGGCCCCCATTGCCAGGGGACAGCTGCTCTGCGTCCTCAGCACCATGAAGATGGAGATAGTGGTGAACTCGCCCATGTCAGGCACCATCAAGAAGATCTACATCAAGCTGGACATGAGCCTGGAAAGAGATTACCTCATCCTGGAGACTGAGTAGCCCCACTCCCAGAACAGCAGACTGGTACCCCCCTTCCTCAACACCAACCCCTCTGCCTCTGCTGCCCACCTGAGCTTGCCACTTTGGGGAAATGCTGATGTGGCAGAGAAATTCCCTTCTTCCTCTCCCACTGCCATCCCCACTTGGGCATGGTGGGGTGGAGGATTTTCGCCATGGTCAGCAGAGAGGAGGAAGCCCTTCACCAGACCCTTGTCGGAGTGCCATTCCAGCTTCCCTGGTGCCTTACAGTGGGCAGAGCCTCCTTCCCACCACCTGACCCTTTTCCGTCCTCTGCTCTTCCGTCCCAGTGCCTACTTTTGGCCCATCCAGTCCCACACAGGCTGATGTTCAAAGTTCCCTGGGAGCCCCACCTGGAGGGCTGTCTTCTGTGGAGAGGATGAGCCAAGCCCATGTCCTCTCCCGTCCCCCATTTGTGGTGGAGTAGGCAGGCAAGTCCTACAAGGATGACTTGGACTGTATGATGTATACAAGGTTGTTCATCACAAGCTGGGAGGGGGTTGGACAGTCATTCACTCCCTTCCACCCATCGGTTAGGGAGCAACACACAATCTGTGGATGCAGCCTGTTCTCCTGCACAGACTCGACTCTCCAAGGGGCAGGAGTGAGCCCCGACGAGCCTCAGCATAGAGGGAATCACGGACAATTATCGAACAGGACTTGCGTACAAATCGTGGAACCTATAGAAATGTCACTGGAAATGGGGAAGGAATTGAAATACAGCTTTATCTCACCAGAGAATCCTCTCCGTGGCCTTCCTTCTATTGGGTCCTGGGCCTTGTTCCTTGATTGGGCAGTTGAGTTTCCCAGATTGGCTTTGTCTTGCCCTCCCAGGTTAGGACCTCTCAGTCCTCACCCTGCCCAGTCTCTGCTCAAAAGCCTTCCTTCCCCACTCAGTCGTGTCAAGCTCTGGGCACATCACACCAGCCATTCCAGGGGAAATTGGGGTTGGTTCGGTGCTCCAGCTGATCTCTTTTCCTCAGTGTCCATAGCAGGTTTCCCAGTTTCTGCACAGAAGCCCCGAACCAGTGTAACTTACACGGGGAGGGGGGGGGTGGGTGCGCAACCCCTCCTGTTCATGTAAAGATCCCCTGCTGCCTTTAAGGGGATGGGGAAAAATAGCAGCAAGGGCAAGATCGTGGCCCTGCAGGGTCTTCTGTCTTTCCCACAAAGAGGCAAACCACTGCCACGATCTGTCTGAATACCAAAGAACTGTTATATCCTGACCGAGAACATTAAGCAAAAGGTGTGCGTTCTCTGAGTTCTCTCCGGCCATGAGCTGCAGCCTCACTTCCAAGGGAAAAATTTAACCACAGCTTCAGGTGATCCTTCTCTGTGGAATGGGGCAGCTCTGAAGGCCTGTGTCTTCCTGCCACACAACTGCACAACCAGGTGGAGAGTCTTGGGATTGGGTGGATAAGGTAAAGCTTCCCAGTGGACATCCTCTTGGTGTTGCGTGGGTGTTCTCAATTCCCAGGAGCCTGCTGTGCTCATAAGGGGTGGGTTTATGTGGGCTTACTTATGGACGACTGTCTTGCTGTATAATAAAACAATAATACTTTATTTGTACCCTGTGTTTCTCCTGGAGGACCCAAGGCAGCTAACAACATTATTGTTGCTACAAATAATAACAATAATATAAAAACAATAAATTAAAATAAATTAAAATTCAATATCATAATTAAAACAATTAAAAAACAGACATCTTGAAACATTTAAAAGATCTATGTTAAAGCACAGAATTAAAACCAGAATTAGAAGAGTGTGCAGAAGAGTGGCCAGTGGAGACCCTCTGAATTAAAAAGCTCAGGAGGCTGTTGTGAAGAAAACCGTTCTGAGGCCACACCAAAGAGCCTCTAGTGAGGGTTTGAACTCAGAAGGGCTGGAGCCACTACGGAGAAGATCCTGTTCCCAGCCACCGCCCCGTGTACCTTCCTAGGTATTGGCACTGAAGCAGGGCCTTCACTTGGCTTGTTGCTCACTGACTTTAGTTACGTGTTGTCAGCCAGGCAGTGGCATCCCCAGTGTGGGCGGCCAGCATTAGCCCCACGATGGGCCATCTTCCCCACAGCGTGAAGGGCAGCAACTTGAGTGGAGGGAGAGGGTTGTCACTGTCGTCCTGCTACCCCTTCTTTGGTCCTGCATTTTCAGGCCAAATCCCAGCAAGTGCAGTCTTGGTGACCACTGTGCAAGCCCTCCCCGTGTGTCCACCCACTGCCTGCCTGCCTGCCTGCCTGCTGTGGCTCTGCTTGACCAGGCAGCCTGGCTGGGGAGCTGGTTTTCCAGCAGAACCCTTGGCTGGCTTCAGATCCCACCCGGGACAGCCTCCTCCCCCCACGGCTTCTTTCCAGGCTCCATCCTCCATGGGGGCTTTCCCAACACTGCAGGCTCAGCTGGTGGGGCTGGAGTTGTCCTGCAAGAGCCCTGCTCAGTGAGGCTGTTTCTGGGCGAGGGGAGGCCTGGGGGGCTCAGACACTGGGCAGCTCCTGCTGGGCAGGAGAGCCTGAAACTGCAGAGGCATCAACTGCAGCTCCTTCGTTTGACCACCAGGGGGAGGCATCCCTATTCTAAACTGCAATACCAACTACGTCGCCTCGAATCCCAACCGCCCAGTGCCTTCTGCTGACGTGCTGGGGTAAACAGGCTCAGGACTACATTACCCAGAATGCCCTGTAAATGCTGGAAGCGGAATGGGCGGGCCAAACTGAAATGTTCGGTGCATTTGCCCAGAAGAGGCTCAGGACTACATTGCCCAGCATGCCTAGAGCCTAATCATTTTGCTCATGCCCTCTGTACTTGGGGAAGGCGGAAAAGGTGGGCCCAACAGAAAAACCAGTGCGCTTGTGCAAGAGGCTCAGGACTACATTACCCAGCAGCGTGTCCTTTGCTCCTGGAGTTTGGAGTGGCCAGCAGGGGGCAGGCAGGGCAGTTCTCCCAAGAGCTCTTCCTGGAGAAGGGCTGCAGGAGCAGCAGAGCAGAGGGCTAGGCAGGCAAGGCCTGCAATGAGGCGCAAAGGTTTTCATTCAGTGATAAGAAGAGCAGGGTTAAGGACTGCTTTTTATCTTCCTTCCTTGACAAAGAGGCTCCAGGCAGGAGGCATTTGAAAGCAACAGCAAAGCACAATTAAACTGTGTCCTCATTAAAGCCCCAGGTTTAAAAACAGCCTTCATGTTTGTGCTTTTATGTTATCTTGTGCTACATTTTTTGGTGTCCTAAATTTTGGGGGGCTTTGACTGGGGTGCAGAGCTTAGGAGGCAGCAGTTTCTTTGGGGGGGGGGACGGCTGGCTGAGACTGGACGGCTTCATCCCACCTGGGCTGCTATGTGGGGCACAGCCTTGTGTCCTTCCCCCAGGCAGGAAGGGGGCAGCTGGGGATGGAACTGCTTCCCATTGCCCAACCCCCATGCCTGAGGTAGGAAACTTTCCTGGTGGTTGAGAGGTCAGAAGGCCTACAAGGGCTGGGCTTGTTCCTCTCTTACTCCCCAATACTCTTCTTTCTGCCCTTTGTGACTGTCCTGTCTCTGCTGATGAGGCTGCAACCTGCAAGAATTGGTTTTGTATTCCCTGCTGCTGCTGCTGTCCTTCCTCTTCCACCAGCTCCTCTGACTCTCCCTCTCTCCCCTGAAGTTCTAGACCTGAGACCCTTGTCTCCCAATCCTGCCCCGCAAGCACTGGCCATCTTAATACCTGTGCCAATGTTCTCCATAGTTTCTGAGCCAGAGGGCACTGCTACATAATGAGCTATTGTTTCCCTCCGACCCCTACAACTTGGACATGCTTGTTCCTGCCACAGAAGGAGGCATTTTCCTAATTGCACCCAGGAGTCTCAGTGCATTTTCCTAATTGCTGCTGCCTCTGCTCCACCAACGCTTTAACGGTGCACGAGAGGCAGAAGTTGCAGGCTGAGTCAGATGTCATGGAGAATGACGCCACCCTCCAGGCCTTCTTCAGTGAAGGTGGGAGGAACAAAGACCAGTGGCAGCGTTTCGTCATTAGGCTGCGCTACTGGGCTCAGGACCCAGACTTGTTCAACCATGGCTGGGTGAAGAGTCTGCTGGAGGAGGGGCTCGGCCTGCGCTCTGCCAACATGTCTGCGATTGCCTCCCCGTGCAGACTCAGGGAAATTGAGCTTGAATTCGACATAGAGCAGCACTATGCCCACTTATGCTCCAGGCTCCTTTTGTGGCGGCCCATCTCGCCACCCCTCTCCCTGAGCAGCAGGAGCTCCACGTGTTTGTAGTACTCCTGCTGCTCAAGAAGGGCAGTGCAGAGGTGCAAGCGCGGCCGCATCTCCAGGGTTAGCTGAACACTGATGCCGTTGGGGGTCTAAGGGGTGCTGGGAGGCTCTGGGAAAGGGGCCCACCCAAGCTTCTGTTGGCCAGACAGCCTGGGTGGTAATAAGTGTACCCCCTCTCTGCTGCCTCTCACTGGTAGTTTGCTCTGTAGGTGTCCATGCTGTGGGTAGGGTGGAAGGTGAGCTTGTTGTCCACCTGCACATCAGCGTCCAGCAACCCGGCTGCCTCCAGGAAGCTATTGAGCTGCCTTTCCTCGGCCATAAGAGGTGCCAGGACGCCCCCCCGCAGGCGGCCCACTCCTCCCCTCCCGGGACAACATGTCGAAAGGCTAGGGTTGGCTGGTGTTGTTCCTGAGCCTTCTCACACAGTCTTCAGGCTTAGCGTGGTTGTTGAAGGGTGTGTGGCTTGTTTCTCCCAGGAAGTCCCTCACCCGATCCCACAGTCAAGCCCTTTCCTGCGTGTCCATCAGTGTGTAGACTGCACCAGTGTGTAGTGTGGAGGCGGCAGCAGGTACATGGCTGATTGGCCCTGAGAGGGGAGGGCAGGCCAAACCCTCTCCCTCCTTTTCTCAGCCGAAATGTAAAGTCAACATACAGCAGGTAGCCTGGCTCTAGGTTTGCCCAGTGGTCCACATGCACCACGCTGTGCTCCCTGAAGAGGACCCCCACTCCTTCCAGCCCATCCGGATTCCAGCTCCAGAAGGACCGGCCCTCCAGTCAGTCCCTCTGGATCTGCCGGGCCTTCTGCTGCCTGTGGAGCTGGGCCTCCTGCAGGACCACAATGTCCCAAGCAAGCCTTCCTAGAGTAAGGAAGATCTCTTTCCACCTCTCCAGGTGCCTGAGCCCTCCTACGTTCCAGATTGCCGCCTTCAGAGTGTGGGTGATGCCCTCCAATGCCCCTGTCAAGGCAGACTTGGGCACCGCCCCACCTTGACTCATCACTGGTTGGCCAACCATCGTTCCCAGGAGAGGAGGGAGTGATGTCATTCGTAAGAATGGGTGGCGTCCTCTCTCAGCCAGTCAGGACTGATCAGGTGATGACTCCTCCTTCCGGGGGTGTCTCCAAGACCCCAGATCAGTTTTGACTCGCAGACAAGACGGTCAGGTTTTTGGGCTGCTGGAGAATCAGCAGCCACATGCTTTTATTTTTCTTTTATTTTGTTTTTATTTTCATTCTCCTTCCTCCTCCTCCTCAGGCTCTCTCTGTAACTCCAGCAGCCTCAGCATCTCCTGAGGGAGAGAGCCTCAGGCTTTAACCCAATCTTCAGGAGGGGATCTTCTGGTGGGAGAGGGTCCTAGGCCCCCCCTCAAGCACCAGCGAGGAGAGCCTTGCCTCATCCCTGTCTTCCTTGAACTTGCCACTGGAGCGGCTGAGACCCAAATCCAATCCAAATCCATGTCCAAATCCATATCCATATCCACATCCATATTCATATCCAGTCCATATCCATATCCAAATTTATATCCATATCGAAATCCATATCCAAATTTATATCAATATCGAAATCCATATCCATAGCCATGTCCATTTCTATATCCGAATCCATATTAAAATCCAAATCGATATCCAAATCCATATCCATATCCACATCCATATTCGTATCCATATCCATATCCATATCCATATCTAACCTCCAGAGAGGGAGGATGGAGGAGTGAGGAGCTCCTCTAGGTAGCTCTGAAATTTTGCTGAATTTCTTGAGTTCAAGCTTTGGAAAGTTGGCAGAGTCAGTGGCCCCACTTGACAGAGAGTGGGGGGCACCGTGGGAGGGCACTCCCAGCCCTTTGGGGCCAGGGGGTACGCCTGAAAAAGAACTTTGAAAACCAGAGGCTTGTGAGCCAGAAACTGCAGCAGCAGCCAGCTGGCCAAGAGGACTCCTCAGCAGCGGGGCCGTCAGAGAGGGACCGAGGGAGACAGCAGCAAGCCAGCTGTGGGCTCTGAAGTCACCTCCTTTTGGGGGGCAGTCTCTCTGCACAGTCAGGACCGCAGTTTGAGGTGTGCAGGGGGTCCCCCCACACCTGAGAAAGACGTTGGGAGTACCTGGACCTGAGGCAAGTCTGCAGGAGCATTTTGCAGTGCATTGGCACTCTTTGGTACAGGGACTGATTTTCGGGGTGCTCTGAAGAAAAGAGTACATCCCCAGAGAGCTGATAAAGGAGGCTATCCGGAGAGGGTACCCCCAAAGAGATTGGACTTTGTTTTCATTTTGTTTGTAAAGATTAAAGTTTATTTTTTAAACAGTCCATGAGCTGCTATGGACAGTAAAAACAGCAGCTGTGGCAATCAGCGCAGGTGAGCTGAGTTAGAGACAAGCCAGGCCAAGCAGTGAAGCCAAGCAAGCTACAGTGAAAACAACTGAGTGCTTGTGCTTTTTGTTTTGAACTTTGGGACTGCTCAACAGCTGAGGGGGAACCCCCAACCCAGTTTTTTGCTTGTACCCAGGTGAGGAGGACTTTCAGTTGGATCTGCCAGATCCAGTCCAGAGAGAGGGACTGAGAACAGAAGGAGGAGTGGAGCTTGCAGTGAAGGCAACTGCAAGCAGAGGCACCACCATGGAGGAGGAGGTGCAGAGGCGTCCGACTCGCAGTGGGAGCATTGGCACTCTGGCAGAGCTGCAGCTGCTCCGGAGAGCGCAGGAGCCCAGTAAGGACCGCAGGGGAAGCATTGGCGACCCTGGGGGCGCAAGCAGGAGCGAGCTGGGGCCCGAGCAGTATCGTGGCCATGGACAGCCAGGAGAAGGAGGAGGAGAGGGAAGTGTGCAACCCCCGGAGGCAAGCTGCAACAGCAGCGCTGGCGGAGACCCAGGTGAAGCCACAGCAAGAGATGCGATAGCAGCGCACAGGAGGAACATCAGCGGAGATGGTGGACCCTGGGGGCCGGCCGGTAGCAGGTCGCGCCGCAGCAGAAGCCACTCCAAAGGATGCGAGAGCTGCTCTGGACACAGGAGCAGAAGTGGCCGGTGACACAGCAGCCACCACCACCACCAGCACCAGAGGAGGGGAGAAGCGGTGGCGGCAGTGAGGGAGAGAGGAGGAGGTGAGCTATCAGCTTGGAGAGAGACGGACTCCTCGGAGGAGGAGGAGAGAGGAAGGGGGGCGAGTGGCCAGGGACGACCGGGCAGGAGAGCTGGCAGGCAATGAACGGCCACATCGGTCCCTGCCCTGTCCCACAGGAGACAGGAACAGGATCATCGACCACCAGGATCTGAACCCGGACAGGGGCTCCCTCTGTCTCTGGCCCCTCAAGGGCTGGGGAGGAAGGGGGAAGTCACCTCAATGGGGGAGGAGGAAGACAGGACAGCAGGAGCAACAGCAGCAGCAGCACAGGTGGGGACGGACAAAGTGCCTTGGATCCCTCGAGGGGAGGAGCAGCCCCCCTGCAGGCATCCATCAGCGACTCCAGCCTGATGGGGCAATGCCGATTGAAGTGACCATCCAAGAGCAACAAGGGAGAGCAGAGAAGGCCCCCCCTTCTCTGAGACACCCTTCCCCTTCCCCTCCTGAAGATTCTCTCTTTGCCCCGGCATCTCCAAGACCCGAAAGAGGCAGGAGATCTCTCCACGGACATTGGGGAGAGCAGGGGTGAAGAGGAGGAGGAGGAGCAGTCGGCAAAGACCAACAGAGACCACTGGCGGCAAGGAGAAGAGGAGGGGGAATCTCCCGTGTAAGCAGAGGAGGAGCAGGGAGACTCCCGAGACAGCAGTTCCCCGAGTGGGACCCCAGAGCACCCGCAGCCTCCCTTCCCAACAACACCAGGGAGTCCAAAGCCAGACTGGATGGACCAGATCCTGCAGGACGTCAGGAGGATGGTGTCCAACAACCTGGCAGAGAGGAGAGCAGTGGAGATGCTGGCAGCAGGTGCAGCAGCACAAGCAGCCGTAGCAGTAGCCGCCACCGTAACAGCTGCGCCTCCTTGGCTGAGGAGAGCGGCCACCTACAAAACTGGCAATGGAGTGTGCGGACCAAAGTGCCACCCACTGGTTGACATCCTGACGCCTCCCAGGGAGACCAGTCTCTCCAAAGAGTGGAGGATCAGGGCTTGGCAGCAGGTTCAGCAGAAGGCCAAGGAGGAGAGGCGGCTGGAAAGGGAGAGGAGGAAGAGAGATCTCCCGCAGCCCGTAAAGGAGGAGAGCTGCGGATATGAGAAGTGCTATCTTACAATATTACATTTTATTAATTTAATATTATAAATGTGTTGGCAGAGTCTCTCCTTCCCCCTCTCTCATTTCACAAACAACCATTCCTGTAATTCTTTCTCCTTTGTTAGTTAACTACTCTGGCTGCTGTGATTTATATGCTAATGTGAAGCATGGTCTTCTTTTGTTCTCCTTTGCAAAGGTTAAGCCAGTCACATGGTCACTTCCCCATTCTTTCTCTTTTCAAATCTTGACCACACTTAGCTGGATGTGTTCGTCTTTATTTTGGTTCTGATTGGGTGATGGCCCTCAGGTGGTGGTCTTCCAGCCTTCCCCTTCCTGTAAGGTAAACAGCCTTCCTGGACCTAGGTTATAAAAGAGCCCTGCATTCTATTCTTCCCCCTCTCTTTTCGCGTGGACTCTTCTCCTTGGATCCTGGCATGGATTGAAGAAGGTAGATATTGCTCCCTCCATTTTCTTTCCTATCTCCCTCTCTTCCCCTTCCTTTGCTTCCCCTTCTCCTTGGTACACACTATGTAAGAGACAGGTACACTTCACTCTCATGCTACTGAATTTATGTAATATTTGTTTATGCTTTATGACAATAAAATCTGCATCTTTGTGATAAGTTTTCCTTAGTGCTTCACTTTCTAACAAGGGTATCCCCTCCATGACGCTGTTTTGAGTCCTGCCTAGTTCCTGTATTGAACCAAAGAGAAGCACAAGCTAATTCCCCTATTTTTACTGCTCTCTTGGTAACACGGAGAGGAGAAGGAAACGTGAATGGCGGGGAGGAAGGAGAGAAGGAGTCCAGTAAGGAGACACCCATGCTTCCTGACCTCCTCCCTCCAAGAAACTGAGGACCCGGAGGATGGACGGGTGCCCTGGGTGCGCACCAAAGGAGTCCGAAAGAGGTACAAGAAGGCGAAGCTCCCCGAGGCGCAGATCAGCGTGGCCAAGGATTGTGGTGGAGACATAGAGCTGGGGGAGTCATTGGCCATGGGGCTCATCACCATGAGGGAGACCCGGGCCATCCAGAGGACCCGCAGGGAACTGGAATACCTGGAATGGGGAGAGGAGCCTCCCAGGCCAGTGAGCAGCTGGGAAGAGGCTTGGAGGGAGGCAGAAGAGGCAGCGCAGTGTCTCTTGCAAGTGTACGAATTTACTGGGAAGGCGCCGGGAAAGGAGTTCGCCACCATCAACCTCACCACCACCACCATCTCAGGAAACGAGGGGGAGGGGAGGAGGACCACAAAGAGGACCCGGCAGCAGAAAGAGGAGGCGGAGGAAGAGAATTGGCACACAGACCTGGGGGGACAGTGGAACCTGATTGTCAGGGAGCTCGTCCTGCCCGCCATGAAGGAAAGGGACACGATCCTCCTCTGGTGACACCTCATCCAGCACCACGAGGAGACAGAGGAGGATTAAGCCAAGTCCCCCAACTTTGCCTCCTACAGTTACGAGCAGATCTTTTCACAGCTGCAGAGGGGAAGAGACCTCCTCTTGGACGCACTCAAGGGCAAGATGAGCAAGCCGGCCACCAGGAGGAAACTGAGGCAGACCAAGTGGAGAACCATGAATGTGACACACAGGGCCAGCCACTTCCGAAAGGGAAGCAGAGACATCGACTGGCCCATGTGGCTGACGGACGAGGGCATGGACCACCAACTGCTCCTCCTGCAGGAGCACTGAACGAAAGCCTTGGATCAGTGGCGGGTGAGCGGCGGAGCCACTCAAGAGAACAAGCCCAGGCCATCAAAGAGAACAAAGAACCAAAGAGAACAAACTTTGCGTCCATCTATTCTCGGAAGGAGGGCTGTGCGAATGGGGATGTGGAATCATTGGCTGATGTGGGGATGTGCTTGCATCCCCAAAGAGGTAATGAAAACATGGATGGTGCAGAACAGCAGATTAAGATTGACAGATAACTGGTTCGAAACCACTTAACTGACTTAAATGAATTCAAGTCATTTGGACCAGATGAGCTGCATCGTGGAGTTCTTAGGGAATTGGCAGATATCCTTGCAGAGCCTCTGTCGATCATCTTTGAGAAATCCTTGAGGAGTGGAGAAGAGCTTGGACTGGAAGAGGGTGAATGTAGTCCCAATCTTTAAGAAGGGGAAAAAAGAAGACCCAGGAAATTAGACCAGTCAGTTTGACTTCAATCCCGGGCAAGATATTAGAGCAAATCATAAAACACACAATTTGTGCACATCTAGACAAGTACTCGGTGATCAAAACAAGACAGCATGGATTGACCAAGAATAAATCTTGCCAGACAAATCTGATCTCCTTTTTTGATTGGGTTACGAGCTTACTGGACATGGCAATGCTGTGGATGTCATTTATCTTGACTTCAGCAAAGCATTTGATAAGGTCCCACATGACATCTTAATTGGGAAGTCGGAAAAATATGGGCTAGACGGGGCAATCGTTAGGTGGATCCGCAACTGGCTCGATGGCCGCACTCAAAGGGTTTTAGTAAATGGGTCTGCATCAACCTGGAGATCAGTTACAAGTGGGGTACCCCAAGGCTCTGTCTTGGGCCCAGTCCTTTTTAACATTTTTATCAATGACTTGGAGGAAGGGGTATGGGGGAGCCTGATCAAATTTGCAGATGACACCAAACTGGGAGGAGTAGCAAACACATCAGAAGAAGGAGAAACCTCCAGGAGGATCTGGATAAACTGGAATCCTGGGCTGTAACAAATAGAATGAATTTCAACAGGGAGAAGTGCAAGGTTCTGCACTTGGGCAATAAAAACCAAAAATACAGGTATAAAATGGGGGATACTTGGCTTGGCAGCACAACATGTGAGCGGGATCTTGGAGTCACCGTGAACATGAGTCAGCATGTGATGTGTCTGCAAAGAAGGCAAATGCCATTTTAGGTTGCATTAAGAGGACTGGAGCTTCCAAGTCGCGAGAAGTTCTAATTCCTCTTTATTCAGCATTGGTCAGACCTGACCTTGAGTCCTGTGTTCAGTTCTGGGCACTTGAAGAAAGATGCAGCCAAACTGGAGCAAGTCCAGAGGAGAGCGACAAGAATGATCAGTTGGATGGAAGGCAAGCCCTATGAGGAAAGGTTGGGGGAACTTGGGATGTTCAGCCTGGAGAGGAGGCGGCTGAGAGGAGACCTGATTGTCTTCTTCAGATACCTGAAGGGCTGTCATAGGGAGGAAGGGGCTCATTTGTTCATAGCTGCTTCTGAAAGCAGAACTAGAACCAATGGGGACAAACTGCAGGAAAGGAGATTCCAATTGGATATCCGGAAAAAAATTCCTGATATTTCGGGCGGTTCGGCAGTGGAACAGACTGCCAAGGGAGGTGGTGGACTCTCCCTCACTAGGGAACTTTAAGCAGAGGCTCTAGGGGGATTTCTTGCTGCAGGCAGGGGGTTGGACTAGATTACCTACTATGTCCCTTCTGTCAGCTTGTAAGCTGTGCTGGTTGAATTATAGATAATAAGTACTAACAGCTGAGTTCAATTTATTGTTGGGTGTGGTTATATAAGCAATGGTTAATTTGGATTGGTTAATGTTTTATATAAATATTTGTTCTGTGCCGTTCATCTCATGTGGGATTTGACCTGGCTGTGCTCTTACTGTTGGGTCTCCTGTGCATGTGTAGATGCTGATACCCATGGATTGGATATTTTACTGGAAAAGGCCTTTGGTCTGACTCGTCTCATCCATATGATGAATTACTGCTGTACTATTACTGCTACTGTATGAAGCTTTTCGCTGTGCTACTCTGATATGATTGGATTTCTTTGTTGCTTTGGACCATGGAACGTTTATCTGACAACTCTTAATGGATTATGTTTTGCACTGCAATGAAATATATATTTTTCTACATGAATGTCTGCTGTTTGTTGCATTGATAACCAATAATGAGGGGCTGCGGCAGCGGCACCTGAGGCACAAGGAGCAGGTGCAGGGAGATCTTACACAGCCGCTGCGGCAGCAGGTACTAGAACCACGCCACGTGGAGGGACGGGAGGCCTGTTGATGCCGGCCAAGAGGGCTCGTCTCCAAAAAGAGCTGGAGGACCTAGAGGACGAGGCGTTCCTGAGGGCTTTCTTCGAGAATGAAGGGGGTAGTCGGGATCCCTGGCAGCGCTACGTCATCCGCCTGTGCTACCGAGGCCGGGATCCTGATTCCTTCAACCGGGATTGGGTCAAGGACTTCCTGGAAGAGGGCCTCCGCCTCTCCAACAGGGATGTCCCTTTCATAGTTTCCCCCAGAGGCTCCGTGAGATCGACCTCAACTTCCATGAGGAGGCCCAATACAGGCAGTTCTGGGAGGTGTGCAAAGAGAGGGTGGCAGAGGAGCCCGCTCTCTTGCAGGACCTGGTCCTGATGCCCCTCTTCAGGGGGGATGTCAAGGTCCTGAACAGTGGCTTCAGGACCTCCAGGATCCCGCTGGAGGACCTTGATTACTGGCTCCTCCGTCATGGCGAGGTGCTCCTCCGCTGCCAGAGGAAGGTGGACGACTGGGGCTATACCATAGGGGAGTACAGGGCGGTCATCAAGCTCCACAGAGATGCGCTGACGGGAGCGTACTATCACCTGCCCAAGTTCTTTTTCCTGGGGGCTGACCGGGGACAGGCCTGCTACGCCTGCGGGGGGTGGAGGCATATCTGAGCAGAGTGCACCACCAAGCTCTGCACCAAGTGCGGCACCTGGGGGCATCGCATCCTCGACTGCCAACGACCCGTCACCTGCAGCCTCTGCGGCGTGGAGGGCCATGAGTACAAGCTGTGCCCCCATGCCTACCTGAACGTCACCCACTGGACTATTATGCCCGGGAGATGGCCCGGTGGAGAGCGAGCGGCAGAGGCAGGAGCAGGAGAGGGCGGAGAGAAGCGGCCGCTCCAGGGAGAGGCGACGGAGTGGGGAGGAGGACAAGGAGGAACAGCACAGGAGCCCCTGGGGCCGGTCACCCTCACCCTTTGCAGACCACCAGCACCGGCAAAAGGGGGACTCGTGCTCAGTGAATCCAGATACCGGGCGGCAGCAGGCAAGGGGAGGCGGCGCCGGAGGCGGAGGGGGAGGGAGAGGCAGAACGGGCAGAAAGAAGAGGAGGAAAGGAGCCGGGAGGGAGGCCAGTGCTTCATTTCTCAGGGAGATTGCACAAACTGCAGAGAGACTGGGCAGAACGAGGCAGAATAGCCCAAATGGGCGCCTTTCTGATGTGAGCACAGGCAGAGGCAGTGAGGAGGAGGACAAAGAGAGGTGTCCAAGAAAGCAGGCCAGCAACAGCAGAGCTAAGAGCCAAACAGAGCCATCTCCCTCTCCGAGTGTGCACCTCAATAGTGAGGAGAGGAGGCAGCTGCGACATAGGGAGGCAAAGGAGGCAGCTAGGAGGAGGCGCAAGGGCAAACACCCAGACAGAGGCAGCCTCAGCCGCCGACAGCCTGAGATTGAAGACACTGACACCCCTGAGGCCATCAATGACCACATACACAAAAGGGAGGAGGAGCCCATGGAGACGGGGGAGGTGGCGAGCAAGAAAAGGCAAAAGGAGGAGTTGGATAGCACAGAGTCTTGTGGTTCTCAGCGGCAGCGCGAGTGGGGAAGAGGAGGAAGGAGGGCGGGAGGCAAGGAGGCATCCCGGCGCCAAAAAGAGATAGCAAAAAGGGGAGACACAGGCCCCGAAAAAGAAAAAGAAGGCTAAAAAGGCCTGGAAAGCCAAGGGGGCCACTCCAGAAAAGGAGACACCAATAAGACCAGGAGAGGGGCCCCTAGACCAAACAGACCAACAGCACTCCGAAAAGCTTCCCTACACTGAGAACGTAGATTCTCGATTGGACAAACCCGCCGAGGCCACCCCGGTCCTTCCGGCAGAGGACAACAGCCAGGTCCCCGATGGAGTCTCCCAAGTCAAACAAGAGAGAGGGAGGAGGGAGGCCGTCGGGAGGTGTATCAAGCAGGTGGAGGGACATAAGTGGGAGGTGGAGGCGGAACTGAAGGTCTTTGACAGATATCTATTTGACAACCCTGAAAAGTGGCAAGGAGGCCGGGCCAAAAAGGAGTGGAATGAAAAGTTGGAGGAGAACAGGAGGATGATGGTGCACATAGAGACTATCTGTAACGAGATAAAGAGGCTGCGCAAGGGGGCAAATGAGAAAAGGGAAGGGGAGGAGGGAGAGGAGGAAGGGCAGAAGGAGGGGGCGCGGAAGGGGGAATTGGTCCCCCCACCACAACCACCGTCACAACCGGCCCCATCCTCAGAACCCTCTTTGGAGGAATCTCCCTCCACCACTCCCACCCTTCCTACAGAGAAGACCAAGTCTTCCCTCCCGGAGTGGGTGATAGAAAACCCCATCCCTCCGGATCCGGGAACCCCATTGCACCTGACCCCTCCTATGATTTACCCTCCTTATCTCCAAAGTCCACAGCCCTGGTCGACGCCTTCTCAGGAAAACCCTCAAATTCCGGAGAAGCCGACCCCTGTCACCCCCATTCCAACCCAGCCCAGGCTGGCCCACTGGCTGCTCCTTCTGAAGCTGGAGTCCGGACGGCCAGGGGGGAGTGGGAGTCCTCTTCTGGGAGAATAGCGAGGTGCGCGTGGACCACTGGGCCAATTTGGAACCCGGCTACCTGCTGTACGTGGATTTCACCCTCCGACTGGGAAGGGGAGGGGGAGGGTCTGGCCTGCCCTCCCTCCCCTCTCAGAGCCAACCAGCCGTGTACCCGCTGTCAGAGGAAGGCAGCACGAGAGGCCCGGGGGTCCACCTTCCCAGAATTATGGCCTAGGGCCTACTCTTCCTCGTTTAACGACACCAGACCAGGTCCTGGAGAAGCGGTCGTGCTGGCATTTCCACGACATCCTGCTGAGGCAGCAGGAGTACTATAAGCGTGTGGAGTTCCTGATGCTCAGAGAGAGGGACGGTGAGGAAGGGCACCAAAAGAGAAAGGGCGCCAATCCAAATTTAGATTGGATTGGCTTTGGATTGTATTGGATTTGGATTTGGATTGGATTGGATTTGGGATTGCATTTGGATTGCATTGGATTTGGATTTGGATTTGGATTGCATTGGATTGGATGTAGATTGTATTGTATTGGATTTGGATTGGATTATGATTGGATTGGATTCAATTGGATTTGGGTTGGATTGGATTGGATTTGGATTTGGATTGGATTTTGGTTGGATTTGGATTGGATTGGAATTGGATTGGATTTGGATTGGATTGGATTGGATTGGATTGGATTGGATTTGGATTGGATTGGAATTGGATTTGGATTGGATTGGATTTTGGTTGGATTTGGATTAGATTGGATTTGGAATTGGATTGGATTTGGAATTGGATTGGATTTCGATTGGATTGGATTTCGATTGGATTGGATTTGGGTTGGATTTGGATTGGATTTGGGAAGATGTGTTGGGAGATGTGTTGGGAGGTGTGCTTCGCCCAGCTGTTATGGTCTAAGGTGGTACTTTGTTCTGATGGCACTTAGTTTTGTCCACGGACTTTCCCTGGCAGCAATTTTACTGCTGCCATCATGGGTTCGTCCGGGCTCATTGACTTGGGTTACCTGTTACTCATTGGTTTCTTTTGTACTCTTGCTTGGTTGCTGAGTTGGTTCTGTCTGTCTTTTCTTTGTTCAGGGTGGCCAGAGCTGCCTGAACCATCCCCAGTGGAGGTTCCACTGGGGCTGTCTCATGGCAAGCCTGGCCGGCCTGCAGACGAACTCTGCCTGACTCCACTGGCGGAGCTCCTCCAAGACCCTGGGCGCGAGTCACGCCGGGTCAGGCAGATGGTACTGAACTCCCCTGGCTTCTTCCTGTAGCTGCCTCACCCTGGGGTGCCTCAACGCCATCCTCCTGGGAGGATGCGGAGGAGGCGAGGATGCCCTTGTTGACCTTGGTGTTGTTGTCCTGTGCACAGCCCTTGCCTGGTATTCATGTTCTTCCAGCCCTCGGGCCCTTTGCAGCCCGAGGGTTTTTTTATCACCGCCAGGTTGGTCATCTGGACCACTCTCCATGGCAAGGGCTGGCTTCTGTTGGTGGCTGGCGGCTGCTGCGCTGCATCGACAGCCTTTGCCACCCCACTACCCCTGGGTTGGCTGGTGTTGTTGTGTTTGTATTCTGGGCTCTCTGGGCCTGGGCTGCAGTCCTGAGACCACCGTCTCCCAGTGCTGGTGCTGGAGCGCCGGCCAGGCCAGCATCTGGGAGATGGTCCTCCAGAGAGCCCTGGCGGCCAGGCAGCCCATGATGAAATGCTCTTGCATCTCCAGGGGAACTGCCCTTCCCTGGGGCATGGAGTATCGGCAGTGGGGACAGGTGCATTCCTCTCGGGGTCTCCATCACCACGAGTCGCCCATCAGGAGGACCTGGTGAAAGGCCCTCCAGCGGGTTTCCCGCACCGCATATGGCACCCTGTCCCCTGCCTTGCCCCTGGTCCTGAAGGCCTCCTCGGCCGCCTGCCTGCCCCTTTGGAGATAGGCGGAGACGGTCGGATGTTCTGGCCGAGCCCACCTGGCCAGGTGTGTGTGGCGAGCCTCGAGTTCCATCCTCCGGAGAGCCTGCTTGTAGAGGGCCTGTCGGACCCTCTTCTTGCATTGCTGCTCCGGAGTCTGGACCCTGCTGCTGCCGCTGTTTGTTTTGTGTTTGCTGCTCACCTTCGATGGACCCCTTTGCCTGGCTCCTGTCCCTACTGCCTCCTCCTCCTGCTGTGACTGCTGCTGTTGGACTGCAGCCCGCTGGTTTTGTTGTTGTTGGGCATCCTGCCCCTCGGCATCCTCCAGCTGCTGTTGTTGGTCTCCCAGATTGCATTTGCAGAGCTCGGCCGTGGTTCCGGTGCTTTTCACCGCCATGGCCAACTCGGCAAATGTGTCCAGGAGCTGAGCCTTGATGTCCGCCGCCAGGCAGAAGGGCGGTGCTGGCTGGTCCGGATAGACCGCCGGCCACCACCACTTCTGCACCCAGCGGCTGTTGGCCCAGTGAATGCCAAAGGCCGCACACAAGGCCAGCGTCCTCCTCCAGTGCTGCTCCGGAGGATTGGGCTGGTCTGCCTCGGCGGCAGTGGCTGCGACAATGACCCGTGGACCACTGGACCCTTCCTGCTGCTGCTGTTGCTGTTGGCCACCTGCTGCTGCTGCTGTTGTTGCGCAGACCCTCAGACCGTGCTTTTTTTCCAGAGAAGGACTGGCTGTTGTTGTTGTCTTGGTAGACGCGACTGGGACTCTTCACCCTGCTGGTCCCTCACCTCCGTTTCGCCCCAGCCCTCGTGGTCATGGACCCCTGGCCTTCTTGAGGTTGTGTTTTCGGACGGTCAGGCGGCGGCTGCGTTGTCGGCTGTGCGGCCGGACTCTTCCCGTGCCGCCTCCTCCAGCTGGCAGCGGCCCACCTGGCTCCACCAAGGGTGGAAATTGGACGCCAGGTAGGTGGCCACCAGCCAAGGTCCCAGGGCTTTTAAGCCCAGGCCGCCGCCCTCCGTTGGCCAGTGGGTATCCACGGGTTGGACGGGGAAGTGAGGGGTGTGCAGGACGAAGGCTCGCACCCCCCACTCGACCTCTCGGATGATGTCAGCGGGTGGCGGGTACACCCGTGCCAGGAACATGCCTTCCGGCACAAGGTACTAATTTACGTAGGCCGCCCACTGGTAGAGGCCGAGCTTTCAGCGGTGCCACAACTGGAGCTTGCGGAAGCACTTGTCCCTCCAGAGCTGCCAATTGTGCCTCCTGGTGCGCGGGTGCGTCCCAAACCAGATGCCAAGCACACACATGTGCGACTCCCGCTTGCGTTGGAGGAGCCGCAGTTGCTGCTGCTGCTGGGCGGTCTCTGGTCCAGCACGGTCCGCAGCCTTGGCCTGTTGGGATGTCCTTGGTTCCTCCTCTTGCAAGGCTTCCAGCAGCGTGATGACCTCCATGTCTGGGCTCCTGCTCCCCCTGGGGAGGACGTAGATGGCTGACTTGTCGTGGTTGATGGCCGCCCCGGAGACCGACACGTACGCTTCCATGTGGGCGCAGAGGGCGCACATCTCTGCCTCCGCCTTCTCTCTGTCACCGACCAGGAAGGTCGCGTCGTCCGCTTGGAGACCACCACCATGTGCTCGTCCTGCTCGTCTCCGTCTCCCAGGGGGACACCTAGCATCCCCCCGCGTTGGCCTAGACCCTCTCGAGGAAAGGGTCCAGCGCGAGCTCGTAGAGGAACAGGCTGAGGGGGCATCCCTACCTGAGTCCTTGCTCCTGAGAGATCCTCGGCCCCAGCGTTCCCGAGATGGCGGGGTGCAGGTGAGCATGGAGGTAGAGCCTCTGGAGCGGTCTTTGGCACTCCCTTCCTGCACAGGACGCTCCAGAGGTAGGGGCGATGGACCCTGTTGAAAGCCTTCAACTGGTCGTTCGCCACCAGACTAACCCCCCACTCGGCGGCCACCACCGCCTCAAAGATGGCCCACACCACCCGGAGGGTGTCTGTCATCTGCCGCCCAGGCATAGCCGAAGACTGGGCGGCTGTCAGGAGGTCGACCGCTCTGCCGGCCAGGCGGTTGTGCAGCACTCTGGCCAGCAGGCGGTAATTGACCCCCGAGATGTTGATCTGCTGCCAGTTCTCCAACCGTGTGGGGTCGCCCACGTCCTTGTAGATGAGGTGGAGGACTCCCCCGAAGAAGTCCTCGGAGAAGTCCGCCACCCCATCCAACCAGGCATTGAACACCTTGGCCAGTGGCCCCGACAGCTGCTTCCAGTAAGCTCTATAGAACATGTAGCTGAGTCCATCAGGGCCCGGCGCCACGGTGGGGCAACCCTGCCCGATGGCAGCATCCACCTCCTCCGGGCGCACGGGGCCCACCAGGGCCTCCCTCTCCTGTGGGGATCAGATGCTGATGCGCTTCCAGATGCCCCTCACATAAGCCCAGACGTGCTCCAAGGGAGTTCCTCCCTCCACCGCATATGCTCCAGGGCCCTCTGGCAGCAACCGTCCTCGCTGTCCCTCTCTCTGAGCAGCAGGAGTTCCATGCGCTCATAGTACTCCTGCTGCCCGAGCAGGACGGCTTGAAAACGCCAGCACGGCCGCCTATCCAGGACTAGGTCGGATGTTGTCGCTAGCAGAGGGGTGAGTCGTTTCTTCCGGGAAGGGGGACCACCCGGGTCTCTGCCGCCACCACTGCCTTCCCACGACTGCGCTTCCACGGAGAGGATGCCGTGGGCGGACCACCGGGTGAGTATGATCTCACAGCGGGTGGTCCTCCAGACGTCCCCCTCCATGTACACGCGGTTGAGACAGCTGGCGCATCCCGGGTGGTAGTACATGTACCCCTTCTCTACCGCCTTCACTCTATAGTTTGCTCAGTAGACTTCCGCGCTGTGGGTCGGGTGAAAGGCGAGCCGGTTTTCCACCTGCAGTGCGGCGTCCATCAGTCCCATGGCCTCCAGGAAGCTATTCAGCTTCCTTTCCTTGGCCATCAGGGGTGCCGGTGCCGCTCCCGATGTTTTCCCCGCAGGTGGACCCCCGCTCATCCCTGGTGCCTTCCCGGACGACACTCTCGAATGCTTGGGCCTGGTGGTTGCACCCCACCTGAGCCTGCTCACCCGGTCCTTTGGCCTGGCGCTGCTGTTGAAATTGCCCACCAAGAGGACCGTGCGGCTGGTGTCACCCAGGAAGTCCCTCACCCGATCCCACAGCTGAGCTCTCCTGTGTCCAGTGTCTCCCTCTCCCCCTTTCGGGGGAGCGTAGAGTGCCAGGTGGCAGCAGCAGGTACACGGCTGGTTGGCTCTAAGAGGGGAGGGTGGTCTGGACCCTCCCCCTCCCCTTCCCGGCCAGAGGGTGAAGTCCACATACAGCAGGTAGCCCGGTTCCAGGTTGGCCCAGTGGTCCACTCGCACCTCGCTGTTCTCCCGGAACAGGACCCCCACTCCCCCCAGACTGTCTGGACTCCAGCTCCAGAAGGAGCGGCCGGCGGGCCAGTCCCTCTGGATGTGCCGGGCCTTCGTCTAGTCTCAGAGGTGGGCCTCCTGCAAGACCACAATGTCCCAGGCAAGCCTTCCCAGAATGTGGAAGATCTCCTTCTGTCGCTCTGGCTGCCTGAGCCCTCTCACATTCCAGGTGGCCAACTTCAGAGTGTGGGTGATGCCCTCCGCCTCTTCCACCGAAGTGACTTGAGGGCTGGGCACCTCCCCACCTGTTCTCATCATCTGTTGATCGACCATGGAGATCTTACTGGTGCATCGTCCTTGAGGGTCATCGTGGTCTCTCAGGCCTCGAAAGCCCCTTCTTGGTCCTCCTCCTCCTCCTGCGAGGAGTAAGAGGAATAGGAGGACCCGGACCCGCGCCAGAGTCCGGACCATCGCAGGAGGAATTGGAGGTGTAACTGGAGGCCCCTAAAGGGGAGCTAGCCTCCCCCTCCAGCGCCCCCTCCTCCTCCGGGTTCCCAGCAAGGTGCTGTCGTCGTCGCCGCCGCCACCCTCGCGGGCCTCGATTCTCCAGCTCAGCAGGAGGGATCGGCGGCAGCAGGTGGGTCTCTGGCCCCCTTCTCTGCCTGTCTCCCTCTCCCCCTACTCCTGGATGCTGCCCAGCCTGATTATTCTCTGCCCCCGGGGTCCTTTTTTGGACCCCCAGTGGGGTCGTACTTTGCTGACTGTTAACTGAATGGGTTCGGGCAGGGATGTATTTGATAGGATTGGAAATTACCATTTTAACAAAAGCCGAAGGTTTTAACCTAGTTAGGGTGAGTGGTAGGTTGAGGGATAGCAGTGGGTTGAGTGGGAAAGGTAGAGACAGAGGTGGGTGGATCGGGAAGATGAGGGTTCGTATCTGGAGTGGGTCGAGCGGTAAGGGGAAGGTCAGGGATGGGTCGAGCAGTAAGGGGAAGGTCAGGGATGGGTCGAGCGGGAAGGGGAAGGTCAGGGATGGGTTGAGCGGGAAGGTGTGGGTGAGGGACAGGGATGGGTTGAGCTGTAAGAGGAGGTTGAGGTTGAGGGGTAGGTGGCTGTGGTGGGGGTGATGGAGAAGGTGTAGACCACGGTTGAGGACTTTGGCGATATGGAGGGTCAAACATTGGTGGGATCAAGTGCAATGGGGTGCCTGGATCCGGGGGGACTGGGTTTGAGATAACCCAATCTGGGAGAGAATCCTTGGTCCTCATAGGAGGGGTGGGAGGTATAGGTGAATGTTTTTCAGAATGGGGTTCGACTGGTGATTCTGAGGACGGGGGCGGTGGTGGTCGTGGTGATGGTGGTAATAGCTGTGGTGGAGCCATTTCCCCCCTCCTCACTCCCTCTTCCTCTTCCAACACCCCCCCTGCTGGATTGCTCCCCCCTCCGGCACTCCCTCCCCCTGCTTGCTGCCCAGTGTCTGGGGGCGGGTGCGTGTCCCTGTTTTGCTGCCTCCGCCTCGACCTGCCCTCCCGCTGGTCCAAGGATGGTGAGGGTGACCCGTCCCTGGAGCCTCTCTGCTGCTGCTCCTTCGAGCGGCCCCCTCGTGCCTCTGCCCTCTCCTGCTCCTGCCTTTGCCTCTCTCTTTCCACCCGGGCCACCTCCCGCGCGTAATAATCCGGGTAGGTGATATTCTGGTGGGCATGGGGGCACAGTTTGTATTCGTGGCCCTCCACGCCGCAGAGGCTGCAAGAGACGGGCCTTTGGCATTTGAGGGTGTGATGCCCCCAGACTGCACACTTTGCACAGAGCTCTGTGGTACAGTCTGCACAAATGTGCCGCCACCCCCCGCAGGCATAGCAGGCCTGAGGCTGCCCCGCATACCGTGTCTGGCCCCTGTCGGCCCCCAAGAAAAAATATTTGGGCAGGTGGTGGTATGCCCCCGTCAGCGCATCCCTGATGCGCTGTAGTTTGATCACCGCCCGATACTCCCTGGTGGTATAACCCCTATCGTCCACCTTCCTCTGACATCTCAAGAGGAGCTCGCAATGGCAGAGCATCCAGAAGTCTAGATCCTCCAGGGGGATCCTGGAGATACTGAAACCAATGTTCAGGACCTTGACGTCCCCCCAGAAGAGGGGCATCAGCACCAGGTCCTGCAGGAGGGAGTGCTCCTCCGCCACCTTCTCCTTGCACACCTCCCAGAAGTGCCGATATTGGGCCTCCTCATGGAAATCTAGATCGATCTCCCAGAGGCCCTGGGGGGAGACAATGAAGGGCACGTCCCTGTTGGAGAGCCGGAGGCCCTCCTACAGGAAGTCCTCCACCCAGTCTCGGGTGAAGGAGTCGGGATCCCTGCCTCTGTAGCGAAGGCAGATAACATAGCGTTGCCAGGGATCCCACTACCCCCGTCTTCCAGGAAGAAGGCCCTTAGGAACGCCTCGTCCTCAAGATCCTCCAGCTCCCTCTGCAGACGCGCCCTCTCGGCCAGTGTCAACGGGCCACCTGTACCCCTTTCTCTGGGAGGTGTGTGTGCTGTCGAGATGCCCACGGCTGTGGCAGCCATGTAGGATCTCCCTCCCCCTGCTGCCGCCGATGCCCCTGCTTTTTCCCCCTTCTCTGGCTGCTCCGCCCCTTGAGGGGAGTTCTGGCTGTCAGTGTCCGCTGTCCCTCCTGCCTCTCTGTCTTTTGCCCAAGCCTTCCCCATGACAAAATTCACGCTCACATCTGTTTGGAGCAGAGGGGGCCTCCCCTGCGCCTGGCCGCTGGGGGTGTCTGCTTTTTGCTCCTCTATCTCTCTCCTGTGTCCTTCCCCAGAGCCCTGCCTACTGCCTTCCAGCAGACTCCTTGACCTCTCCCTATTCCCACCCTGTTGATGCCTTCTCTCGGCGGCAAGCTCCTGCCCTTGGCCCTGGTGTTGGCACTGTTTTTCCCGGACACCGGGTCTGGGCGCCCTGGGCTGCCGCTGGTCCTTTGGTTGCCCCATCACTTCAACGGAGCTGTTCTTTTGGGCGGGCTGGGTGGGCAGGGGCTGCCGCCGCTGCTGCTGCTGCTGTTGCCCTCCCACCTCCATGGGCTCCACCTCCTCCTCCTCCTGTGCACCAGAGATAGTCATGGTGTTGGTGGCGGTGGTGTTGTTGGTGGAGTCGTAAATTTGCAGGAGACTCTGCGCTGCCTGCTCCGTCTCCCGGCTACTCACCGGCCTGGGAAGCTCCTCACCTCAGTCCTGGTACTCCAGGTATCTTTGGGTGCGTTGAATGGCCCTGGTCTCCCTCAGGGTGATGAGCCCCATAGCCACCAACTCTCCTGGCTCTATTTCTCCCCCTCGATCCTTGGCCGCACTGATCTGAGCCTCTGTGGGTTTGTCCTTCTTATAAATCTTTCGGACGCCCTGGGCACCCGACTTTCTTCTCGGTCCTTAGCTGTTGGGGAGGTTGGAAAGCACAGGTCTCTCCTCACAGGTGTCTTCCCCCTCTCCTTCCTCCCCGCTGTCTGTTGCTGCTGCTCCTCCTCTTCTTGTGGTGATGGTGGTAGTGCTGGGAGATCCCTCTTGCGCCTCTCCTTCTCCACCAGCCTCTCCTTTGCCCGAACCTTCTGTTTGATCTGCTGCCAAGCCCTGGTCCTCCTCTCTCTCGAGACGCTGGTCTCCCTGGTGGGCGCAGGGATGCCTACCAGTGGATGGCACTCTGGTCCGCAAGTGCCAGCCCAGGTTTTGCTGGCTGCTGCTCTTTCTGACAGAGCAGGAGAGGCGGTGGTGGTGTTTTTGTCGTCTACAGCAGCGGCTGCCGACCCCCCTCCCTCTGATCTTCCCTCTGCCAACTTTGTGGACAGCATCCTCCTGACTTCTTGCAGGATCTTGGGCACCCAATCTGGTTCCGGACTCCCTGGTGGGAATGGAGGTTGCTGCTTGATTTGCTCTGGAGTCCGAGGTGAGGAACCCCTTCCTTGGGACTCTCCCTGCTCCTCCTGCTCCTCCATAGGAGGTCTGCTGCTGTTTCTGCCTTCACTGTCGCTACTGTTTTAGGATTCCCCTTCCTCCTCCTCCCCCCTACTCTCCCCCTGGTCAGTGGAGAGATCTCCTGCCCTTTTCGGGGCTTGGAGATGCTGGGGTGAAGAGGTATCTTCCGTAGGTTGTCTGAGCTGTGAGGGGGCCACCCCTTCCATCGCTGTCTCCTCTATTATTGCTGCTCCTGCTGCTTTCCCAGTCTCCTGGCTGCTCCCGTCCAACTGCATCGCCCTCATCAGACTGGAGTCGCTGATATACTCCTGCAGAGGCTCCCCCTCAGGGAGATGATCCCCACCGTGCCTCCCTGCCGATGCCTGTCCTGCCAGTGGTGCTGCTCCTGCTACTGCCTCTCCTGCTGTTATTCTCTCTTCCTCCTCACCTCTCGAGGTGACTTCCCCCTGACTCCCCAGCCCTTGAGGGGCCAGAGACAGAGGGAGCCCCTCTCCAGGCTTCGATCCTTGCGCCTTTTGTTGGTCTAAGTCCATTCTCCTCTTGAACTGGGCAGGCAATGTGGCCGCACTCAAGAGAGATCTCTTGCCCAGTCCCTGGCCACGCACCCCCCTTCCTGCTCCTCTTCCTCCTCATCCTCCGAGGAGTCCCTTGTGTATATGTCCTTGGCGGGTGCTGCGCCTCCTCTTCTCACCCTCACCGCTGCCACCGTTTTGCTCCAACGGCGTTGATGACTATGGTAGTGGCGTTGGCGCTGGCTGCTCCTGCTCCTATTGCGTGAACAGCTTTTGGAGTGCTCTCTTATGCTGCAGCAAGACCTCTGGCCTGCGAGTTGGGGTCCTCCATCGCTGGTGCTCCTCCTGTGCACTGTTGTTGCGTTGGAGTCTCCTCGGCCGCCTACGCCAGCTCCACCGCTTCTGCTTGTCTCTGGGGGTCCGACTCTTCCCCCCCTTGCTGTCCTCCTCCTCCTCTTCCATGTTGTTGATTGTTCTCCTGCTGCTCGCTCCTTGCTTCACTCTCAAGGTTGCCAGTGCTTCCCCTGCGAGTGATGCTGTGCTCCTTCGTCCTCTGGAACAGCTGCAGCTCTGCAGGGGTGCCAATGCTCCCCCTGCGGGATGGAAGCGGACGACTCTGCTCCCAT